>VSDK01005374.1:145633-228348 GCA_009767595.1 Symbiodinium kawagutii | reverse complement strand
GAAGAGCGGAGAAAGCTCTCCATAAAATGACAGGCACAAAACTGCTACGCAGGATCTCCCTGCTACCATTCTGGATCTCCATTCTGTGCACAGATTAAAGCTGACAGGGTGGCTCCGGCTGAGAGGCGGGAACGCCATACGAGGTGCTTTTGCCGAGATGTGCAACTAGGTAGACAATGATAGACATTCAAAGCACAAGGTGCAAAGCATTCCAAGTCGCATTCCAAGTCGCGTTCCAAGTCGCATTCTGCATTGAGGGTCAGCACTTTGTGCATTCGCCGTTACGCCGGCCCATTCAGAAGGGTCTTCCACTCACATGAGAAATGAAGTTGGCAGTAGATGCATTCAGCATATCCAAAGGCTGAGAGTCAATTGCATTTGAACCCCCCCAAAATCAGCTTGTGCTTGGCAAAAGATTACCCACCCAGCACCTGTCACGCTCCAGAAATTAAGATCTGCGAGACCCAACAAGACGACACAACTCCAATGGACTTTGACCTTTTCTTAGCTTTCTGAATCATTTCTTGAGTGCCATGCTGTCCTTCCACGAGGCCAGGACCCCCTAATCTTTTGGACAGACATAGGCTTCCTTGCGGCTTCCTTGCGGCTTCCTTGATCTTTGGAGATCTTTGGACATCGGGCTTCCGTTGAATTATGAACTGCGAGATCTGTGAGCTGTTTTTATGAAAGCGAGGCTCTTGCGGAAGATGATTTCCCACCAGTGTTCGAAGCTCATCGATGCAATCGGTTTAAGCTCCGAGTTCTTAAGCTTTGCATGCTATAGTCTGCTATAGTTGCAAAGTCACCGAAAGAAGACATTGCTGGCTTTGAAAGACAAGACCGTTCCCAAAGTTATTTATGAGCCATCATTCTGCCTATTGTGCTGCTGTATCTGTATATATATATATAGTGCCTATATGTCATGCCTACATTAGCCTCTCGCGATAACAAGTGCACCCCTTTGACGCCTCCGCCCTCGAGAAGTGCTTTTGCCAGGTGTCCAGCTGGTGAAAATGACCTCGACCCCAGTGATGGTTGGGACCTGGACTTTTCGCTTGAGGCGAGCAGCGTCCCAACCAAATCCAACCAACATCGAAATGAAATCCACTTGCATCTCTTTTTCTATTTGAAAGAAATGCATTGAATTGCATCGCATTGCAAAAATTGATCTACACGCAACCAGGATGCAGTCCGTCCAGAAATTCGTCTTTTTGCTGGAGCCCAGTACCCAGGTCTCTTCCTACTGAGCATGACAGCCTGCCGTGACAGTCTAGCTATCACTCTGCCCACAGAGTCTTGCACTTAAATTCAGAAGAACAAACATTGACATTTGTCGATTGGTTGCCTTAAATGTCATAGCTTGGTTTGGCACAATGTCTTTCCAGCCGCAAATGGCCCTATGGATCAACATGCTTCGACGAGGGTTCACCCTGTCATACCCTCTCAATACTTGACATATTTTTTTTTTCAGAGCTGAAAACTGCAAAAATTCAGCGAAATTCTGACTGCAATAATCTCGTTGAAACAAAGACGAAATCACACTTTTTGGACCGCTTGGGTGTTCAGGTCCCGGAAGGCATCGTCAGCCGTGATATTGATAGTACCTTCCTACCTTGCAACAAGATCTTAGCAACGAAGAAGGTGTGAAATGCCGTGCATGCATCTATGTATATATATATATGTAAATAAATGAAAAATAAATAAATAAATAAAAAAATATATACATATGTGTATATGTATATGTATATGTATATGTATATGTATATGTATATGTATATGTATATGTATATACATATTTGACTTTCGGTCGACCAGTTTTGAACCGTGTATGTGATACTGTAGACAGAACTGAGATCCAGGACTTCGTTTGACGTTCACATTGACCAATTTCGTTGCTGAAAACTTATCCAACATGATTGGAGCTTAATCTACGGCAGTATGATGCAGTACGCAAAAAACACTCTCCAGAACACATGCGTGACCGATATGATATGTTGAGTCTAAGAATGGCCGTGCACAACGTATGCCTGAAATGGTGCAGTATGCTTTTCCAACCTTGGAAGCAATCTAAGCAACAGTTTGTCGGAAAAAGCCTCTGCGCAACGATGCCCCCCGATTGAGGGTCAGCAATTCTGAAGACTTGCAACTGCCGACAGAATTACAGAACGGATGTGTTCCATGGCGTTTCGCAAAATTTGGATACTGTTTTTTAGACATATCTTCACATCTCTCCTTCCATAGATGCTTGTGTTTACAGACTGTTCGCTGCGATACTGGGATTTTCTGTTGCTGATTGAATGTAATAGCTGCAGCTTACACAGACAGTATATGATACTGATGTAACATACATTCAGTAGGACTGCTCGACGAAAGATGACAAGTTCTGTGCTTTGCTTAAGCAGAGGAACGTGGAAAATAGAATTCAGCAATTGTCAAGGCAAGTAAAAGGGATAGAGCTCAATGTAGGAAAGATTAGGAAACGATGTCAGGGTGCTGTCTGCTGGACTAATGGTGACATGTTTCCGAGTCCCCCAAACCCGACAATTCTTGAAAAATGACTGGAACAGGAAGGGGGAAAAAGATGGAAAAAAAGGAAAGACACAAACGAGTAGAAAAGGAGCACTGAGAAGGCGCATCGTAAACGAATTGATCTGAGCATTCCAAATGTTATCAGGCATTTTGAATGCACTGTAACATGTGCAATGGAAAAAACCAAGGTTTCCAGGGAAAGCACGCTCAATCATTGGAGAGGTTCTTTCCGGTGCGATTGAAACAAATTAAATACCAAGAAGAACATAGTTTTCTTTTCAATGCAGCCATCAGATTAATGCAAGCTCAAACAAGTGCAAAAACACATTGGCAAAACATATGGAGCCATTTACTGACGGCTGGACTATACCATGTAACATGAGATCATCAGATTTTGGGAACAAAAAGAGACAACTCCCTGGTTCTGTGGCACCTTTGGTGGTGATTTGGCGGCCAACTTGGCCAAGGCCCGACCGGATGTGACGGTGTGCTGCAATGGTGGGCGGAAGCTTCTGGCGCACCGTCGGATTCTGGCTGAGGCACAATTTCTATCTTTGCAGATCGTTGCGGTGTGTTTTCTACAAACTGTTCTCTAAAGTTTGTTCATTTTCTTTTCTTTCTCTCAAGAATATCCATTGCCCTTGCAGCCCCGATTAATTTGAGCTACATCTAGCGGGCCACTTGCTCTGGTATTGGAACATTGCATGATCGTGACATGTGCATCAGCATAGGTCGGCTATTTCGAGTCATTATTTCAAGACCTTGAGCGGGGAAACCTGACGATAGAGGAGGCAGGATCGGAATTTCAGAAGACTGCCCGTGCTAATGCTGCTGAGGGTTGATTTTCTCAGCTCTAAATAATTCCCCTATGCGCTTCCCCCATGTTCCTCCTTGAGATCTCTTAGGATTTGGAGATCTTTCTCGAAGTGATCCGATGGATCTACTGTCGAAGTGCCACAAGTGACAAGGAGACCGCAGGAGTGCTGAAGAAGCAGACAGACCGCAGCCCACCTTGGCCATGGCTAGGAACAGGCTCTTGAATTGCTTCGCTTGGCTGAACTTTATGGAATCGTGGGCAGCCTCAGAAGCCAAGCGGAAGCCTAGGAAGCCTCTGCTGTTGCACGACGTAGTGGATTTTGCACAGGTTCCCCCTTCCTTTATGTGCAACAGAAACAACATCATTCAACTTCACCATCGCGACTTCAGAACAAAACTCCTGTTTTGCTGATTAATCAATCTTTGATTCAGAAATGTGTATCTGATGAATGCAATGAATTTGCTGCGTCAGGAAGGCTTGATTGATCATGCAGCCCGAGTGCTAGCGGCACCCTTCAGTGCTGGCCTCAAAGTGCAGCGACCCCGCCATTTGAGCATGCTGGGAGTTGGGAAATCCTTCGACGTCCTTGGACTTTGCCAAAGTGGTTTCAACCCTCAAGTTCGACCTGCGAGTACTCCCACCTGCAATTTGGTAACGTCACCTTTTTCTGCACAATTCTATGCTGATCGCTTGACATCGCTTGACACTCGTCTTGGCGCATTCATTACAAACTCATGCAACATGAGCAAGGATGTGTGCGAATGGGGCAAACATGCAACCAGCACAACTTGGGAGTCTGAAAAGCATGTCAACACCAGGAATGCAATATGTAAAGAAACAACTCTCACCTCCCTTCTAGTCTAGGCCTTAATTGTGAGCTTGCTCGTTTGGAACAGAAAATGGTTGGACGGCCCCCGTACAGCAGCCCCTGTGAACGTTGAGCTGGTGAGAATCTCAACATATCTCAACAACTTTGAAGAGTCAAACCTTCGGCAGCTGAGCTTAAACGGAATGACAAGCAAAAATTTGCTAGCATCAGAAGGTTTTTCACATGTAGTGCAAAACATGGTCTTTTGCCACCAACATATTCCTGAAAAGGATATTCAGATAAATGCAGTCTTAAATTTTGATTTGAACCGTAGGGTCTACGAGTTTCCTATGAACTGTAGATCGCCTGCTCCCCAAATGCTATGGCGGAACTCAGTCCCTGAAAGGCACAGAACTACCTGTAGCATCTTGTAGCCCAGCAGCGTTGTAGCTGTTGCATGCTGGCAAGCCCAAGTTGTTGGTGCGTTGGATCCAGAGCAGACAAAAGCAGCAATGCTGCGTGGAGAATGGAGGAAAAGTGATCCAAAAAAGAGAAATAAAGATAATATATGATAATATGTAGATGTAATATGTAGATGTATATAAGAAAAAACAGAAGTAAAAAAGAGAAGTAGAGAAAGATACAGGAATGTGCTTTGCAAAGATGGGGAAGCGAGAAATGACCCACTGAAGAAACCGAGAAGACTCACCCCTCCGCCGTCATGGCAGCGTTGCCAGTATCACAAATGCGAAGGAACAGCGGCACAGCCTGGTGTTGTGCAAGATGGTCAGCATGGTTGTAGTGCCCAGCCTGCACCAGAACAAATTCTCAGCATGAAATCATCACATGAAAGCATGCCCAAGCGTAGTAAATCCAAGCATAAACACGCCATCATTTCGTAAAAAATCTGAACAGCTCCAAAACTTATAGGACAGGGTGCTGATTGAATGTTGAAGTTGTTATGGCAATCGTTTGGGTCGAAAAGAAATGGCATGTGGTTCAAGACACGCACGTACACAACAGTTGGCATGTGGTCTTGAGTACCTTCCTGAGGACCACATAATGTGTCAAATCCAGAGCGAACACAGACGATATCACAACCTGAAGGCAATGCTGCAATACCTCCCTTGAGTAGGAATAGCCAAAGTGTTTGAACGTGCTTAAAGAATGTGCTTCTGGCTGCGCTTGATCTTCGCTAGGAGATTTTGCTTGTCATTGTCTCTCCTTTTGAGAGCATCCCTGCTGCGAAGTGGTGACTGTGTGGAAGCACTGAAACCGAGCACCCACATACGCAACCAGTGCAAGTACAGCCGGAGACAATAGAATAAAATTCTAGAATAGAATAACTTGTGCAAGTACACTTGCCGAAGAAAAGATCCCCTGTCATCGGATGTAGAGGCGCAGGTGAACCTGCAAGTGCTACTGTCGAAGCTGTTCGGAGCAGAAAGCAACGCAACTTTTTCTAGTGTCCCTGTGGGCAATCCCTTGCATCCAGAGAAAGGATCATAGCATTTCGATCATTTAGATTCATTTAGCATTTCCTTCAAAACTTACATACACTTACTTAAATTACCTATTCTAATCCTATTCAAAACGTGTTTTTCCTTGGAAACTTAGCTCTGCTGTGAGGCTCAGGGGAGAAGGTTCCTGACAAGGTGCCTGACACAGCGACTGAGACAGAGCATGTCATTCCTGTGGGCTTCGAAGCTCGAGCTTGAAAATCCAGCTCCACTATGCTCTTGAAAAATCTTGAAAATCAAGGAGAAAAATGAAGAAGAAGAGGATCCAGACAGAGTAGAGACTGTGCGACACTCAGACTTGTGTATGTAGCCATGAAGAAGTCATATCCAGACTGTTCACTTATTGACTCAGGGCCAACGTGAGGAAATTCCGAAGGAGAGAATTCCTCAGAGTGGAATTCCGGCGAAGTCTCACAAGATGAAGGATGTTTGACAAGTGTTTAAGTCTGCTTTCACACCTGTCTGCTTTGCAAGTCACCACTTGTCACCAGTCAATACAACTGGCTGTGAGCCAGTACTCCCCTACGGCCCGTGTGGAAGAGAAGGGGTCTCTGAGTGCATCCGAGACCTGTGAACAGAAAGGTATGGATGTGCCGAGTGACCGGTCGACAAGTGAAAAGAGCGAGACCTTGGCAGCACGATGATTCAATGACAATCTGTCGAAATCATTGGATTTCATTGGATTTCGTTGGATTTCATTGGATTTCGTTGGATTTCATTGGATTTGTTGGATGCAGGTGTGCTCCTCATTTTTTGCTGGGTCCTGAAAGTCTCTTTTTTGCTTCTCGATGCTTCTCGTTTTTCGTCGCTTTGCATGTTTCAAACGCTTCAGCTCAATCCCAAAGGCAACCAGGGGCCTGTAAGTACGTAGATGTCAGATAACGTAGATTCAGATGGAAGTTTCAACTTTCCAGAAAAGACATTTCGGGGTCACACAATGCACAGCTGAGGTAGCGAAATGTGCGATGCTCAGAAGTGAGTCAGAGAATTCCCTTGCCGATTCACATATCGCACTTCTGGAACTCATAGAGGTAGGAAATCTCTTCCGTGTCCTGCTTACTTTCATTGCACAAGTCCAGTGCTCTGAGTTCACATTTGGGTGCTATGTCCTTCACTTCTATGTATGCTTACATAATCTTACAAGATCATAATATAAGTACAGTAGTACCGCACAAGGCGCTGGCGGATCCCAGAATAGGAGGCTGGCTGTGATGGATGACAAAGCGACCCACTGGAGGAGCGACGTGTGCCTGAAATCTGTCCCTTTGTTTCTCTATTTGTCCGTTTGTGCGTTTGCCTATTTGTCTACCTCTCTGTCTACCTTTCTAACGATCTAAACATTTATCTATTTATTTGTCATCATTTTTCTGTCTATCTATCTCAGCAATCAGTTCGCTACAGTAATCAATCAATCAATCAATCAATCAATCAATCAATCAATCAATCAATCAGTCTGTCTAGCTATTTGCAGGATTTGTCTACCTTTCCATCTCTCTCTGTCTCTATCTCTCTGTCTTTCTCCACTCAATCTCTATCTCGACATCTTAACATCAACGTCGCAAGACCTTAGTGATTTGCAAATGCTCTTCGCTCAGCGGCACTTTTTTGGACTTCCAAGAGCGCGAAGAGTTACGATTGCGACCTTGCAAAAGGGCTTCGCGCCAGGGCCTTCGCCACAGACCGCGCCACTTCACCGAGCCTACCTTGAGACCATCGCACAGCATAAAACTTTAATGAACAATATCACAATATGTTTATATTATATATGATTAGTGAAAAAAATAAAAACATAGCATCGCACGATTCTTATTTGCCACGCACACACACAACTCGAGCTTGACATCTCTTCTTTGAGACTACCCGTTGCTGCAACTTTCCACAGGTCGGATGTTTGATTTCCAAACTTCCGTTCATTCATAGGTTGGCCTGGCAGCGATTTTTTGCAGTGTGCGCATGTAGACCAAGTGTGTGCTGGCAGTTAACCTTCGCTTTCGTTGCATCCATGCCTACACAATTGATAAGCATGCCAGCTTGTGCAGATTCGGCGCTTTTATGTGTATAATAGGTTTAGGTAATTGAACACATTGAGTCACATTGAGTTATTGTTTGTGTATTTTCTAGGAGCTTGTCAAACATTGGACAGATCTCGGCACACAGTGGCTTTGTGAGCTCATTAATACAGCAGTCAGCTTGCAACTTGAACAGAATCTCTTGCGACTTCCTCTGCTCCTCTGATGACCTTTCACTTGGATTTGTAAACTTGTAGGTTTGAAGGATTTGGCTACTGCTCCAATGCGCGTTCCACTCATTGCAGCTTTCCCAAGGCGTTGACAAGGACGTCCATGCATTTCCCTAGGTTTCAAAATTACTGTCTACATGCCTATCAGGCAGACCAGCGTTCAACATATCTTTCTTTCGAAAGAGAGGGGCAGTCTGAGCGCTGAGGTTGCATAAACGTTGAGTAATTCGCAATTTGAGTGGCTTGAGTGGCTCACTCCAGTTGTGGCTTTGTGCTGAAATGTCCTGATGTCATTGGGTCATTGATGACAGTTCTCCAAACTTCTTAACTCTCAACATTGAATATACTGGAGTTTTTTTTTTTCACTTCCCAAGCTTAGTCATGAACAATGCAAGCACAAGGCCTGTGAATGGCGAGCAAAAATGCCCAAGCAAATGCAGTCTCACAAAGTTTCACTTCTCGCAGTCAGAGGTGACCCCAATTGCTCGTTCGCTTCATTGATTCCATGCATACACAAACATACACAAAAATATACAACATGATATACATATATATATATATATTACATTGTACATGATGTTATATACATCTTCATATCTGTCTATGCACATTTGCAAGAGAAGTTATGTTGACAAGCCGTTTTTTTGCCAAAGGAAAGGTAATTTTCGTACCGTGCTGCCTGGGCACAGGAAACGATATTTTGAAGCGCAAAAGCTGCAGGCTTTTTGAAAAAAAGTTCCAACTGCAGCACTAAGTCAAGTTGGACTTCCAATTCAGCGGAAATTCGGCGACAGATTGGAACGCGATTTTCGCTGCCAGAAAACCGTGCGCGATGGACCGATTGATACTCGACGGTTGGCGCTCTTTGGGCATTCAACGCATGACGATGATTCTTGGAAGCGGACAGGATCCGAATCAATGGTCATTTCCAGCATCAGCTGATCTTTTGTTGGCATTGTCGCTCTTGTTATGCTTGTCTTGTGAGGCTCAAAGCGATGGCACACAAAACATTGTAATTGCAACAGACCTGTCAGGTCTGCAAGGCTTAGGTAAGAAATCACACGGAGATTCGCTTTTGCATTGAAACTGTTTGTGCACAGTTCCTGCATTGTTGAATCCGGTGTGGTAGTGCGCGGCCAATGATGGTAGCAAGCTTTCAAAGCTGGCTGGAGCCTCCCTTCAGATGAAACCTCTGCGGCAGTTGACGGTTTCTGGTTCAAATGATTCGCGAGCTTAGACTTCTGTGGGGGACCGAGCAGTGCATGCTACGTTCATCAAAGCATTGGTTCGAGAAGGGACTGCAAAGGTGTGGCAGTTTGACATGCAGGGTTTGGCAAATATGATGTGATCATCAGCCGCTTTGTTGGCTAAAGACACAGTGCTTTTCGAGGAGAGTGCTAGAGCTGTTGCTGCCAGACTTGAGAATTCTCCTTGCCAAATTTCAATACAAGGCACTGCAAACATTTTGTGGACATATGCAAAAGTCAACTTCAGGTGCTGGCCTCTTTTGTCTCAGCTTTCGTAGCATGCAGCCTCCTTTTCAGGCGAACTTACTCCGCAAAGCATAGCCAACATTGTTTGGACACATGGAACCTTGAGCATCTTGAGCTTCAACAATGAAGCATTGGATGTATCAATAAATGAATTGAATGCGGTCCTTTCTGCTTCACTGGATTGCATTTCCGAGTTCTCAACCCAAAACTTGGCCAATATTCTGTGAACCTAGGGTGCGCTCATTGTTCGAAACATGCCTGTGACGATTGTAGCGACAAAGCAGTGTACACAAAAAATGGAGGAATTTTCACCACAGGGTTTGGCCAACATGGCATGAGCAGCTGCTCACTTGGAGCTTTGCTCCGAAAATTTACTGTCGCCTTTGGCTGATGCAGTCCTTCGTAAAGCACCTTCATTGCAAAGTCAGAACGCGGCCAACATAGCCTGGAGTTATGCAAGTTTGGCCAGTCGAAACGATCCGTTGTTGCAGGCTCTGTCTGTTCGCTTGCGGAGCGCAGATGTTGACCCGCAGAACATTTCCAACAGCTTCTGGGCTTTTGCGACTCTGCTCACCTATGATGAACCATTGATGACAAGACTAGCTCAGGAGGGCTGCAAGCAGATCGACGCCTTCATAGGTCAAGATGTCTCCAACACCATTTGGGCTTTAACAACACTGATGCTCCAAGATTGGCCTTTGTTGAAGGCACTGCACGTGTCAGCTTTACGAAACCAAGCACAAATGCAACCTCAGAATCTAGCAAATACAGTTTGAGCATGTTCGACTCTACAAGTTGGTGCTGTTCTGGAACTTTACCCAGCTTGTATAGTTCGTTTGCCAGAGTTTGATTTGCAGGGCTTTGCAAATATCCTGTAGTCAGCAGCCAATTCCACGCATTCAGAACACCCGCTTTTTGCGGCAGCAGAAGCGTTGATGTGCTCGTCACAGATTCTCCAGAGTCCGATTGGATCAGCCCATATTGACTCTCGGACTTACTTTGAGACGAGCAGATTTTCAAATCACATTTGTCAGCTGCTTTGGGCATTTTCCTTCTCTGGGCAGCTTACGACCGCATTGGGCGAACACTTGAAGAGCACACTGCTTGATGTTGGCCTGAAGCTTGACGAAATGGAAAGAAACAATTTGCAGGCAAATTCTGAGGGAGAATCGACAAGAACAGGATATGGAACAATGCCGTTTTCTCTTGGGCAGACTGTCAATCCGTGCGTTATGGCAAAGCTGCAGGGCATTTCTGTAATTTACAAACCACCAGGGTGGGAAGTTGATGCGAAGGGGCAAGGGCAAAGTGGACTGCCATTATCTTCTTTTGTCCAAGAACAGTTCGAGGTCTCCAAAGTTGTGAGACTTTCTGCCTTTGAATATGGATTTGTACACAGATTGGATGTTCCAAGTTCTGGACTTCTTCTGGTGGGGACCAGCTTTCTTGGGCTCGCGCTCCTTCAATGGCAGATGCACACGTACTCTATCAGCCATGTCCCCAGATTGTCCGTAGATATCCCTAGATGTCCCCAGTCCTTTGACTTGACACCACGCCCTGACTTTCAACCCTTGGAGCCAAGAGAGCTGTCAGGTCGCGAATACGTAGTTCTGACAGCTGGTTGCTGGCCGGCCAAGCTTGAGGAGGTTCTTCTCCCAGTGGCGGACTCAAATATTTGAAACTTGTGACATTTGTGTGACATCTGTGTGACATCTGTGTGACATCGCTACATGTGACAGCGAGACTTCAACGTGCCACTTGCAGGTCCAGGACTTCATGCCGGGGCGAAGCTTCATTGATGAAAACGGTCGTCCTGCAGCCACCCGCATCAAGGAACGGTGCATGTTCCGAAGGAATGACGTTTTTCACAAATTTGAACGAGTAGCCGTCTTCCTCTCAGTTTCTTCTCTCGGTGTCTTTGTAGGCCATCGGTCACTATGAGACCCTTTCATGCCGCCAGACCCTTGTCCAACAAACATCAAGATGCAGAATTTCTCCCAGAATTTCTCCTTGGTTTCTCTTTTGGAACACCTCAGGCGGTGCCTATGTCAGTCTTCTTTCCATTGCAATCTACACAGGCTGGTTGAAGACTACGTGACGAGAGATTCCATGAGATTCCTCCTTTGCATCATGGTAAGTCAGATTATGTTTTTGTTTTATAACTCATACTCATACCATTTTGTTAAGATGCTTTTGAGAGACTTTGCAGGGCGAAAGCATCAAATCCGAGCACACTGCCAGTGGCAGGGCTTTCCCACCGTGACAGATGAGAGGTGCTCCAGACATGTGTTTACATTTGACACTCACTATGACTGAATTCTTTCACAGCCAAAGGTTGCTAGAAGTTTTCGTCTCTTGGCATTTCTTTGAAACACCATTGATTGAGCCTGACAAAGTGATAGTATGTATAGTGTAAATAGATAAATAGATAAATAAGTGAATAAACAAATAGACAATAAATAGATACATGAATAGATAGATAGAATAAAATAAGTAAATGCATAAACAAAAGAAATACATAAAGGACAATATAATAAGATGAATCAATAAATTAAAATAACATAAAGTGAATAAATGAATAAATAAAACAATAAATCTAAAGAGATGCATAATAGATCCACATGTGTATATGCACAGTACATACAGATACAAGCACACATACGGCCGCACACAGACACACACACACACACCTGAGCTATGGTCAGAACCACTTGACACGTACATACAACCAGTAAGGAATTTTCCGTGGAATTTGCAAAGCGCATCTGGGACTTGGAAAATGGTATAAAACGACACATGCGATCAAGTGGGTGTTCCAAAAAAATGAAAACGATAACATGCCAAATTCCCATGATGTTGGCGCACACATTACAGTTATCCAGGATCTGCATTTTGCATCCGATGGCAAATTTTTGTTTGTCAGGTATTTTTTGCTTCCGGGGACAATGTTAGAATTGGTATTGCTGTGGTTCCATTTCGCTTGACAGCAGAGCCATGCATATGTAGTGAATTTCCACTACCCCACGATAGCGTTGCTTTTGTGGCAGTGTAGCTCTGGGAGTTCTCTGACCCCGTTCATCGGTGATTCCGTTAGATTGCCATTTCCTTCTTAATCTCAAACCTTCTGGTAAAGACAGCATGTCTAAGTCTACGCCTGATACTTGCTATTGAAGATTTTCCATTTCAATTTCTGGATTTCACTGGAATAGAAGGTAGCCACGGTGGATCCGTGCTGGTTCCGGGCCAGTAAAACGCAGAGACCACAGACATGCGTATTTGCAAAGCAATGACGCAAAGATTGGTGCCGAACTGAAAAACATATTTGAACAGTTTCAGATGGTTACATCGAGAAGCACAACAGGTACCACCGCTCGAGCAGTCAGAGTCAGGTTGAGACTCCGCAGAGTCCGAAAAGGTGGACCCCCATGGAATTCCGAACCTACTGATATAAAGATTAAAGAAATACATAAAAGCATGTGTAAACACATGTAAACAGTAAACATATATGTACATATGAATATCACATACATATGTTTGGGCATATGTGGTGTATGCACCTGTATAGATATACAGATATTGAGCCCAAACACCATCTATTTGCTCATGTCTTAGCCAAATGCTGTAACTGCTGCACCGCTGAGAGGGAGTTGACGGATGGGCCACGTGGTCAAGAGTAGCTGCCAGGGACGCGTGATTTCTGTAAGGTGATTTCTGCAAGAAATTTCTGAAATTGGAAAGAGAATGATCTTTGCAGAATCTCTTTCTCATCTCATCACTTCTAAACTTTTCTAAACAGTCTTCTTCCTGCCTTCTCTACCAAGTCTGAACCCGGCGCTTCTTTCTTAAGACCAGATGATGAAAGTACGAAATACGATACTTGTATTTTTCTAAACCTTTGGTTCTATGGAAAAACAATTAGCATCTAGGACTGTTGCCGTTTGGGGGGAAGGGGCAGACTTGCCACGGATTTGGCAGGTATGCAGCTCCGGCAGTTGTGGTTCCAGCAGTCCAGACACGTGAGCTTGTAAAAGCTTTCTTGGGAAAACACTCTAGCGCCTATAGGGACACTGCGGTACTGCAGTTTTTTCTCATGATTCGACCACAGAGATGCACTTGGACTTTTGGGTTGCCTTAGCTGTATCATTGAGTCTTGTGGCAGTTCACCAGGCTCAAGATTCGGTCAGAGATTGCGACCTAGGTCAGAACAACTGATTCAGTAGTTCGACTCCATGGGGACCCGCTCACATGCCTTCACTTGTGCTACTACACGTCTTTGCAGTTTCTTGAACGTAGCTTTTCTCTACAACTTTCCTAACTTTCATGACTTTCATATCTTTCGACTTTGTTATGACTGCCGTTTAGCTTGCAACGCTGCCAGAAGTGTTGGGCTCTGACCTCAGCGTAGAGTGACGACCATTTCCCATTTCTACTGTCCTGGATCCGGGCTGAGGCGCTATGAAGCCGAACTTAGTGCGAGACTGAGGACATGTGGACAAGTCAAACTAAAGTAAGCAATGGTCTTCACATGTCTTCACAGCTCAAGGGAAGCTGTGCTTCGTTTGCTATTCGTTGTTGCTTGCAGACATGGTTGAGACCGACCCCTGAAAAGAAATGGTCAGCAGACCCTGATTTCTTTCTGGAGAAATGGGCCACTGTGCATCTGGAGTCTCGAAATTTGGGACCTGCAAAGGTGGCAAGCAAGGCGTGTGCAGCTCGAGTGCGGCAACGCGAGCAGGAAATGATGAAGACGAGAATCAGGAATATGAAACCGCAGGCCTGCGAGATGGGATTTCTTTGTGCTTTGATCTTTGCTTGCCCAAACAAAGGATCATCTTCAAACCAAAGAGGGAGTGGAAGCTGTTTCACTCTGTTTCTGACCCAGATTGATACTCGTCCACCGGAAACTATGGCACTGGACCATGTGCGGAACAATCTAAAGAGGGAGCGGAGCCCAGTTGATTTGTGCAGAGTCTTGCCAATCTCTGTGATTCTTTCCTTTGGAATCTGCAATAGATCATATATATTTGTATATATATATATGTCATATGTATATATATATATATACAAGTATATAGATATGAGTATATATATATATGTATATATATATATATATATATGGACTAAATAAATAGATAAATACAAATAATTATATATATAAGGATGGTTGGAACGATTATACACAAAAGTTCTGGATGGTTTGTTTTTGTTTGATATTTTCTGAAAGTTTTCAAAGTGTTCCACAAGGAGCAGCTCCTGGAAGAGAGGCGACTGGAGTTTGCCGTACAATTTGTAAGTGGACAGCAAAAAGTGCTTCGACAGTTTCCGTAGCATTTTGGCAATGATTCATCGCATGCAGTGCAACACAGCTCGCGCAGGTATCACGCTATTGACCGCGACAACCGCATTCTGCTTCAAAAAATGTTCCTAGGCTGCATCATGGGCAGTATTTGTCATCTCAACTTCTTTTTTTTGCAGCAAGTTGCAGCAAGCACTGTCAAAACTGTATAAGCTTTCAGTGCCACAAGGCGCTGCAATTTTGTTGGTGAGGTCAGACATCATGAAGACTCCTTCTGTCAAATCTGGTGCAACTCGTTCTTGCCTTAGCTTGGACTCAGAACCTCTCAGTCTCAGATTAAACCTCAACCTATCTTAATCATTCTGAATCTGTTTATTGAACATTGAAGCACATTGAAGCCGATTTTCATGCTCGAACTGTTTGCTCCTGTTGGTGCAATGGTAGGGCGAACAGCCCTGAAGGTTCTCACAGCGGCCCTGTCAGCCTCGTTCGGGATGCTCGAAAAGCAGAGCTGTCTCGGATCACTCAGGCGCCAAACATTTCTGGATAGTTGGAAGTTCCTTGGAAGATGGTGGAAGAGTATTGTCGTGTTCCTGATCTCAGGGTTGCAAGATTGACTGCCCATCGTCGTATTGGTCTTGTCATTCATGCTGGTGAAAGTGCATGTGCATCAACAATGGCTGCAATAGCTTGTACGTATATGCACGATAATAGAAGGAGCATGGACGTTTTGCCTCAGAACTAGCGCATCCCTATGCCAAGGAACATGCCAAATATTGAGACGCGCATGTCTATTTCTTGGTGCCCAGTTCGGTGGTACTGGGCCGGTAAGTAGTTTTGATATGTTCTGCTTGGCATCGAGGTCCTGGCTGTATGCATGGATCTATATGGTACGTAGACGATACCTTGGTCGTGGGCACGAAGAAGCACATATCACGGTGTTGTTTCTATTGAAATCTGTTGAAATCTGTGGGGCATGAGTGATGGGGGACCCCGCGAGAGCTCGCATGCCCGCAAGGAGAACCATGCAATCCTGAAGCGAATCCAGCAGGTTGGGCTTGCGCAGTGAGGCATGCAGAACAAAATAAACAAAATATTTCACGAAATGTGGCACAGCTGCTGGCGTTGTTCTTCCAAAGGGTCATTGCAGAATTTAGATGGTCCGAATTCAAAAGCAATAACTTACATTCTCTAAGTCTTTGGTGCGCCCTGACTTTGAGCATCTTCTAGTCTTCTAGCATCCTGTAATTTGAAATCACTTGGAAACAAAAAAATTCGCTGAAGTCCAACTGTTGAAGATTGAAGTATCTTTGCGGATCTTTGCAGTAAGCCTTCCATGTTGGCGAGGCGCAGCCAGTCTACAATCACGTGGAATGGGATGATTCGTATCGGAAGAGCTTGACGTACATGAAGTGCCTCCACCACGGTCCATGCTTTCGTGGTGATTTCAAACACGAAAAGTGAAGTTTAGACTCTAGACAACAGATGACTCCAGTGGGGTGACTCCCGAGCTCTACATTGGAAAGTGCACGATCATTCTTAGAGTGCTTGTATTTTGAGGGAAGAATCCCTTGGATATAATTCACTACAACGCACACACACACATGTTGTATACTTGCAACAAGTTCTGCCATCGTTTGTGCCACTCCTCAGCCGTTGAGCATTTTTGTAAATCCGTCGGTTTCATCGGGTGTAGGTGCGGTTCAGATCTTCTTGCTGAAATTTTACATTGAACAAGTCTCACGAAACGATGACAGTCGCACAAAAGAATCATATGGATTCCTGTTGGATTCCCTTTGTGCTGTTTCAATCTATTTTCAATCTGTTTCATCGATACAGGTCCACTTTAGACCCAGCACAGCTGAGCACACCAGTGGACAAATGAATGTACAGAATGTATCAGAATGTACCATTCATATCCCGACAGGCTGCTGAGAGCATGGCTTTCGAACTTCCAAGCTTGCCTCTTATACTGGCAGGTGGGTCAGGAGCTTGGTTTTGAACATCCAGAGTTTTACATAGTTTTGACATAGTGTGCCTCACAGTAGTTTCATTTTTTAGCAGAGCCTTCTTTAGTTCTAAGTTCCACTCTTTTAGTTGAGGTGTCAACCTAAGGGGATCCACAGGAGAGGTTTGAAATTGTTGCTTTGACGTTGCTTTGGATGGATGGTCATAAATGCTGCAGGGTTGTGGAGATATTATATAGCCTTCTCCCGTTCCCTTTGCGCGAGCATTTGCTTGGTCTTTGGGCCGTTTGTCCCGCTACTGTACAGTGTCGCGTGTGTATTTACCCACTGTACAACATAATATTTGCCTGGTGTGAATTCATGGCCCTGATATATCATTATACAATTGTATAGCAATACTTACTCATATATAACGACATATACATACCTTTCCACATACACATAGAAATACATGTACATAGATGTATAGGCACAATGCTACTGTAACTTTGAGGCACGCGGAACAACCAAGACTTGGATAGTCTTGCCAACCATGAATTCTCAACTTACTGTCTACAATTTGAATTGTTGCACCGTGTACCATGCCCAAGCCTGTCGTATCACTTGGGATTCAATAGATACTTTGGATTTTGATTTTGTTGTTGTGACTGAATGCTGGTCAGTGATATGATCTTTCCTGCACTTGAGTGAACGTTCGAAAGATGGAACAGTTAGAGATATGAACAAATATGGGCGCGGCATCGACATTCACCGTAGCTAGGTAATTGGCACTGTAGACTACTGCCGGAGGCAGCACTTGATGTTGTCCAAAAAAACGGAAGGAAGTTGAAGGCATCTCCTCCGTAGTTCTTTTTTTGAATTCCCTTTCTACATTTCTGGTGTTGCACAATTGTTGCAGCTAATGCGAATTCAACAACTAGCTGGAGAGAACATTATCTAGATATCATTGGAACATGTAACATCCTTCTTAAACAGCAGTATCCCTCGTTTCTAAAGATGATGAAAGAGCAGGTTGCGCAACATTGCTTTGTAATGTTTTGAGCGTGAACGACAGTTCATCACCGATGTACCAGTCGATCAATGTAACAAAGTGTTCAAACTTTGCATCACAACCATATTGATCATTATGATATTTGATACAATATATCCCGATTGCTCTTACACATCATTATCAGATCCATCAGGTAGTTTTTTGATTCTTCCTACTAAGATCCCTGGAGTAGTTTCTCTTGTGTTTCCGTGTCTGAATTTTTGCTGTCAGTTTTTCTTTTCTAAAAACTAGTTGCCCTTTCTTTGACGGTTTGCCTCTTCTTGCGGTATTTCAATTTTGCTTCACGTTCCTTTTGCAGCTGTGCAGAAAAGCCCTGCAAACTAGAATCCAGTTTCTCGCTTTGCTGATATGTGCGCAAAGTTTTGAGGTATAGAAGGCTTTGGGACTTTGGACATTGTTTTTGTTGTACTTCAGGTTGCAGGAGTGTGGCATAGCATACGTGGCATTGTTCTCGATGCAAAAAGCCTTGCGTTCCAGGGCGCGTGTGCGTTGACTCATCCTGATGCGAACATATGTTTGGATGCCAGAGTCTGTTGTTCTAACCCCACCCATGCCTGTTTTGATGAAGACGTCTTGACTCTTGGCTTCAACACCAAAAACTATTTGAAAGGAATCTGAGCAAATCTCAAAGCCTCAGGGATCTTGTCTGTGTCTTCTGTGTCTTGTCATCCCTTCTATCTGCTGGAACTGCATGTTCCCTCCCAAATTTGCGCACCATTTGTCTTCCAGCACTTTCTCTGAAAAATAGCAGCCTAATGGCCTGGGCCTTTGGGGTGAGACTTGCCGCGTATTCAGACCTGTCACTAACAAGAGGACTCGATGATGTCAATCTTTGCTACTTTATGGACCAGCGCGAAGTCCTTTTGATCAATAGATTGAACCCTTCACAACAGACTCTTGGGGTCAGGGGAAGTGGTTGTTTTTTTTGTGGGGAAGAAATCTTGGATGTAAATAAACTCAGTTTTCCGATGTAGCGGAAATAATCTTTTTTCTTTTCTCGAAAACTCTGTTTGTTTCACTGTGAGCTGCTGTTTTCCTGCTCAGCTTCTTCGCTTCGTGCAGCGATGCTGGGAGTGAGGCTTGGAGGTCCAGCTGTGATGTTTACTGCCCTGGGCTCAGCCTCCAAGCCCAAGTTCCGCAGAGAGACATGACTCGAATACGGAGACATGATAGATCTATAACTTTCTGTAAATCTAGATAGTATGTACTACATATATACTATGTAGATCTCTATATACAGATCTCTATATACCACTTGCCCATTGTGCAGGTGCAGCTTTCTGATTTGTTGGTCCTGTTGACCAGTATTGAGGTGACACCATTTAGGAACGGGCTGACACTTGGCACGGGGCTTGGTGTAGAAGAAGCTACAAAGAGCAAACACCTGAAAACAATTGGTGATCTACCAACACGAACATGCAGGAACATGCATATATATATATACTGTATATATATAGAGTATATATAGATCTGTACTATAGGTCTATCTACATGAACATCTAAGTAGATAGCGTCAACAAGTCTTATCACCGACAACCATTTCTCTGAGTCTGCTGGAGCCAGTCCAAGTCGTTTTTGTTCGAATGAACAAGGCGCAACCAGCTCAGAGAGTGCGTTCCAGCTGTACAAGCAGGCGGCCATCACTCTTTTCCGGAAACAAACTAACGTGCTCAAGCATTTGACTGGTAACTTCAGCTCTTACTTCCGTGCACAAGCGTTTGAGATGGCGCTGAAAGCTGAAAGGTTTTTGCAAACGGTATTGCCAAGGGCTGGACCGGCCATTGACCTAGACTCCCTACAGACTTCGTAGAGACTCTCTTAGACTCCCTGGATGTGACCTTAATGTGATTGTGGAAACGTGACCTAGGTGGAAGCTTCACAGCAAGGGCTGCATGTCCACAGTTCCTTTGTCTAGGCGCTCGCAACACGGTCACAACACGCAGCTCAAGCTGTGTTTGCTAGGCAGATTGGGTTGTTGAAGCCGAACAGGTCCAGCCTATCACTTCTACGCATCCTTTTCAGGCGTAGGTCCGGAGCCTGGGAAAAATCCGAAAGGTGAGTGAAACATAGTGACGTTGAGCCTTGGGTTCAGGTGGTGGAGTGCTGTTGACAAGTCTTACGGAGGCGTGGAACATGTTCAGATAGGTCAAATGTTTTCAAATAAAAAGATGTCCGAAGCACTGGCACCTTCCACAGTCACTTTAGGACATGCTTCAAGTGGAACAGCGACTCCTGCCCTGCAGTCCCTTATCGTGTACGGAGCAGAAACCTGCAATGCTCAGATGGCAAAGAACCAAAAGAGCGATCATCTCAGAGTGGCCAGAGCGGATACCCATGCAGTTCCTTTCATATCATCTATCTCTATAAATTGATATAGCAATGCACAGTGAGTGTACATCATCATCATCATCATCATCATCATCATCATCATCATCATCATCATCGCCGTCATCATCATCATCATCATCATCATCGCCGTCATCATCATCATCATCATCATCATCATCATCATCATCATCATCATCATCATCGTCATCATCATCATCATCATCATCATCGTCATCGTCATCGTCATCATCATCATCATCATCATCATCATCATCATCATCAGCATCACCAGTATATTATGTACATGTTTATACATCTATGACATTTGCCTTCTTTCCCAAGTCACACCATTCTCCTTGCACTGCTTTCGACCGAATCTACATCCAGCAAGTGCTCGTTGGATCCTACGCCATGCAACCTGCTTGGTGATGATACTTCGAAGGAACTTTTTTAAACACATCTTTTGAAATCCATGGAAGCCTGGAAGCCTAACTGGAAGCCTAACTGGAAGCCTAACTGGAAGCCTAACTGGTCACCGGAAGCCTAACTGGAAGCCTAATGAGGAAACTATTGAGAAACAATGAGAAACGCATTGTGACACTGTGAACTGCGGGTTGCCTGCGACAAGGTCCTGGCAGTATCTCCTCCATACACCCATCCTGGAAGGCGACTCTGTCTTTGGATCACAAAGTCATGGATGAAGAAAATATACTAAAGATGACTTAAGTATTAGATAGTAGTATTGGTGTATTTTAAGCTTCAAATTGGAATGTATTCTAAATAGTAAAATCTTATATTTTTTTCCGATCGGCCTGAGTTTGCCGAGACTTCAACACTGACTCGACTCTGTTTGCTGCCAGCCTTTTGGACCTGGCTTTGGAATCCACGTCTTTCGGAACGTCATCGCGACGGTACGACTCTCTGCCTTTGAGTCCTTACATTCCTTAGAGTCCTTGGTAAAGTCCTTAGAGTCCTTAGAGTGAGGACTCAGAAGTATTCTAAGCATTGACTAAGCATTACTGAGCTAAGAACTCCAAGAGTTTTGTCGAATTCTTAGGCAGGGCTGCGAATGATGTGCGCACCATGCAGGCCGGGAGGTAGAGCAGATCTTCTGCTGTAATAAGACTCCTGTCCTTGATCGCATTTCCAGTCTGTCAGCAGCTTGCAGCAGCTTGCAGCATTTGAGGAGTACAATTGCTGCAAGACATGTTACCATCTCTCATTTTGACTGAAAGTTTTTCAATCTTTTCCCCAGCTTCTTGATCACTCGCAGAACTGCCATTGAAGGGGTCTCGCCCTGAGTTCAAATTGAGTTGCAAACCGGTCTGGAAATGTCTATGGTGTCACTGTGGTATTTGTCTGATTGCTTTGCCTTCCGGGAAACTTATCATTCTGATTGCTTCAACCAGTTCTAAGACTGTGATGTAGACTCTTGCTCGCATCAGATGACCGGCAAGAGCAACTCTATGTGGACTCCTCAGCATCCAACATTCGAAGACTTCTCCCCAGTTCCCCTGCCGTGTGGGACCATCCCGATGGAGACTTGTTATTCGCTTGGCACACAACAAGTTCCGTCGAAATTTGGCTACTTTTGGGCAGTCGGCAGTCAATTGTTTCACCGGATTTATTTCTTTCTGTTTGCAGTTTTTCCAGGACGACTCTTGCAGGAGACTTCACAGGGAACGCCTCTTAGCTGAAACCAAGCATGGGGGGCTTGTTTCTCGCATTGCTGTACAGGTGCCTTTGGCTGCTTACTTTCTCCTCACATGGAGTTGGCCCTCTCACAGCCTCTCACTCTCTGTCTGAAAGCTTTGGGCTCTCTGCTCTGAGGTTTTTGCAGCTTGTTTCTCTGCGCCAGTGCATCAGCTTTACAGCTACACAGTGACCACTCCAGAGCTTAGGACTCGTAACTGGTGTTTGAGTGTGGAATCTTGTGGAGTCTCATTGACTCTTGTGACCTTTGTACGAGCTGAAGTAATCATTCAATCCATGGATGGCTTATGCCTCCATATATCCGGTTGATTCCCTCAGAGAAGAGATAACTTCCACAGCTCCCAAATCTCCTGTGAGGACTTTGCCTGCAGCAGAACAGCGGGAAAGGATGATTTCGTTGCTTCGCCAAACAATGTTTGTGCAACATTGAAGCGTTGTGGGCGAAAGGGCCTTGTCTATTGTGAGCTGGCACTGCATCCTGAGTCTCAGCAAGGTTTCTGAAAGAGCAGTACTTGGACACATCGAGCGGAAGGCTGGCCTTCGTGCAGTCTTGTGGCAGACATGAAGTGAGTTCAACTCCATTTGGACTCTTGCAAGAGCGAAAAAAAAGCTTTTCAGCTTTTCCTTTCGTCATCTTTCTTCATTCTTTGTCCCAGTTATTTTTTCTTTTGCCAGGACCAGGTTGAGCGGTCTCGTCCCAAGAGATCTCTTCATGCGGAGCATGTATGTGGCAGTGGCTTACACGATGCACCAAACTCAGAAACTCCTTGTAGGAGTCGAACTTGGTGAACTCCAGCTGGAATAACATGAGTAGAGAATGACAGAGCATGACCATGAACATTATCAGTGATTCTGATAGTGATGATGATAATGATATTCTGCAGTTTCCTTGCTTGGTACTATATACCTCAAAATTTGCTGCAGAGGTATTCTGCGGTGGAGAGAACTTTCGTTTCGTGCTGGCCAAAGTGACATCTTCCCCTTCCTAAAGGTCTCACACGACTGACTCTTTTCTAAACTCTACCTGAGGATACCTCTTGTCCTCCACACAGCTCCACACAGCGCCTTTTGATTGACGGAATAAGACGAGTTGTCAAAACGAGGCATAGCTCTTCTCTGAAACCACACCCCTCAATTTGTTGAAGAGAACCAGGATATACTGAGAAATGATGATTTACATCAAGAGGAAACAATAAGGTGCCATTACAGATCTTTTGAAGGTGCTATGTGACTTTTGGGCCAAGTGGTCATGGTCGTCAGTTTGAGATCGGAGCTGCTCTGGAAAGCTCGGAGCAGCACCACTTTGGACTGCTTTGCTAAGTTTTTAGGATCTATGCCAATCTGTGTTTAAGAAGAATGCGGGGATCATTGCAAGCTTGTGCATAGACGTCGCTTGCGTTCAAAAGGATGCTGCTTTGGAAGTGTTTTCTCCACCGCTGGTGTTTTTTTTCCTTTGAATGTATTCCTCCAAGTAGGGGTTGACCGGTTAATCCTTCCATTGTTATTTTGTGGCAGTAGAGGCGGCTCCTCTTCGTGATCCTTTTCACGGTGTTGAAAGCACCATCTTTTTGGGCTTGAATTCCTTTCAACGATTCTGTCGGCTGTTCTTTACCTTTTTTGCTTAGCTCATCCTCTCATGAACATCATGCAAGAATGTGTAAGCCCTGCGCAGGAACGGCTGTGAATATCCGCTAGCGTTGAAGAAGAAGACCGTGCAGAGGCTCCGAACTAATCTGCAGTCTTTCTGCAGAGTTGGTCTGTTGTGTTTTGACATTTTTCCCCAACAGCTATTGGGGAAGCTAAGGGGTCTCAGCATTTAGCTTCTTGGGTGATCCACGGCAACCTCCCGCCCAGTTGCTCTGTTCTGGGTTCTGGGGATGTGGGTTCCGGGAAATTCCAGGGTTCTATCTGGCAGCTTCTGCGTGGTTCGCTCTCCTATTTTCCGGAAACTTGGGTTTCGGAAACTTGGGTTCCGGCGACCTGGTTTCGGAAACCACGTTCGACAAGCTTTCGTCAGTTTGGTCTGTTGACGGATTCTGCGATGTTGTCCAGGGGTGGGACTGAGTCATATAAGCCCTCTTGCGCTCAAAGATCATGCAATAGCTTGTGCGCCAGTAAGGCGTAAGGAAGAAGAGATGGGGATGTCTGCGTTAGAGGAGCTGTTGGATCTGAAGCGGGCTTTTTGTCTCCATGTGACTTTGGACTTTGCACCGAATTCGGACCATGTTGCTCACAATTCTGCGCTCTCTCTCTCTCTCTGCCGCCAGCATCCCTGTTGCAATCTGCATTCTTCGGTGTGTTGGGGAAATGCTCTTACCTGAAGACGACCTCTCGCGATATCTAAACGACTTACTCTGGCGAGCGTTCGAATCGTTGATCCCATGACTTTCCAAACTCTCTACGTCTGATTTCATCACAGTACTGATCTACTTGAATGATCTTGATGGACTTATATGGACTTTATGACCTGTAATTATGACTTTCAAGCACCGAGTTTACAACTTGAGGTCTAAGTGTACAATTCAGCGACGGCATTGTTTTTTTGAACACGGTCGAACAATTTCATTCCCTGCTTACTATTTCTTGGTCTTGCCTGCCTGCAACAGGTTTCTGCGGTTTCAGAGAAATGTTTGATGATTTTTGTTTCGAAACTGAATCTTGTGACTGATTTGCCAATGAATGCTACCTTTGGATACCTTTGGTATTGTAGCAAGGTCAACTTGGCCAAGATGGTCCAAGAATGCAGCAGTATAGCAGTAGCAGTCGCAACAGTGGCAGCCGCGAGGTCAAGCAGTCTTGCACCTCTTGGCGGAAAAGCACTCCTGGCTGTTGTGGTTGGCGGCAGCTTAGGACGTGGAAACGTGGTACATCCGCGAATTCTCACGAAATGAATGAAATCAGTTGAAATTACTTACTAGATATTTGTAAATCTTAAGTTGCAAAAGTTGCTTTCACTTAAACATCTCCCAGGATCGAACTTTGCCATGGAAGTTTGTCCGCCACTTTCGTAAAAGTGCCAGGCCAAGGGCATGGCTGCAACGACAGGCCCCGCTTTGTCCTTCTGGAGCCGCTCCTCAATGAAAGTGTCACAGCATGTCACAGCATGTCATAGCACCATCCAATGATATTTGATTCGAATGTCGAGATGGTCAGAACATGAAGGCATTTCAACATATCTCAATTACAGCTCAAAGCATTTGTCAGAATCCAAACAAAGCCTCTTGAATCCTCTTGAGTCTCCACTGCGTGCAATCCAGCTGTGGCCAGGTTCTCTAAAGTCTTTTGCTCCTGGTGAAGTTGGCAACGATTCACCTTCTGCTGACTTGAGGTGTGTGGACGCAACAGACACGTTTCTCTTGCAATTATCTACAGAAAAAGTGTACAGCCATGTGCAGCCCATATCGTGTCGGTGTCCTCATTCCCATGTGCAAAATATAACCTGGAGTAGCAGTGTTGCAAGAAAAACATACACTGAGGGGTGGCCAAGATGGACTTCTACAGTTTATGAGAGCTCCTTTCTATCCGCTTTGATGAATGATGACGGTGCTGACAGTGCTGATGCTGTTGCTCTCATGGCTTTGCCTTGCGCAGTGTGCCATGTGTGATGCCAGGTATGTCTTGAAGGAAGCGCAGGACATTAGTGGTGCCTACTACCTGGTGGAGATGGTTGGCTTCCTAGCGAGCCAAGCCATGTATCTTCGGATCTGTAGCCTCTGACGTTGAGCCTGACTACAACCCATGCAATCGTACAGACTGCGACGGATCTTCCTGTGGATCTTCCAACTCGTTTCCCTTGGACTTTGTTGACTTCCTGGGCTCGGACCAGGCAACAGACGGGAGAAACTTGGCCATCACAGCGCTTCGATCTTAGCATTTTCGGGATGACAAATGCAACAAACACTGCAAGTGCACCCGTAAACAAACAAGATCTAAGCCGATCACACTGTTGCCGCTGCCATGGAATTGTTCCATGCAGTATGACGGTATGGAAAAAAATGAGGAATGAGATTTCAGTTTCGTACAGAATTCGGATGCAGAAAATGTGATTTCTTTATTCACTTTCAATGGGAAAGAAACATCTGTTTTCCGTCCCTGAATCCATCCATCAATCCAAGAGGAATGTGTCTGTTTGTTGTTCCACTCTATTCTTCATGTTCTGTTGATAGTTCTCTTTGCCAGAAGGCTTCGCACATGTCATGTTCACATTTGCATTTTCTTTTTTAAACTGATCAGTGATGACAACGTGTCTTTCACCTGTCCACATTTGTGTAGCCACGATTCCTGGGAACCATAAAAGAGTGCCTGCTTTATCCTCCTAGACGCCTAAAACCCCAGACATCACTTTATCCTTGCTCATAGTTGATCTCTCTGAACAAAAGCTCGCACCATCAGTACACTGATGTTGAACTCACAAAGCTAGGTCCAAACATTTGGCTTCCACAAATGGGGATACGCTCAATCATCCAATGATGTTTCTTGTGGAGGATCAACCAATTTTTGGAGGGATACACCATTTATGAACACGACATGACATCACCGTTTGAAGCAAAAGTTCACCCAAATAATGATCGCTCAATTGACAACCAAGGAGTACATTCAACAGAAAAGACTACCATTTTCTGTCCACTCGCATCCAGATGCTGCAGGTACGATGACAAACAAAAACTCACATTGGAGTTGCTGGTGAACGAGGCAAACCACCGCAAGCCAGCAGCTTAAGAAAGTGAAACTTGCGATGAAATTGCAGCAGAAACGAGTGGGGTGCTAGAGTGCTACATGGTGCAAGTGTCTGCAAGTGAAAATATGACGTTGGGTAAGTCATGCCCTTTATCGTTTGTGTTCTTTGAGGCTTTATCGAGATCTGAAGGGGGACTACAAATCGATTGCGGCAAAGCTTTGTTTAGATGGTCACCGTCTGAGAGGAAGTGAAGCGAAGTGAAGGAGAGCAAGCTCTGTGTTTTGGAGAGCAAAAGTCAATCTGAATGAGGATGATGAGGATTATGAGGATGCAAGCCATGCGGGCTCGCATCCCCCATCATCCCCCCAGCACACCAGTCCCCAGGGTTTAAGAGGCCTTAGTCCTTGGAAGTTCTTAAAAGTCCATCAGCTCAAAGTTTCGAATGTTTTGCTTTTCCTAAGTATCTCACCACCTATTGGAACCTGAGGGTCGTGGGCTCCCCTCAGCTCCCTCTTTGGTCCGTCTCACCTGGCCCGTTTTGAATTACAAGTTGCACCCACTATTCACAGTCCTTCGACGGCGTTCGAGTCATTTTTCATTCATTGTCATGATCATAGAATGAGATTTGTTGTCGTCCTGCTGTGGTCCTCGTCGCCATGGCCATTCTCAGAGATAGTATGGACAGACTCTATAATGCCTCATCAGCGGCCGGCGTCGTCATCATCATCATCATCACCATCATCATCGTCATCATCATCACCACAATCAATCATCCAAATTATCCAAATTATCCAAATCATCATTATTTTAGACATAGATTGATCATCACCATGATCATGATGGTCGATCGTTATCATAATGACCGTAATCAATGTATGTCAATCATAAGCACCACCACCATCGTTACCAATCCATACCAACCCTATAATTTATTTACATCATCGTTGCCGTTGTTATAGTCGTCATCATCAGCGTGTCATCATGCCATTATGCAACTTTTTCTCAGGCTCATTGTGATCACGCGAACACACTCAGCGGCGTCCAAACACCCTGCAACATGTTGTGGCATTTCACTTTGCTGGCCACGAGTCCTTCTGCTAGCTTTCATTGTCTTCCTTCTGGCCTCATGAGGTGACCGGCTCTACATCAACCATGATGGCATGGGTCCTGATGCAAAAGCACCACAAGGCAGCGCCAGAGTGGACAAACAACAGCAGCTCAAAGTGTAAAACAATACTATGGAAGTCCAGAGTCCAAAGCGTTTGAGTTACACCGTTGACAGTTTGGCATGTGTTCTGTGCTCGCTTTTGAAGCGACTCGTTTGATCTTGAAGGGCTGCTACAGCCACACAGAAAGTGTGAGAATTGATCTGGAAGCATACTGCAGCACACCTCATCTACCTCATTCTCGCGCAGACTCAGATCCGACATTTTTCCAAGGAAATATTTTGATATGTTGATGTGCCATCATGAGTCTTTAGGGGTCATACGCAAAAGAGTCTCCAACATATCATACGTGTTTTGTTTTGTCATTTTAGGATATTGTGGGAAGTTTTGAGTTTGTTGCGAGTCGAACACACAGACACAAAAATCAAATTTCGAATCCATCCGAATGCCTAAGTTTGCTCCATGTTACAACGTTCCGAGTACCCAAACGAGTAAATCCTTTGATTGGTTCAGGATGTTCATCCCTAACCTTCTATATACATGTAGAGAACATCATACTTCCATTAGAATCTGACTTAGCTTAGCGCAGCATTTTTTCTGCCGTGCTGCAAAAAGCTTTCGAAGCCTCACAGCTTTCTATGGCCAGGAACGTGAAAAACTTCACTGCAGAGTTTCGTGTGCTTCTCAGTTCCTATTGAGCAGAACAGAAGGCCTACTGCATGAACTACAAAAACTGCCCCTAAATGATACCGAACGAAGCCGACGAGGTGGATGTTGCCTCAGTGTCTTTGTTGTGCCATCCTTCTTCATTTTGTTTTAGGTAAAATACGATTGATTAATATCATGTAATTGTGTAGAATATATGTATACATGCTGATATATATATATATATATTGGTACATACACTACAATTCGAAATATTTGTGCATGTGTTCTACTGTCTACTGCAGAGAATCGGTTTTAAGGTCTTTCATTTTCCCTCTGTGTCCTGCCCTGATGACCCGCACAAGACGTGGCTGGACTTGGCTTAATGAAGAGACTCTTTCTGATTTGCCCACATGAGGTCCGTACTGGTATCGATTATATAAATTGTTTTTTGTTGTTGTCCTCACACTGTCTTGAAACTTAGGCACAGATATTAGTCCCCAAAATTGCTATCAGCATCTACTGTCAAGATCTGTCAAGATCTGTCAATGAGGTAAATTAGGTAACTTGTGGTAACTTGTCATTTGAATTTGTCTCCTGCGTAGCTCGACCGCAGTTTCAGACCTGGGCTTGTCGAGTGTCCAAGGTCTCAGACATATGCTGAGATTTTGGAGCGGATAGTTTGACATAGCAGGTCCCTCAAATTCAAATTTGCACTTCAACGTCTTCTGTTTGCGTTCGAACATCTCTACAAACAACACATTCATCCCAGAAATGCTCTGAGACAATGTCCAGCAAGACCTTCTTGCAACATGATTTCAGTAGGGAGGACATTGTGGCTGTGCAATGGCGGGTATGGTATTGGCTAAGCCACCAAGCGCCGAAAGGTTTCACTCGAATGTTTCCTGTGATAAGGAGATGTGCATTGTGTGTTTCTTGTCATGCCATGTGATTCGCGGTCAAAACAACGGGCAATGGTGAGCGTTCAGGGCTGCGGATTTCCTAGAGATTGGGCCTCAGGAAGGGTGAGAAAGTAATCAAAAGCATGCTATTTGCAAAAATCTGTCAACGCCCAAACTCTACCGATTTCTCCAATACCAGTGCCAATCCATTGCCATTACCCTTTCTGAAAGCAGTCGTCGGGTTCGTGGAGCTGTCTCGAGTCGAAAAGGCATGAGCAATGCCTTCTCGTGGCGAGTGCTAATGTAAGGTGGTAGAAGAGCTCGGCACCAGTTCCAATGTTCGACTCAAAGTTTCAATGTGAGTTTCAATCCATTTCATGTCCTCATTTCATGTCGTCATTTCATATGGTCATTTCATGTCGGTTGAATCGCGTGTACTTCGAAAGTGTGCAAGCTCTGTCGGCTCCAGTGGCCCAATGCTACACTCCTCTGTGGCTTTGTGAGCCCTTTTGAACGCTAGCGAGAAATTGCGAGCACCTGAGTGGGGAATTGCAAAGAGAACCAATCAGAGTTGTCATGTTTTCAGATGTTTTCAGTTTTGGTTGATTCAATTTATTCATATTTTTATATTCATATTTATTCATATTTATTCATGTTTCTTTGTTCCACATATTTGTTCCATATCAGAAAAGGCTAAGGTTCCGGAGGAAGGTCCTGGAAAGCGAAAACGTGGAAGGTTCCACAGGTTCCATTGCCAGCTGAGCTTTGCTTTGAATCTCAGGAAGACGCTGCAGGTGCCCTCAGAGATTCAAGTTTTTCAAGTCACTTGTGAGATCTTGTGATATGATGATATATATATATATATATATGTTGTATGTTGTTTTCAATGTTGCTTTTAATGTTGTTTTCAAAGTGGTTTTTAGATAGCTAGGCAAATGCGAATTGCGCAAATGCCAGGTGGTCGAGACTTGTCAGGAGCTCAGCCTGTACCGTATCACTGCCAAGTCATTAGAACGATGTCATAGGAATGGAGAAAGGATTCGTACGGCCCCAAGGAGGTTCATGACTTTAATATTCGGAGGGGTTCTTGCATTTCAAGCTGGGTGCCTTGAGACCTTTTGTGTTTCTCTCTTCTCCATGTCTTGTTGGTTGTATTTTCAGATTGACAAGAATGACACATCTTCAATTTCCGAAAGAAGATGGTGCGATGGCCGAACATAGCTGAGGACTTTGCGACATAGTTTACCAGCAGAGAAAAACTTCAAACCGAGGCCCAGTATTTCCATTTGGCAGTTTTGTTTTGCAATGACCACCTCAAGCATGGTAGAGACTCGTGGACTGACTTGATTGGGTCGAACAGTAGCATGTCGGAAACATGCCGCACACCTTTTCGGATCACACAGAAGCCTTCGTGATTCCGTTTGATGAGAACCCGGACGGAACAGCAACTCGAGGTTTTGACAAGAACATTTTCCACAATCTGTGCTGAGCTAAGCGCACAGCCTCCAGGCCGAGTGAAGAGATGTGAAGAGATGTGAAGAGATGTGAAGAGATGTGAAGAGATGTGAAGAGATGTGAAGAGATGTGAAGAGATGTGAAGAGCGTGGCTCGCCCATTGCCCAAGGAACGCCCCCAGGGGCTCTGGCATGGCCCGTTGAATTGGCCCACTTTGCGCAGGCTGCACTGGCTATGAAGTAGCTCAATGTAGAGCTTAATGGAGAGCTAATGTAGAGCTTATATTGATGAGCTAAATGTAGCTTGAGCATTAGCTTTCGCATTGCCTCATTTCAGCCTTTCAAAACTTGGAGTTCCAGCTCCAGGTTTTGTCGTGACGGGCGTTTGCAGGCCACTTTGGGGCTTTTTGCATTTGAGGTCCCACACAAACTCCTATACAAACCACCCAGTAGCACTGGACTTTGGCAAGTTGGCTTTGCCACCTCGTCTCCCAGTATGGTGGCCAGGAGTATTCTTTTTTGCAGCGCGAATCTTTGAATCAGTCCGATCAGTCCTGTAATTGGAATTTGGCTAAGCACCAGGGTTGTGTGAGTTTCCCATTGTCCGTTTGCTTGTCCTCCTGTTCGGTCTGGTCGGTCCGTTGGTCAGAGCCGGATATCAACATCGAGCACAGACATCTCTTGCCTCTCTGTACTTACTTCAAAATACAGTGCATGTCTATCTTTGGAATTATATATACATACACACATGACTGACTGACGATTCCACAACATATTTTTTAAAACTTGCACTTGTCAGAGTGAAGCATCACTTACTTGGACTGTTCTATAGTATCCTCGCCCAGAAGATACTTGTCCAATCATACTCGCAGGTATTATAACAGACCACGCTGGTTCGGAACAGCATACATATATTACCGCACACAGTAGGCACACCCAATTGCGAGGGATTCGCTTGCAGACTGCCGTCAAGCTCCAGTCTGGAACTGAGCTGCAGATCTATGTCATGTCGTAAGCTCTTCAAGTGGGAGCTCTGCTTGCTTGCTGCTTTTTGAACTTTCGAACTTGCGCATGTGAAAGCGTTCATAAGCGTTCTTGCTTCTTCTTCCTCCTTTTGCTTCAGGCTTTGACTTCCTTGTGCCCTGAACGCTGTCTGCTCTACTTGCCTTATCTTGCCTTCATGATCACAGCCTAGCTCCAGCCAGGTACAGAGTCTCAAGCTGGCGAGCTGTCCCACATCACCTCTTCGAGGTGCTACGGATGTGGTAAAACGATCGAGAGCCTTCCTGGGACCTTCATCATCTTCATCCAATTGTCAATCAAATTGGGAGGTCCAATTGTGAATCATGAAAACTCTCCAGAGGTTCCATTGGTCCAAGTGGGAGTTGCGCTTTGCATCGAGGTCAACCTTTCGAAATCACTTTGCGCGCCAATCTCTTTGGAGAAAGGTCCCTCCGGGTGGTGTTGGCAAAGCAGGTCCTGGTGATCACTAGTGACTTCAGCCAAGGCTTTGAAGCCCCATGGCTAGGCTTTGTCATAAACAGTGAGGTACAGATTTTCAACACAGTTTGATTACAGTTTGATCATATCTTTCAGACAAATACATTGACTGTACCTATGCTGATGTATACTGGGTAGTCTTTTGCACACTCTCAGCCCTGCACAGCTTCCCAGCGAAGGCTGCAGCATGTCAATGTGGATGTTTTCTTTGCAGCAGGGTTCCCACATGTTCCAACAATCATGATGGGTTTTAAACGGTACTGTATTCTGTATTTTGATCATTATCATTATCATTATCAATTGCATATCAATTTGCATATCAATTGTATCATTATCATTTGTCTCAGTTAAACACACATTGGGTAGACATGCAAAAACATGTCGATGAATCAGACTGCACATGGTTTTTACATATATATATGGTTTATACACCCTTGTGGCCGAGTCTTGCGGGTCTGCTGCTCTCTACTTGTACCCCCTTCCATGTCTCTTGATTGACATCACTGCAGGAGCCATGGAACATCAAGGCATGGCTCGGAAACAGAACTTTGGACACATGTAGACCGTGGTAACACCGTGGTAACAGGCTGAGCTCTACTCATCACAGTTCACTGCCAGGGAAGGGAAAGGGCGGCAAGGGGAAGTTCAACGATGGAAAGGGCAAAGGCACGATGACATAAACTCTGAAAGTCTTCCAATGTTTTACACAGAAGGAGCTGTCAGTAGCAGTCGTGTGTTGGTGTACAACATATGCCTCATGTCATCGTCGGATACTTGCCTTGAAATTATCTTTGAAGGAGAAAGGGAATGGGAAGAGAAAGGTGATTGGAAAGGAGGAGGAGATCGGTCACTGGCTTAGAGTGGGCCTTGAGTCTGTCTGAGGAGCTTCTCAGAGCAGTCTCAGCCTGAGTCACAGCCTAGGAAAGGAACAGACAAAGGGAAACGGAGCGAAAGAAAGGGAGAGAAAGGTGAAGGAAAAGGAGACAAAGGTGACCGAAAAGGGGAAGGCAAGGGCGAAGGAAAGGGCGACAAAGGCCCCACTGTGTGCATCTACATTTGCGCACAGCTTGTGTTATGTTTTGCAGGTTTTTTGCTGACAACTTCCTTACTACATTTCGTTCTCCTTGGCAGATTTGGCACTTGATGTTTGCACAATGAAGATGCCTTTGAGATTCTTTGGGTCTGAAGTCGCCAGGTGGCAAAGGCAAACGAGAGGCCCTTGCCACATGCATTGTCAAACACTGGAGCTCAAGTTCTGTCGTTTCTTTTTCATTCCCGAGCACCTACCAGTTATAACCAGGCTAGCTAAGGGGTCTCAGCACGTTCAGCTTCTACGGTGATCCGGGGTGACCTCCTGCCTGGTCGATCTGTGCTGAGTCCCCGGAACCTGAGTTCCGGGATGTTCCGGGAACCTTGGTGCGCTTCCATGTGCTTCCGAGGTTCTCTGGGGCAACTTCTGTGGGTTCCGGGAACCTTCTTTTCGGTAACCTCGTTTGTGGAAACCACGTTCTGGCAGGCTTTGGTCTTGTTCGGGGCTCGTGACCCGGAGATGTGGGTTCCAGGGACTTGGCAGAAGAATGGCACAGGATGCGCAAATGGAAGGCCCCGCTTGCACATTGAAGGGAACTCCGCACATTGCTGCCGGCAGAGCTGCTGCTCCGGGCAGCGGTGTTTGCACACGGGAACTTTTTTCTGCCATCGTCAGCCTGCAAGCACATTTTTGCACGTCTCTGCCTGACGGGGTCTGCGATGTCCAGGGGTGGGACTGAGTCACGTAAGCCCTCTTGCGCTCAAAGATCATGTAATAGTTTGTGCGCCAGTAAGGAAGAATAGATGGAGTTGTTTGCGTTGGAGGAGCTGTTGGGGAGTCTCACATGGGCTTATGTTTTCCTTCATGAGTTGGTCATCACAGGTAAAGGTGATTGCCACACGCCTCCGCGGCAAAATCACGACGCAAGCCTGGCTCTACTTAAGAAGTGTTGAAGAGTTGGATGTGCAGACAGAAAGTACCCTGGTTGTCAGCCAGGTTTGTGAATGGGAAGCCAAGCGGATTTATCCAGCGAACCGATGGTGAAAAGGATGCAACATCCTGAGTCTAGTAGGATATTATCTTAGGGGTGACAGTATGTGACAGTTGACTTCTCAAATATGTTGAAAAGGATTGAAAAGGCACAGGTGAACACTGGGGATGGACAGAACCTACTCGCCTGACATGTGTCCTGTGTCCCTAGTCACAAAAACTCGCCGTAGCGGAAGAGCTCTGACACGGTCACTTGAAACAGCCCTCCTCCCCTCTGCTCCCATCTCCTCCCATCTCCATCCATCTCCTGCCCCCTTGTTGTCCACGTCTATCCACGTCTTGTATTTGAAAGGTCCTGGTTCGATTTCCCTAGGTCCCCCTCCGGTCCCTCCTTTCTGTAGGCCATCGATTATGCCCTTTGATCAAAGAAGACCTTGAGCATGGTCCTCATCATCGTCACAATCATCAAAGATCATCAACGATATCCACCTTATCATTCATGATCGCTCAGCATCACAGAATCATCCCTCATCATCCACAACGATGCATCGTATTCCATCATCATCATCATCATCATCATCATCATCATCATCATCATCATCATCATCATCATCATCATCATCATCATCATCAACTTCCCCTCATCCACCGTCATAACCCTCGTCCTTCACTAGATAACTTCGATCCTCCTGCAATTGTTCAGAACCTTGTAGCTTTCATAGGCTTTCATATGCTTTCATGCATCCCTGGGCCTCAATTGTCCCTAAAGCCCAGAAGGAGACCCACTGGAATTTGTTTGTGGCATGCTATGGCTTATGTACTTTGCAGACGTGGCGAGTTATCGTACATTGCCTGCAAGCATTCAGCCGTGTCAGCAAGACATGGAGCTTTGGACATAGAAGGGCTGAACGGATTCTTTCGCCAAGTACTTGTAGCTGAGGAAAACATAGCCTGATCCTTCAATCCTGCAACATGTCGCAGTTGGATTCTGCTGTCACTTGCCATGGGCATACGCACCGACTAGGCTGCTACCAAAAGGAACCCAGATCGCATCCTGCGCTGTGACATGTTGATGTTAAGTACCGGTCCCCAAAAGTGATAGCTTTCGTAACATTCAGCATCAACGGCTCAGCCTGCAATCTGCGACCCGTGAACAAATGCCACCAACTGCCTGAAGATTCTTGGGTGAAACTTGTATCAAAACGTGACGTGCTCATGCATGAACTCGTGCATCAAAAGCACAGCCCTCGATTGCTTCTTGAATCCCCTCGAGTGTGTATCAAATTTATCCACAAGTCCATCCGCCTTTTGTCCGTTTGCCCAACGCTGTGTTCGCCTCTCCATCTACCATTTCATGCCTCGGCGTTTGTCAAGTCCGCCCAGGTCTTCTTTGATTTGGCTGATGTTGTCGATGGGGAGACACTTCAGGTGCTTGGGCGGTGATGCAAATATCGAACTCATGTCTTCTGCTTGAGGGAAAGTTGGTGCATAAATGAAACAGAATCAATCCTTCGAGAAAGATGGAGCAAGCATGCCACAATCCTTTCTCCGTCATGCGGTTACAAGCAGAGAATGCTGATGCATGTTGTTCGTTTCCACTTTTGTGCAGCGCGACGACATCGTGGAGTTTGACATTGTTGAAGGATTTGGTCTCAGTAGCCGTGCTTGAAAGCTGAAATAATGTTAAATATATATACATATATATTATGTATGCATATGAGTTAATTATATGCATTTGTTTGTTTTTGTTCTTCAAGGCCTGGACAAAAAGCCAGCATCTTACTACGGCAGCAATCTGTGCCATTTTCCAGAGCTTCAGAAATTCTGGAAGTGAGTCCTTGGGATTCCTACGCAGTGATTCGGACAGTGTCCTCCGGCTTTTCGATTGCAATGGTATATATGATTGTAACATGTGACAGTTTGCTGTTTGTCACAGTAAAGCGCATTTTTTGCTTCTCACATATTTCAGAAGCTTCACAAAATTCACACAAACCGCTAAAGTGTCCCACTTCCTGATCTTGGTCTCAACACCTAAAAATCAAGGGAGTTGACTGTGGCTAGCACTCTTCCGGTGGATAGCACGTGAATCAGCACATATCGACATGTAAATGTGTTGCACATGCAGCCTTTAGGCCTTCAATTTGTCGAGGCTGTATGGCTCCAAAGTGAAGAAGCTCCCCAAAGAGACCGATCTCAAAGAGGACGTTGCAGTCACAGATCTCCCCGGATCTCTCCTTCCTCTGGCCCTTCCTCTTTCTTTTTCAATAACAGTCATTGTATACATGTATATGTCATTGTCATTCCGTTTGGTCACCTGCTCCGAGCTTTTCCCCAGGAGTCACAGGCTCTGAAAACCACGACTGTGCACATGGCTTCCAAAGCTGGATCGCTGACCGGGGGTGGCCTCACTCTTGGTGCGCAGTCCGAGCTTTTCATTGCGCTGGATGCTGCTTGTAATTGCTTGCACTCATGGTGTCTCTCTTGCAGAATCACATATATACATGATATGTATTGATATGTACTGTAATTGTCATGAATTGCCTGAATACATTGAACAGCAGACTTGTGCATCCTTTGTTCTGGGTCCTAGCTAGATTGTGATGGTAGACTTATTGAAGATTTCACATCCTACCTGATGATTGCTTTCAGCAACGCAGATTCCATTCTTGTTGGTGAGCAAGAGATCAAATCTTCCCCTAGTTACATCTCTAACCCTGAGACAATTGCGCTGCAACAATGATAGCAACAACCGCTATTGGTATGACTGGCCTATCCCGGCCGCTACCCCTGCGACGACCCTACCCCCACCGCTAAGCGTTGCGTCTACGGCGGCGGGGGCTCCTGCTGCTGCTGCTGCTGCCTCCACGACACTGCTGTGGATGCTGCTTCTACAGTATGACTTGATATGACTGCCTCTTTCAAATTTAGTACTGCTTCTTGTGCATATGCAGTAGTCAGTGGTACAATTGAGAGACCATGTACGCTGGTACGGAAATGTACGAAAAAGCAGCTTTTAGGCTGCTCTAAAGTTGAGAGCAAGGAAAAAGGTACTGACAAGAGAAACAAAGGCAACTTTGGAATTAGACAAGGCGGTGATCTCAGTCCTGCAAACGGTCGTGATAACAGCATGCAACAGATACAGTCGTATCACCAATCACTTGAATCCAAGCGGGATTGTAGCACCTCCAGTAAAGAGGTGAATAGCAACTTCGCCAATGATTGACGCATCGACTAGTAGAAGCTAACACAACAAACAGTTTACTCCAAAATTGATGACTACAAGTATTTGACCTGCCTTGAGCTGATACCTGGGGTTGGTGCCCCTGCAGCTGCCAGCTTTCCATAATTTCTTTTTTGCTACTTCCACAATTTAGTCTATCAATTCACGCCCTGAATTACTTGGCCTCGCTAGCAAAAAATAAGTTCTGGTGGCACTCAGGAGTCTTCGCACTGTGCACCAAAGATTGATTCAGATTGGTAAATTAAAGCAAAGCAAAGCGAAGCCATCTAAGAGCTCCACCCAGCACAAGAATTAAAAAGCGCAACTGAGTCTTGACTCATGACTCATGACCGTGACTTTGGGTTCAAGACATCCGTGGAAACTTTATTAGTTCAGTTTTGACCTATGACATTGCCTACAGTTCATTCCTCAGTTTCTGCTGATTTCGGTCGAGCCCTTTGCATGACATTGCCTCAGTTTGTAGCTGTATGAGTATGGATGTGTCCTTCTGAGGGCCGGGTGTTTGAACCCATGAACGGCATCCTCAAAGGTGGGATCGCTGGGAGCTAAGCACATTTTGAAGGGCGGCGAACTTGCAATGACCCAATTTCCAGTAGAATTAGGTCGCAAGAGGTAACCAATCCGATGTTAAAAAATCTAGATAGAACAAAGCATAGAATTTCAGGCGGTCTTTCAGGCTGTCTTTGTCGCAACTGTGTAAGATGAACAGATCATACATGAAGAAGTCTGCCTGAATGCTTGGTTTTTGGGAGTACTATGTGCAACAAATGAGGCCGCAATCTGTGCGCTTCTTCTGTTTAGGTTTGGGTTGCAGCCTTTGATTTGCCACATATTTGCGAAGCTTTCAGCAATGGCTGTGTTCCATGACGACAGATACCATCACTGTGAGTGGTTTCCTGAGCTCTGCAGCTTGACTATGCTCACATCCGCAAGACATGTCAGCCAATCACAAGACATTTCAGCCAATGCAGACACTGAGACCACGGCAGGCTTGGAACAAACTCCTCGCCAGCGTTGCTTTTCGTTGTTGGACGCCAAGTTGGAATGACCTAAAGCAAGTGAAGAGGATTCTATTGAATTCTATTTAGGTCCTATTTCGTTCCAAAGAGAGGATTCCATTTTGACAAGTCCTATGCCGCTCGCACTCTGCAGTGAACACATCTCTCCCAGAGTCTCCAGAATCTGAGGCGCCAAGCGGGAGTGCAAGAGAGATGCTTCGAGGCACATTGTGTTGAGAGTATTAGTCCAGCGACGTATGTATGTATATATATATATACTATATATATACTGTATATATAAAAAATATATATATATATATTGTATATACATACATACATACATACATACATACATACATACATACATACATGCATGCATACATACATACATACATACATACATACATACATACATACATACATACATACAGGACACTATAATATATATATATATACATACATACAGGACACTGTATATATATATATATTTATGTATATATGTATATATGTATATATACAAGACATGTGTTACCAATGGATTGTGGAAATCACATAGTGTTGACCGTGAACCAAAAGTGTTGTCAAAAAGTCATGGCAGTGTGAAATAGTGAACGCATCCCAGGAGTTCGTTGGCGGGGCCCGTCGTTCCTGAGGTAGGCCACTTCCGGGACCGGCTTCGTCAAGAAACTATGACAAAGTCGACGACTGAAAAATAAACAGCAAGTTGACCCATAACTGTCCATCCTGTAGACATCCGGAGAATCTGAAAAAGGGGTTCAAAGATGTTCAAAGCCCTCTGCAGTTTTCAGATTTCAACGATCTGTGGAGATGATCTGATCTGAGGCCTCCAAAGCTTCTAGTGGCCTGGGAGCTGCAACTCCCTTCGTCGTTTTGGCTGGAGGCAGCATTGCATAGCATTGCATAGCATTGCATAGCACTTTCTTGAAATTTGATGATGATCTAAGATCACACAGAAATTCTGAAAAACGTCGTTGAGCAGTTTTGATTTGGTGAAAACAATTCGCTGGGAGGAGCTTCTGCTTGTCGCCGTCGCCGAAGAGCAGGCTCCCCTTGCAGACCCTGTCAGTCTATTGGTGATGCTGAAGTTTGGCTGAAAATTGCATGGAATAATTCGCACGATTTATATCATCTACTATATTGAAATCTATTAACTTGTGCTCATACTGTTGTTATTTGTAGGTTGTTGAGCACTTCTGAAGCAGACTTGAATCGCTTTCAGGTCCTTCAGGTCCAAGATTAGCTGCATCCGGTGATTCCGAGGCAAGGCGAATTTCAGACTTCATCCGGCGATGTCAGTGCTGTGAGATGCTCTGAGATTTCCAGATGTGTTGATATGGTGATGACCTGTGATGACTTCTTGCAGATGACACCGCCAGCTCCACAAGAGTCACAAGGGTCCGCCCCAGCCCCAGATTCAACGGTAAAGGAATCTTCAGGTTGACTTTGCTGTATCGCTGGAAGCCTGACTACCTGAGAAATAGAGCAAGGCTGGGATTTCCTCATGCAGAATTACATTTGGAAAGAATCTATGTGGAAGTGAGGACTTTATGTGAACTCAATCCGAGAGGGAATAGTTTTTTCTGCACTCAGCTGATTCTGCTTTTCAATACGAGGATTTTCCCTCTCTTTACCACCAAAGCGTCGCTTCGATTAAAGGTTTTACTGGTAGACTCGGTAACGACTCTTTGTGAGTTGGAGCATCTTGGAGCATCTTGGAGCTAGGAACAACTCCATTTCGCTTCGTCTTTCGATGCCTAGGCACACCCTACTGTACGTTTAAAGGTACTTGGTTATGATTGAACCAAGGGTTGAGCTATGTTGAACTGGCATCCCCGGCAGTCCAATTCCGTCAACAAATGCATAGACCCTGGTAGAAAGAATTCGTACATGTTGGAGCCTTCAGCCTAGACTAATATGAAAGCAATAGGACCAATAGGACTTGGTAAGCCTTTAAAATTTAGTGGCCTATGAATCCTATGAAGGTACAAACTCAATAGCACAGTCTACTTTGTCACACCCCATTGTGAGAACAGGAATGCCGCTACTGCTTATTTGAAAGAACGGTGCGCAAAGAAGGGCACGAAGCACGGCATCCTGGGAATCCTATGGAATCCTGTAATTGTATAAAAGTCGGGTGTATCATTCACACAATGCTGGTAGAGATGGCCCTCGACTCAATCCTCAATGCGGCACCAGGCGAGAGTATCTGGGAAGCAAACTGCAATCCCCTTAGAAAGTTCCCAAAGCACATTTGAGATGCTGTCCCATGCTGTCCCCAAAGCACATGTCGTACTCCACTGATTTGGTTCCTGCATCCGTGAGGTCCCTAAGGTCACAAAGCTGTGCCATCGACACTGCATTCTATCTCGTAGTCTGTGGAGGCTTTCACCAAGACCATCTCCACAAAAGAGTTTCTCTTCAAGTTATATAGGTGACAGGATTTGAAGCACACTTTTCTGGAACGTTTTTCCGATCGTATTGTAGGGATATGTAGGGATTGGTTGTTTGGTTGCCCACACACACACACATCCTGCCTTCAAGGACACTGGCAGGACACTGGCAATCTTCGGAAACCCTCAGTTTTCCATTTTGCAGCCCATGTTTGGATCGGAGCAGGCATCTGATGGCATTCCAAAGAAAGCTACATCTGGAGCACAACACTGATCTGAGACTAATTACTAATCAACCCGTACCCGTGTGTGAGGGTTCAGTATACCCCTTTAAGTGTTCCGCACCTCATTTGCGGTAATACACTTTGAATCAAGCTCATTGCCACAGGGTAGGTTTCTTTTTGCCCACTTGCTTTGAAGCATGCTTTAATTCAAAGTCTTGTACTTTCTATAGCTTTTTTTTTTTGCAGCATTTTGGCACATGGTACTTCCATGCATGGCCTTTAGCCATGCCTTGCCTTTTCTTGTGAAGCGCATGTTGACTTAGAAAAAAGTAACAAGATGTACTAAGTGGGAATGTTGGCGTAAAATTTACAAGCGGTACACATGCCACAGCAGATCCGCAGGATTGAGAATCAGCATCCGCATCTGTCTAGACTGGTTGCAATTTGATATTCAGCTGACATGAGACTTTCCACTAATCGAACCTTTCGCTTCCAAGAGTCTTGAAAGCCTATGCCATGATCAATGATGTTTCCACCTCCAACTCTAGAAATAAAAGTGCACTGCCCCCAATCGCAAACTGACCACGTGTAGGACAGAGTCGCAGGAGAGAGGTCATATCACTTTTAAGATATCGGAGTGATCGCTTGCATAACAATGACACAATGATGACCAGAGGACATAGATGGTATGTATGAGGTTGGTTTGGAATTGGAATATTTTGGATGGTTGGATCTTTTGGGCCTTTCCGAACCATTTGAAGAGAACCTAACTCTTGACTTTCTTATAGGCTTCCTCGAGATACAGGACCAATCAATACAAACCAAAGCTATCAATGCCATGTCCTTCCCTTTTGTGACCGAGTGTGATGGCTGATTCTCAGGCCCCCAGCAAGGACCCAAAGGGTTGAGATCTCAGGAAAGTCGTAGGTCCTTAGAGTCCTTAGGTGTCTAGCAGACTGCTTGCGATGCTTGCAGTCAGACATCTGCATCACAGCAAGGATGGCTCTGCAGTCAGCTTGCCGAAGCTTGCAGCTTGCCCTTGAGGTGAAGGCAAAGAAAGCAAGCTTGATAAGCTCATCAAACAGTTCAAGGATTGCGCACGCTTGGGACCTTTGCAAAGTACGACCTTGGAAAGGGCTCATTTTTGGAGAGATTTTGATCCATGATACATCTATTAGCCATCCTGATTCCTGTTCTCTGTCAACTTTCCCCAGTTTTCAGATAGTGAAGAGTTCTGCACTCCTTCCTTCTCAAATTCTTCACCCAACAAGTGCTTGTGCATCTGCAAGAATCCTGTCCAATGTGTACTGTAGAAGCTGCATAATGTGGTATTTTGACATATTTTGTTTGGCCATGTTGGTGTCTGGAATGAGTTTGACTTTGGTGCCAAGTCTATATACTCAGTTGACTTTGCTCGATTCAGACTGGAAGAGTCCAGACTTTCTGCTGCTCATGAAATGTGCTTTCAATTTGCGACAGGAAGACCCTGAGTTTCAGGAGGATCGCATTGGAGTCTGGCGTTTGACCTGCAACTATTTGCAACTGAAACAATTTCAACTCGACAGAATTAGACAGACCGAAACTTAACCAAGACTTGACGAAGACTTGACCCTAGCAGGACGTCAAGACCTTCTTCACATCTTTGACAGTGGTCCTGCCCTTGTCCGACAGCAATCCCGTCAAATGCACTCTTTTTTGAGTCGCTATTTGGAACTGCTGCAGCTGTGGTTTTCCTTATTGAAGAATCACCAAGTGTCTCACTGCGGTCAAACTGCTGGCCCTTTCTGCTTCAATCCCTGTGCGTATTTGTGCTTTGTGAGTTGTGCCATGTTGTGCCACACTTTTCTTTGGCAAAAGATGCAGGGAGCTTTCAACTATTTTCTGCTTACCAACAAACAAATATCACGAGGCTGTGTAGTTTCCGAATCTTTCATAAGTCTCGTGCAGAGTAATGTTCTTCTTACATTCATATACTTACCCAGCTACCTATCTACAAATTGGCCTCTCTACCAATCTATTTGGCTATTTGTCTACCTCTCTAATGGCTAAACTTATACCAATACCTGCGATCTAAAGCCATGTCTACAGAGATCTATTTCCATATCCATAGGTCTATATCTAGCTAGCTACCTCGCTATCTAATCTCTCTATCTATCTTTTCATGTCTACTATTTATCTAGCACTGCAACAGTTTCTGTAATTTGGCGATCTACGTATCTGTTCTCTACCTGTCTCTCTCTCTCTCTCTATATGGGTCGGTATTTCTTTTTTTGACCAGCCCCCGAAACATACCCATTTGCACGTTCGATTGGTGCGAAACATACCCCGAAACACACCCATGAAACATACCCCGAAACATACCCCCCAAATCTGTGACAAGTTTCACGAAACATACCCGAAACATACCCCGAAACATACCCCCAAAACATACCCCGAAACATACCCCTGAGAGAAACACGCAGACGGGGGTCGATGGTTTTGAGAAACACCCATATCTGTTTATCTGCCTATTTATCTCTTCTTCACCTCCGGCTGGCTCTCTCTCTCTCTCGCTCTCTGTCTTTGTCTCTGTTTCTGTCGCTGTCGCTGTGGCTGCTGCTGTCTCCGTCTCTAGCTCCGTCTCTGTATCTGTCTCCTCTCTCTCCCTCCCCTCTCTCTCTCTATCCCTACCTATTTGTCCTGCTGCCTTTCTTTCCTAAACTTCAGGTCTTGATTCTTCAGCGCGGTTTGTATGCCTTTTGACACGATGATCAGCCGCAGACAAGCTAGAAATTGCAAGTGTTTGGAGCTGTTCTTTCCACCACGGCCTGAGCGGCATTTAGTTCACAGCTTTGTGAACTCTTCCCTAGAATTTTCTGGTTCTGGAAGTCATTCAGAAAAGAGCTGCTGCAACTGTTCAGTTAGTACCTTTGCTCTCCTTCCCTCAAAGCTGCAAAGATGTGCAGAATATGCTCATACACTACATGTATGGATATGTGCGGTACGAATATGTAGCTGCGATATGTTGCAATTGATTGCACTACGGATCATACACTTGCACTTCATATACACAACATATCATATAGATTTACATGTCTTTTGTTGGAGGACTTTGTGTATGTCTTCTTTCAACATAATCTGAGGCTCTACTGATTCGAGGTTTTCTCGTTGAGTGCCTGACTGAATGACAAGAGATGAACACCTTAGGAAAACAAAGGACGCAGATGGACACAGATGGACACAGACGGACACAGACGGACACAGATGGACACAGATGGACACAGATGGACACAGGTGGACACAGATGGACACATTGTCATCTCGTCATCATCACATTCTTAAGTGATGTCATTGTGTTCATTGAGGCCTCGGTTTATACCATCGCTGTCTATGTATCCCAACTTTGATATTGGCAGCTTGGAATGACTTGGCGAAGCCTTGGCTATGACTTTGTCTGACTTTGACCCCGCTTGGCCGCAGAAGCGTCTGATCAAACGACCATCCTAGGAGATCAGCTGACCGTTGACAAGGTTTCGAAGCGCTGGTCATGGACTTTGTTCCCAATTTTGTGCTTGGAAGATCTCGGAAGTACTTTGCATATCTTTGTCAGCGCTCTTTCACAGTTGTCATTCAAATCCACATAAATCACATAAACTTAGTTTAAATTTAAAGCATCTTCAAGCATCTTCCAGCATCTTCCAGCTGTGTTCTGTGGTCTCTGCCTGCAGTGTTTTGCATTTTCATCCGAGGCGAGAATATCAAAGAAGAGATGTGGTGGTTTTCAATCCCCCACCAAAGTTTTATGAATTTGTTGGTGGAGTCCTCAGGAAAGTGAGAATTGCAGTCTTGAAGCTGTGGAAGGTCCCGTCATTCTACGTGAAAGCTGTGAGGTGGGGACAGATCTGGTGATGCTCTCATCAAGAGAATAGCACGGGCTCCCAGCAACAGAAATGGATCCGAGAAGCAATGCTGCGCGATCCTGGCAGATTACCCAAGCTGCCAAAACCTGGTTGAAGTTTCTACAGCCAGTTGTAGCCACGTCATTTTCCAGTAAAGGGCATGGGTTCGGGAAGCTGGTGAGAAAGAGAAACACAGTGGCATGAAATTCTCGGAAGCAGAGTGGCGTTTGAGTTGATGATACCCACATCACCCGATGGGGCCACTGGCACCATCCAAAGCATTGAAGCACATACAGTACCCGATTTGCGACGTGTAAGCCCTACAAAAGCTAGGGCCACACAATGGCGGAAGAAGCATGATGGTGGAAGCCACTGCAGACACACTGAATCACAATGAGTTGTAGGATTGCGGGCATTTCTCAAGTAGACCCTGTGGCATTAAGCCTGTGACAGCGTTGTGTTCTCCTCTGTGATGCTGTGCCCTTCCAGGTGTTTTTCCGTTGCGGCACATCTTCTTTGCGGGTTTTGCTCTGATTGCTTGCTTGCTCAAATTCGCAATGCCGACTCGAGGTGTGATCATGATCTGTTTAGATGACCACTAAGCTGGTCCTTGCCGACCTAGCATTCCATTGCTTGAAGACAGTTGCTTTGTACTATATATTCGAATGGTCTAAGCATGTGCTCGGTTTTCAACTGTTCACTCTTGCGCTGCTGTAGACTGTCATTCCTGGTACCTTCTCTCCATTTCCCTCCCTTCTCTCTTAAGTTTTCACCTTGCAACTGCGTTTTGTGTCTGCACTGATAGTTAGGTTTGTGTGAGACTATTCAAGCGCTGGCTTGCAAAGTTCCGAACTTTCGGCACAATGATGAGCAATGTTGTGGCCTCCACTTGCGGCTATTTCCAGCAGAATGACAGCCATCTTCATGCAGCAGACAAATGACTTTGCTTTCATAAATAGATATCTATCTATCTATCTATCTATCTATCTATTTATCTATCTACATAATAATAGTAATAATAATGATAATGATAATAGTTATATATATATGTACACAGTTTGGAGCGTGTACAGTAGAGTGTTCATGCCATGTTAGCTTGTCCTAGGACAGTGTTTGGAGTGCCGTGCCACGGTTGGAGTGCATTTCCGGATATTAAATAGGGCAAATTTGGCGAGGGAGCATCAAATCATAAACAATCTACTTCATTGCTTTAAAATCCGGACATCTGAAAAAAACCACACCTTATGCATACATAGATACATAGATGATATCCATGATAGTGTAGTGTAGTTGCTTCCTTTGGTTTCGTCGGATCTTCCGCGTCTTTGGCCACAGAGTACTTTCAGTCGTTGATGCTAGCGATGGAATGCGATGGAGAGGAGTGAGGAGTGGAGCGGACTTCGGAGGGTTTGCTGTCGCTGGTGCGTGCTGTGTGGTCGAACCTGTCTTCGTTGTGCGGCCGTTGCCAGATAGGAAGATGGGAGTCGTGCAGGTAGCCATACGATGGAACCGAGCTACGCCTTCCAGGCTTTGAAAATTACGAACCAAAAGGAAATGAAAGGTTTCTCAGTGCTGCTGATGCATGCTGATGCTTTAATTGGAAGAAAGGTAGTGGCCACAATTGACGCCATGTACAAAAGTGCAAAGTCAGGCAAGAACGAAACCATTGATAGATTGAAATAAAGATAAAGATGTTCCGTTGCTATGCAGTTGAGACCGTCGATTATTATCCTTTTGCTATGCCATTTAGACCGTCGATCATTGTAACAACATGTGACAACTAGATGGACAATCCAGGCAGCGCAATAGAGGTGTGTCCAGTCACTTGTCAGGTAGCCCTTGTTGCATGGGGATACCTTACACTTGCCAGAAGCAGCTGCTCCCCCCACCACTTCAGATTTGGATGTTTGTGGTTTTGAACTTCTTTGAACTCACTTGAGGTAGCGGTCGCTGGGGACACCGTTGAAATCAAGAATGGCGGAACCTTGTGCCTTGGCACCGTTCTACCTCAAAGCTGAGACCAAAGAATGAACGCAGAGATGTAAAACAGATGTAAACAAAAAACATTCAGAAACATATACAAACATAGTTTTCCCAAGTTCTGACAGATTTTTCAAGTGCCCTGGCTGCTCTGCTAAGATTGTGACAGGCATCCTGAAAGATCATGCGACAACAAGTCCTGATAAGTTAGGCAGCAAAAGTTCATGAAACAAATCGCAACATCGATGGTACATTTGCAACTTCATGCCTGAATCCAAATGAACATGGAAACTTTTGAGTTCGGCTTACTCCCGGCTTACTTGGCCTTTACCCCAGGTACCTCAATGGTGAGGCGCAGGATGAACCATTCACCAACGAGGCCATCTAGTGACATCTCGGATCAAATCTTCGTAAGTTCGTCTACTTCTTCATAGTTGTTTTCCGAGCGCCCATGCAAGGCTGCAAAATATGATTTTGGACCGGTCAAGGTTCCAGAAGGGTGCGTCCTTGTGTTGGGTGACAACAGGACAGGGGATGAAGATGACTGAAGGGATGAAGATGACTGAAGTTGAAAGCTTGGCTCACACCTGTTAGCTTTCGAGTGAATGCACTGGTAGATGTTTCTTGCTCTGCAAACCAAATGCTATGAGGGAATCTGTCAGCTGAGCTTGCAAAGCGGTAGGAATCAATCATTGGACGGTCATGTTTGGGGCTTCCTGCCGGTGGAAAACATCATTGGTTGACGCCTCAACATCCTGAGTTGACGCCCTCGACTCCCTGGCATTCTGTTCGTGCTTAGGACGCGCAACCTTCAAATTTTGGCCTCCTTGGCACGTCGGCACTATCACTGCGGCTCCAGAATGAAATGACGCCCCGTCTTGAGCTTTTCATAGCAGTGCTCAAGTGGCATCGAAGAATTTGGATGTTTTGGATACTGTAAATTAGTACCATCCTGGTGGTGTGAGAAGCCGTCCATGAATGCTTGCCACTATTTATCATGTGCAGATTTCCATCCAGTGGAAACGGCTGGATGGCATCTTTTTTTAGACATTGGTAAGCCTCGGAAAAAGCAAGGAAATCCATCAGTTTGGAGTTGCAGAACGAATGGGCCCTTAGCTGTCCTGGGACCACCATTGTAATGTCCAGCGAAGTTCGTATTGGTTTCAACCATTTTCAGTGACCCAATCCGCAGAGCTAGCGGAGTTGACAGTCGACATTTTCTAGACCTCTTCCAGACTTTTGATCCATGCAACTTGCAGTAACTTGCACCTTGGAATCCTTGGAACAGTCGCAGTTCAGAGTCAGAGACTTGTCAAACAGGTCCGAGCTCCAGGCTTGGAGGAGGCAAACTCAGCGCCCCTGTGTGCCTCGGTGCATATTTGGTGCAAAGTTTAGCAGTTTAGCTTAGTATGTTAACATTAATTTTCCTTTAAGGAGATATGCATAGAATTCCATAGGGTTCTTCACGTACATAGACTCTGGCTTTCGAGACTCTTGCAGTATTCTTCCCTTGTTTTAACTACGGGCTTTTGGGCTGGTTTTTTGTACTGGGGTATTCGTGCAGCAAGTGTGCAACAAGTGTGTAAGAGAGCTTGTGCGTGCATGGGTGGATGGTGCAAGCGCCAAGTTCCTTGCAATGAATAGAAAACATTCCAGCAAATAGTATACCACATGGACATTCAGACAGCGAGAAAAGAGAGAGATAGTAGAAATGGGCTTTCTCCACGTGCTATTGGAATCCGTAGAAATCACGACTGTCAATCTTTAACCAAGGTCGCTGAGACCAGGAGGTTCCCTGGCTCCACCAGCAGGCATGAACTCGAAACTGAGCACCGATGGCAATTCTTTAAGTCTTTGGTGAATTTGACATTTTTTGACAATGTGTTTCTCATTTTTTCTCTCTTCCCTGGCAGGGGCAGCGAAGCCAAAAGAAACCAAGGAGCGATAGTAGCACTGTGTTTGCTTGATACGAACTACCTTGTAGGACCCACTGTTGCGAGGACATGATTGCAATTGCTCGCAGCTATCATGAGCTATTGTGTCGGCATGTCTGTCGCTTTGACCTAAATCCAATCGTGACAACAGACGCACATACACACACCCACACCCACGCACATTGACACCGCCCTAGCAGCTAGAACCAAAACTAGTGCGATCGTTAGGCAAGCAATTTCGGAGTGGCTTAGCACGACGTAAGGTCAAGCAAAGCCCAAGCTTGGAAAAAAATAGCTTCGAAAGAAAGTGCGACGACTGCTTGATGCAAAGCTGTCAGGATCACAAAAAATCCAGATGGAAATCATGTCCATGTCATGATTTCCCCAAAGATTTCTGGATGATTTGCATGCTACACGCAGAATTTGCAAAATTTGACCAAACCACTTTCCAGTCAAAGAAGTTGCAGACAACCTCTGGTTTGAGTCATTCAAAGCAAGCGTGCTTACAATGTGGATCTGGGTTTTCACGTTCTGCACAGACGAAAACTAAGCTCTCATCAGTTATCCCCACAATCTCAAATGAAGTTTCCAGTTGCACTGGTGAAAATTGTTAAAAGCAAGCGCGTGCTAAAGACGACTTTTTGCGAAGGCAACTGGAGGATCTTCAAGGATCTTTACACTTCAAAATCTTTCAACCGACACCCTTCTCTCCTTGGGCAGACCGCGCCAATGCGCGCACCACAGTGACCCAGAAATAGCAGAGCAGTGCGCATGGCAAGCGTTAAAGAAAACTAGAGGATCTTGGTTCACAAGTCACATGCGACAGTCGATTGACTTGTTGAATTTTCTGAACACTTTCCTGTGCGTTTCTTAATTTCTTACATCCTTTCGATCGTCAATTGAATTATCCGCAAAAGTCGCTCTTTGCATCTGCCAGGAAGCGCTCGAGGACAGGTCCTGTGTCCGTTCAGTCCAGAGACTCTCGGAAAGGGTACAGAACTCTGGTTGGATTCATGGTGTCAATGCTGCGTACTGGATCAAGCGGTCTTGCAGAAAAACACCGCAGGAACTGCCACAAGACCAGGAAAGCTGCCTCTGGTCTCTTTCTTAGTGGCTTGAAGAAGTGATGTATGTGATGTGCAGTCACATGGCTGCCTGAGGACCCTGTAAAACGCATAGCAATGTACAGATATGTTTAAGATACCAGCCCATGTTTGTTTTTAGGATAGACAAATACATGCTGCGTAGGTAGACATCTAGACAGGTATACAGTATACAGTATCCATAAATGCAGACATGGAGATGCATTCATACATGCATTCATACATGCATTCATACATGCATTCATACATGCATTCATACACATATACAGTATACACAAAGACTACCTTACCACACAAAGTCACGCCCATAGTGTCTTTGATTTGCAGGGGCCGCATCGTAAACGTCTACGGTGGGTTCGGCTTCCTCAAGAAGCTTGGCGATGCTGATGGACAAGACATCTTCTTCAGAGCGGCCGACGTGATAGGCACCCTGTGTACAACTTTTATCCTGCAAAGTTTAGATGATCTGCTCACACTGCCAGCATCTTATTGACATGATTCAGTTGTGCGGTAGCTCAAAATCCAAAGGCCCCAAAATGCCCCAAATGTGACTTACGAGTTTTTTTTGGCTCCCTTGTGAAGTCTTCAGGCTCTTTGGATAAGATTGAAATTGGATCAAAATGGATCAAGATGGTACGCGGTGCTCCTACCTGGAGTGACTAGGTATGAACTCTCTTGATCCGGGGAGCCCGTCCACAGAGTGCTCGCGGCTCAATTTCTTGTTTTTGTCGTAAGCCAACGGGGTCTTCAGTCCAGATCAGCTTCGGGGTATTCTGGTGCAGGTCCCAGCTCCAGGTGGTTTTTTAATCGGTACTCGTCTTTAGTCTTCGTCGAGTCATTTCGGAATACGTTTTTGCGTTTCACTGCACGCGCGGAAGGGCTCGGAAGAGAAACTTTGTGGAAGCTCTTGATGATGTAGTATTTTAGACAGAATCTTAGAGCATTTTCTGATGCATTCTGGAAACAGGGACATACAAGGGGGGAGACGTGTTCTGCGGACTCTGCTGCGGTTGAACTGCTGTTGCCGCTCACTCACTGAACAGACAGGGGGGGGGGTAGTTCAGATCATGAAGGTTCTACTGGGCAACATAGTTCTTCTTCAGAAGGCACTTCGCATAGACCGGAGCCTGTGCCGCAAGTGTGACCAAGTCCATTCGTTGTCTTACTTGAAATTCCCAAATCATCCACCGGTGCCTGTGGAAGCTTCGCGGAAGTCCCGTGAAAGCCGCAGGTGTCCAATGTGCGTCCCTGTCCATCTTGTGGCCGATCTTTGCTCAACGATTCATCATGATTCATCTACATCAGTCCATTGGAATGTTTACTGCCTGCACCTTCTTAGATGCTGTCCATACAGGCCAGCATGCGTTTTAGTACTCACTGTGCCAAATAAAATTATATCAGATTCAAACACTAGATTCTGAACAAATCTGAGTCACAACTGCCTGCATCGAGCGCATACAGCCTGCCTGTCTGAAAGCCTCACCTCTTCCCAACTTCCAACCCTCATAGGTTCAGGTGCCGTTGGCAATCAAGGTTCCGGACGGTTCCGGCAGGTTTCGATCAAGGTTCCGCAAAGTTCCGGTTGGCAGATCAAGGTTCTAGGAAGTTCTGGTGCAGTTGGCAGATGCAGATTCCTAGAGCAAGATCCCGGCAAGTTCCAGGAGGTTGTGGTACAAAAAGACTTGTTAAGCTCTCCCCTGCTCTTGGGAATACCACCGAAGCTTATTTGTTTGAAATCTTGTTTCTTATTTCGCCTTAGATTTCTTCTTGTGAGGCTATTTTGAATCAGGTTCCTGAGCCCGACCAGTAGCTGAGGTCTGGAAATTGTACAAGCAAATACAAGGTGCGGACCGGTGCTGACAAGGTCCATGCTCTTTCAAGAAACAATAATGAAAAGAAATGAAGAAACTGACTCAATAGTGCAAGCAATCTTTGTTTTAGGAATTCCAATGGGTTCAAGAAGTTCTACATCACCTTGGAAGATGAAGTCTCCTTCGTCATGTCGAAGGACGGGGGGGCCGTAGAGCCCCCAGGGCGGAGAGGTGGGAATTCCAAGACCTCAAGAGTCACCAAGTAGACCACAACAACTGAAAGGGAGGATATTGAGACACGAATCAACATGTTGAGACATGCTACAGATTGCTACAGTCAGAAAACGCGAATCAACAGATTGTCAACATAGTAACATAGACTGAGAATGTAGATCTGTGACACGCTCTGACTAAGTCTGCTTGTCATGTTCGAACGTCAGCAGAGCTGCGTAGGGATCTGGCTGGCGTGTTTCCTTTTTTTGTCTTTGACTTCATGACCCACGAAAAAGCTGTCATTGTCTCACCTTTTTCTGGCCCACTGACGGCGCAATGCCTTTTGCCACAAGGGTGTATTGTTGCAGTCGTTATGAGTTGTGTGAAGGAATCCCTATGATTCTATGATGATATTTGGCACAGAAACGGGTGAGTTTGGAAGGGTTGTACTACCTACATAACGCTCGCCCCCTTCAGGGATACCCTGGCAGTCTGTGAAGGGGCCAGCAGAGATTCATGATACTACAGAGCCATTCTGTTGAGATCCCTCCTTTGTCCGTTTGCACGGACCAAGAAACCTTTCAAGGCAGTACGTGAAAGAGCTGGGGGATGTACGCAGACGACTCTTGGGTCTTGTTCCTCCATTCGAAGATTTCTGGTCCTGTCCTAGGTTCAGTAGACACCTAGGCAGACAATTCTTTTTTAGAAATGAGTGAAGGGCCGTCGCAGCAACGCAGGATCATACTGGAAAGCCCTGTGCAGCTTGTGTGATGAAGGCTTTGGCATGGCTTTAACACTTTGCATGTACATCAGACATCGAACTGAATGATTCTTTCAAACCGGAACAGAGTACATGCATCGTCGCCATCCTATTGCCACTCGAGGAAAAAAAGGGAACGTGGAGAACCAGCACGGGACGCCGACGAATCGGAACCAAGGAGGTCAAGAAAGAAACTTTCAAAGACCAGGCGGCAGTGCAGTGTTTCGTTGCATTTCTTTCAAAGTTCTTTCGATTGCTCTGATTGTTTGATCTAAAGGTGTTCTTCGTTTCAGTGACCGCATCTAGGATGAAATTTGCAGGTCAACCGTCTCACCTCTATGGATACAGACCAGGCACCAGAGGGATGAACAGCCCGCGCTAGGCGTTTTGCACATTTCGCACCTTATCTTCTGATGTTTCTATGTGCTTTCTCTATCCCTTTCATTCCCTTTCTATCCTTGCAGATTCTTCAAAGTGCAATGCTCTTCAAAGAGATCCTTGACAGCCTCGATCTTAGTGCAGAGATGTGCAGAGCTCTCTGTGTTGGATTGCCGTTGTTTTCTTCCTCAACCGTGCATATGATGCTGCATCAAGGCCCTTGACCTTCGTAGTATTCCCGTGTATCGGATGTTCCTGACCACTTCATCTATCTCAGTCTCCTCTTATCATAAGCAACCTCGCAGGAAGAGGAAGGACCGAAGTATACCATCAGTAGGGTCAGCGGTATGTGCTGTACCCTGCCGTCGTCTCTCTGAACCATCAAGATTGTTGTCAAGACTTCTCAAGGCCCTGAATTTGACGGAATGCACCTGTATAAAGTCGTCTCCATGCTGGCATCGAAGGAGTGCAGCCAAACATGACCTGCAAGTTGTTGACAACGAGGGTTTGAGAAATGTTGAGAACTCTCTTCGAACCCTTTTCGAAGTATGACAGTGTTGTACCAGAAGTTCTGTGACCATCATGTTTTGTGCAGTGAATTGTGAGGGGTAGGTTGAACAACGTTGAACAATTCAGCTAGATATTCCAACGGTTTGATGATTCCTGAGAATGGAGCAGGATCTTCTGGAAGACACACGAGCAGATCGCATTTACCGCTTGTTCTTGGAATCAAGTCCTATGCAGGCTCGAATGCCGGTTGAACATGGTTGCACTTGTTTACCTTGAAGCTTCAAACAGTGTACAGACGGCCAATCCTTCTGAAGAGATCCAAAGAGAACATTCGTTCTGACACCTGTCCTCAATCCTGCCAGCTGATTGTCAATGAACCCAACACATCCAACACTTCAAGTGTTTGCGACTTTTTTTTCTGCGTGTTGCGTGTACAAGTACTTTGGCAAAGCCCTAGTCTTCAATGTTGCTGACAGCAAGGCTTACTGTAGACCGTTCGGGGAAGTGCCGGAGAGTGTCAGGCATGTCTTCGGACTACCATCATCAAGCAGGGAGCAGGTACGACTGTTGTTTCCTTTTCCTGAAATTTACAGAGTTTCAATGAACATATCTCCATATATACATATATACATAATTACATGACATGTACATATATATATATATATATACACATACTGTACACATCATGTATTGTTAGTGTGAACCTGAAAGCATCGCTCCGCTTTGAGGCAGACACAGTGGAAACTTCTTGGAGGACTGCAGAAACTCAGCTCCACAAGAGTCGTTAAGCTTTGCTTGGGCGGCGTTGCTAGGAGTGCCTGAGAGTGATAGTTGAGATCGTGATGCGCAGCCCAGCCTCTCAGGAGCTGTGGTCTTGACTCATTTTTGGTCATTGAACACACGATGTCTCAATTGTACTCAAATCATCTCAAGCAATCTCAAGCCGGAGAGAAAGATGGGGTCTTAATCGTCGTGTTTCTTTCAGGATGACAGTGACTGCCAGCGGGTTTGTGCTTTTGTCGACGGGAGCTGGGCAGGAGCTACGTGGACAGCTCCCACTGGTAGAACTCGTTGAAGTGCGACCACCCCACGTTGGATGCCACAACGCGGCTGCAATGTCCAAACATGTCTAAGCTATTCTAAACCAAGCACTGGATTTAGATTGCACTTGATCATAGCACGGTGACAGCTCTGCGCAGCAGGAAGGTTCATTGATTTGATTGCACTATCCAACATACGTGAATTCAACAGGAACATCTCACATTCCACCACCCAACGCAAATGCAAAGTCAAAAGTGTTTATCCAATAAACATCCAAGTTTTGTCTTGTCCACTTCATGTCCGTACTAACACGCTTTCTGTCCAGCATCAAGCAGCCAAGCTTGCTAAGCAATGCTCAAGTTACAAAGTTCAGGGCAGGGTGCGAAGGCAAAGCTGAAAGCTTGGTATTCCATGGATTTCCACGGTCGTTTTCTAAACTTAAGCTTCCTTCAGGTCCCCTTGGGGCTCTTGGGCCATGCAATGGGGGCACAGCGAAAGACCCTGCCGAAGGCCCTTCAGTACATTGACCTTTTCTCACTTCAGCCAAGCAGACCGTACAAACAAATCTTGCTCTAGCTTGAAAACGACATCGCTTGATCTCTTTTTTGTTGCTTGTTTGTCTACTTAAAAAGACATTTGGCTTTTGATGATTCGTCATTCGGTGCAGCTGTTTCTCTGTATCGAGAGCGTGGATGGTGACGAAAGAGAGGTGCAATTAGGACAGAACATGAAAGAATTCTGAAAGAACATGGATTGTAAATGATTGTAGCGTGGATTCTTCCTGATGGACCTGATGGACCTGATGGAAACGAGGAAATCCTCCGTGTTACCTTCATGCTTTGTACATCCTGCATTCATGTCTTTGAAACATCCGTGGCAAGTACTCCCGGGCAACCTCACGACTAAACAAGTACGTAACAGAGAATCCAAATTCACTCGAGGGAAAGATGATGGCCGGACACACATGCACAAGCAGTTTTGAGTCGTGCACAGCATGTACTCTCAAGTACTCCCATCTTGGCCGTTTTGCAAAAACCAAGCGAGAGTGGTGAGGACAGGCTGCTAGAATCATTTGTAGTACCAGACTGTGACATGATAGGGTGGCTTAACTTCAAAAGGATGACATCCCTGACATGCCAAAACGGCGGATGACAATTGCTTTGGGGTGACAGCATGCTGCGACCCTGTTTTCCACTTCTTTTGGGTGCCCGAGCCTCAGCATGCCAAAGCACGTTGCGAGGTTGTATTTTTCAAAGGTACATCTACAGGAATTTATGTTTGCTAGTTGGACAACTGTAGCATCCGACAGCGCTTGATGAGGCATTGGGCTTTGCAGCTCTGATTCTGGTAGTTTGTGGTGGATCGCGCGGCCAGGAGACTGTGCATTCTAGAGTTACTCGGAACGAAGAACAAGTTTTCGTTGCTTCATTTTGTCTGCCACAAGAGGTTTGTAGGTGAAGACGCAGAAGTGACAACTCTTTGAAGTAACAGTACAATCTCCTAAAAATGACAAAAGTTTATAGTGGGTTGTACTCCCCGTTGTTGGTACTGGAGATCTTGCCACCATGACCAGAAGTGTGTGCCACTGGGCCAGCACACATCACAAATGCAACCAGATCTCCATGACGATTCCGTTTCAACCCTGGTGAGTTGATATTATATTTGATTTATTTCAAATTATATATACATATTCATATTTTTATTTCACATAGTTTGTTATGATGAATACTTTGCATTTTTACTTTCAGCTCTGAAGTTGCTAAATTGCTGTTGCTGTATGCGGCTAGTCAATGCTCAATATGTTTTCTTTGCGCGAAAAGGTGATGTTGTCTTCACACATTGAAACTGCGTATCTGTGAGAAAGATTGAGAACAGCTGATCAAACAGACTTTTTCTCTGATCAAGAGTCAACTGTTCTGTCGAGTGAGTCTGCGCCGTTTTGGTCTAGCCAATGCAGTGAGATGCTTTGAACTTTAGGGATCTTTAGGGAGGTTGTTCACATTCGGTTCATCATGCTCACAGTCAATGAGTCAAGCGACGAATCACTAGATGTTGATTGGATTTGGTCGTAGACTGAGGTGACCCCACAAGCTGAAGTCGAGATGTCTTTCCAATCGAGCACCTTGAACGATCCAGCTAGCTACGAGGCAAGTGCAGCCACAGCCCTTCAATGCATCATCCAACAATCAATGCATCAAGAACTGGGTATGTTTTGATCGTCCCAGGCCATGTTTTTCCTTCCGGAAACCGTGGACGCCAAGCTTCCTTTGCTCCTCTATCTACATGGAGCTGGTGAGATGAGGGGCGAATTGCAGAATATCATCTCTGAGGCACGGGCTTAAGACGGACTTTGCAGAGCTGCAGCTTGGAATGGCTGAGGGAGCTACTGGCACTCCTCCAGTGGAGCTTGCATTTGGGAGGGCGCCCAAGATCCTGTCAGAACGCGAGTATCTCAGTATAGGTGCAGGGCCAGATTTGTGAATTTCAAATACTTTGTGAGATTAAGATAGGGCAGGTCCACTTACTGTGTTGCAGTTTGCCCTTTCAACTTCATGACGAGTACTTGAGGTTTTGCTGTGGTGGCACCACACACGTCGGAGGTGTCTTGCCTTGCCTCGCTATGCACCAGCCTTTCAGTGGTGCTATGTGGAGCTATCTGGTGCTGTTGTGAGTTGGCTGTGCCAAGGGATGGAGCCTCGAAGGAATCAATCGATTTGTTGACTTTTTGCTCGCCGACAAGTCCCTGCACTTAGATCCAACAAGGCGACGGCTTGATCTCGTCTGTGGCCTTTCGCAATTCTACAGCTCTCAAGATGAAGCGCGTGTGTGAGTGCTCATGTGTTCCCTATGTGTTCCCTATGTTCACGTGGTTGATTTATGTCTCACTTTAACGTGTTACTTGCGGCAATGGCCGCCACAAAGAGTGTGCAATATTCTGAGGGTGTGAGAGATTCTAACAACTGGCGGTGGACAAACGATAGCAATTCAGTTTGTTCGCTCAGCAATAAAGTGCAAAGCCAGCACATACAAAAGGCATCCATTCTCGGGTTTCGGAGATTCCTTTTCCAACCATATCAATACTGCGAGTATTATGCGATGCAAAATGATGCAAAATGATGCAAAATGATGCAAAATGATGCAAACTGATGCAAAATGATGCAAAATGCATAGTTGAAACAGTTTGCATCAATTTGGGACAAAGAATGAGATCAAGGGCAAGACTGAGGAGCTCTGAATATGCGCGTGAGAGAATGATTTGCTTTCCTTGGATCGCGAGATCCCTATGTGAGTTATAGTATGTTATAGTGCCGGACGACGCATAATCCCTATTCAATCGCCTTTTTTAGTATGGCAAGGCGATGCAAAATGAACAGTTTGTTCAAAACTTGCACTAGCTTTTGCTGTATCTAGATGCGGCATAGAAGCTAAGCAGATGTCAGAAGAGACACTTACTCTACAATCACCTACACTAATACACTGCCTATGTGGCCGTTTCCGCGCTATTGCGGCAGGCTTTATGTCACTGGTCACTCCATGGGTGGAGCTGGAGCTCTAATTGCTGCGACAAGTCATCGTGGCTTGGAGAAATCAAAAGTTCGAGCAAGAGCAAATCACACGATCCTTTTTTTTCAACAGTTCGCGATCCTTTTTTTGAAGGTCTTTTGCAGAAACCAGGCTCAACACATCCCATGGAATCCCCCGTGGGAATGTGTTGTGTCTTTTTTTTTCTCGCACGCATCCAAGTTGAACTCTTAGAGGAAGGGAATCGCGACAGTAGTGCAATGGTAAAGATAGCAAGAGGAAGCAATTGAGGAAGAAAATGAGGATCAGCAATTGAGGAAGAAGATGAGGAACGAAGCACGAGGATCCCTTGGGATCCCTTGGGATCCGTTGAGCATCTGACAGTTTCCATGTTGACTTTGAGGCTTTGCAGCTGCAGTTCCAGTTGCGGCGTCTGGTGCGCCACGCCCTAAATCGCTACAAGGTGGGACACAGATGTATAGAACATCATATGACGTCATGTGACGTCATGTGGCGTCAAGAAACGTCATGTGACAGCGTCATTGTATACTAAGAAGACATCCATAGACACCTGGCGATGCCTGGCTTCTGAACATGGCTGTCTTGCGTCAAGTGTTTTGCAGACTGAGGTGTTCCTATCTGGGCGTTCCATGGGAACAATGACGTCATCGTGCCAAGTACTGTGAGCAAGGAGCTCGTAGAAGCATTGTGGGACGCTGGAGCAAACAAGGACTGTCAGAGCTTAGTGCAGATCATAGAACGGCAGGAAGTCATAGATTAGAGTCGTGAGATAGATCAATCCAGATACATTAGTACAAATACAGTCACACTGCATGAGGATACAAATGCACCTGAATGCAATGATACCTTGCGTTTGCACAGCTATGATCACAGCAATGATGCCATAGAGATTGAATGCAAAAGACACCTTTGTCGTGTGGTAACTTCTCCTGAGTGCGTTTGCCACGATCGTGCCTCAGTGCGGAGGTTTAACGTTCGACCCTTGCTGAGCCCCCACCCATCCCCACCCTATCTTTACCTACCTGGGCTCCTGTACAGTACCCTGAAAAGCACACCCCGATTCGCACAAATTGGCAGCAGGAAAAATGCCTGAACGTGCCAAATCATACCAAGCAACTTCGGGTCATAGTGGGATGCCAATGATGCTTCTGCCAGGTGAGAATGAAGCGTTCAGAGAAGGGCTGTGAGCGAAAGCATATGGTACTTAGGTACTTGCTCGCATTGTGATTATGTTATATACATGATGTGAAAAAAATGGCGATACATGACATGATAGCAGACGACAATTCTATATGTACTGGTACGATGTACGTGTGCTCGTGCCTATTGAGAGTTATCTTACAATGTGTCTATACATGAATGTAATTGATTATACATGTGTTTCCACACTATGTGTATATTCATAATATAGTAATATATATATATAATTGTATGTATACAAGAGAGACCCATAGATGTACATGCGTGCACACATCCAATATACATCCAATGTACATTTGGTACACATATATGCAATATAGATATGATTAGATACGTACAGATGCTGTAGATTTCTTATATCTTTGCACCTATTGCGCTGCACATTTATCGCTTCCGCCATGTTTCATCATCTGCACTGCGTTTCAGAAAAAAATCCACTGTCCATTCAGTCCCATCCAGCGCTCCATCTTGAACTGCACAGTAGAGTTGTTTTGCAGCTCCTTTTTGCTGTGCAGTTTCCACAGTTTACAGATGTAAACTCTCAACCTGAGATAGCCTGGTGCACCCACGTGCCGGTGCAAATGTTGTGACATGTATGTTTGAACCCTCAGGCAGCGCGGCACCAACCAGTCCAAAGATAGTAGAATTTGCAGTGTTGTTTTTTGCCATTTTTTGCCAAGCCTTCTTTTCCCAGTTCTTTGCGCCATATGAAAAGCTGAGCTTTGCGCATTGACTCAGATCTGTACACAATAATGTACTTTCTGCTTGGGAAGCTCCTGAATTAATGCGCTCAAACACATCGGAAAACCAGACATCTCGTGCACAAGAGAGTTTCCACGGTGCTTTCTACTGTCCTTTTGCACTCACGACCAAACTTGCAAGACAACACACTTGGTGGAGCCAAGAGATGCCAAGAGCCATTTCATGATTTCAACATCTTTCAACTTTGTTGGGCTGGCAGTTTCCTTATGTTTCCTTGTTCAAAATTCCTTCGTGCTGTGTTGACATGTGGGTGATCGCTGCAAGTCCACTTTCCAAGAGTCCTTTGGAATGATTGAGATCCATTGAGATCCGTCGAGATCCATGATTCGAAATGATTTTCTATTGTCTTGTGGTCGACCTGGAGGACAAGGTCAAATTGACGCTTTACGACCATGCTCCATCACCCCCCGGGTGGCCAGAGTACTTCGGACACGCAAGCACAATTCCTACATATGCATCCTGTTTGCAAAAAGAAGCGTTGATGATTGGCGTCTTTGCGACGTAGTGACGAGGAACCTGTCGGTTGTCAGGCCAAGTACAAAGACCAGCTTTTGTTTCATGCTTTCATTAACTAAGTTCTTGGAGTATAGTGCAGCAGCACTTTTTTCTTGCAATAGTTGAAGACATTGGGCCATGCTGCCATGCTCGACAGGAGGAGTGTACATAGGGTTGTCCGCTACAAGGATACCCTCTGACCAGATGCTGACTGGACATCGCTTTCCTAGTTGTAACTTGTAAATGAGACAAACTCCCAAGGTACTGAAGCAGTAGTTGCTGGAGCAATTAGAAAGGATAGATCCAACGCATGCTACAATCGAGAGAGCCATTTTTGTTGTTGGTTTAGTTTTGGGAATTATTTTTTCCAGCCCTGCTGCTTTTCTGCTTTTCTCCTCATTTCTGTTTCTCCACTTCCTTCTCTGCTTTCTGCGCTTTTCTGCTTGATCGCTTTTCTGCCTTTTTACTTATCTGCTTTTCTACTTTTTGCCTTCGCTGCTTTTGGACTTCATCCTTTTTTCAAGCCTTTCTGTCCCTGCTTGGCTGTGCCTTCATCTGTTTTGCGTTTCCTTCTCCGCTTTCACTTCTTTTGATTGCTTCTTTCTGTTTCTCAATTTCTTTGCTTTTCTCCATTTCTTTGCTTTTCTTTGCTTTTCTCTGCTTTTCTGTTTCTTTGCTGTTTTGCTTCTCGGCATTTACCCATTGACAGCAGCAGCGACAGAAGAAGCATGAACACCAGTAAGATTTGTTTGCTGTGTGCGTTTTGGGCGGAGGCGCTGTGCCCTCCCCTCGACCCACTTTCAGCCCTCGCTGTTCAATACAAAACCGAGCCATATGAGTAAACAACAACACCACCAGCAACAACAGCAACAACAACAAAAACTACAAGAACAACCAGAACAGAAAGAAGAACAACGACACCAGCAACAAGGACAAACGACACACCGTCAACAACAAGAACAACAACAACAACAACAACAACAACCACCACAACCACAATCACGACGAAACACCGTTGTGACCAATGTGCTCCACCTGCTCCTGCCAACTCTTGAAAAAGTCCAAACGTGTTGCAAACAGACGCCTTCAAGCCTTGGGGGAAGCTCCAATGCGTAAAAACTAGAATATAGAATAATACTAGAATAATAGAATATGAGTCTGATTGAGCGTGCTCATGAAGCTTTGTTGCAGTGAGTGCAGAATGACATGTCATGTTGTTGCCATGTTGCCCAAGTGGTGGGTGGGAGGGTGAAAGTTGTTCGAGTTGAAGATGTTTCAACATGACAAAGAGGGGTAGTGACAAGTTGACTGAGTCTAGCTTGGATGTCAGGCTAGGCGCAGGCCCCTCTTCGTCAGTTAGGAGGGTGTTGGATGTCTCACTCTCCTTGGGTCGAAGCCATGCCGTGCCTCAAATGCCTTGGGAGTCGAATCCTTTTCTTCGCGATGTGATGGGGCCCCGAACAGTTCCGTGGCTTAAAGACCCTCCTTCTTTGAGAACTTTGACTCATGTCCCTGAAAGGCCGACTCAGGGGCAAGTTTTCACTCTTGCTGCCAAGAAGGCAAAGGTACGAAGTGTACCTCAGTCTCGACTGCATGTAGCTCATGATGTTGCTAGGGCTCAGGCAGTTCTGAAGCTCAATGAAGTGATTATGATGGAGCCTGCTAAGTCAACAGCAGGTCGAATGTTGCTGAAGAGTGCACATGACGACAATTTGGTCATGAGGACCTTAGATGATCTGTTTCGGACCAAAGCGACTTCAACCTTGAAGACAAGGGCAGGTTCGCTAGGACTCTTCTTTGCTTGGCTTATTGCTATGGATCCAGAGGAGCCGGTCCTGCCCATTGATGAAGACAGACTTTACGCCTATGCATGCCATTGCCGTGATGTTGGAAAGTCTGCCTCTCGAGTTGATACATTGTTGTCATCATTGACCTATGCAGGAGAAGCTTTAGGCTTTGAAGGTGCGACTGAAGCAGCTAGATCAACACGAGTGAAGGGTGCTAGCTATGGGATGTTTGTGGACAGGCCACCAAGGACTCGTGCTGATGCCTTGTCCACCATCATGGTATGCTGGTTGGAAGTCTGCTGCTTCACTATGCCAGATCCTTTTGATCGTGCTGTGGCTGGGTTTTGCCTTGTCTGCATTCTAGGCCGTTTACGGTGTGCTGATGCTAACCGAATTCGCCACGCCAGCCTTGTGGGCAAATATGTGGAGGGTGCGCTCAGCAAAACCAAAACCTCGCGCTCCAAGGAAAAGGCTTCTGCCTTTATACCTCTAGTGATTCCATCCTTCGGGCTCCTTGGTAAATGCTGGTTTGCTGAGTTTGTGAAGGCCAGAAGACTGATAGGGCTTCGTGAGATACCGACTCTCGAATCTTTGTCAGATGATACTTCTTTCCTCATGGTACCTGAGCATGCAGGCATCACGTACGAAGTGCAGTCACCTATGGGTTCAGTGGAACTGACCGAGAGACTACTTGCACTACTGGCCAAAGGCTTCTCGAAGGAACAATTGATAGGAATCAGTAGCCACAGTTTAAAGGCTACGTTTCTTTCATACATGAACGTGAAGGGCTGCTCTTTGGTCACCAGTGAGCTTTTGGGGTATCACGTGAATCGTGAACACCAGTCTGCGTTGACATATACCCGCGACTGCCTCAGTGGACCGATGCGTGAGATGGTTGAGATGATGCATGACATACAGTCTGGTGCCTTTGTCCCTCATGCTCCTCGAGATTCAATTTTTCCTTTGCCCACTCAACGGAAATCCATCATGCGTCAGTTTCTTGAAGCAACTGGTTTAAATGTGTCAGATGCTGCTATGGTAATCTTGGAGGATGCAAGTTTTGCTAGTGCAGCTGAGAGAGATGAAGCACTTGCGCGCGAACTTGATATCAAAGAGCCATGCGAGATACCCCTGGTTGGAATGGAGGCTTACGATGTAGATGAGGCAGATGTCCCTCTTTCAGATGTGCCGCCAAGAAAATTCCTGCCTGTGTCAAGTAGTAGCAGCAGCGATGACTCTTCTTCCAGTGACAGTGAAGAGGAGGAAGAAGTTGAAGCCAGTCATGCGCTCATTGATGTGCATCAAGGAGCTGGCAGTTCGGCAGTGCCCTCTGAGAATGCCAACATGACGCAGATCTTTAGGCATAGCAGAACTAAGATGTTGCACTATGGTCACAATTCACACTCAGACCGTACTGGATGTGGTCGCATGTTGTCTGAAGCTTATTACAGCTTCAAAGGATCGGCTGACATGGCTTTCCCGAAGTGCAAAGTGTGTTTCGGGTCAGTCCAAGTGTGATCAGCTCGATGGCGCAAAGAATGTTGTGATGTGCATGCATTGCAAGCAGTTGATGTAACTGAGTGTGAAGCACCTTTCTTTTGGGTTTGGGTGAACACACAAGCAATGCAGCGTGAGGCAGAGAAGATGCGCGGGATGTCCAGCGCAGCGGCCCCCAGTGGCAAGGACACTGCTGTTAGTGCAAGAGCTGAGTGTGATGAGTGGTGAGATGTTCACCGATGTGTCCAACATGTTCTGCATGTTATGGTGATTTCATTTAGTCAGATTTTTTTTTCCTTTCTTGATGTTGTCTTTCTCACGAGGGTCTCATGTCATGTCATGTTGTGCATGTTCATGCTTCAAGTTGTGATTGCTTACATGAGTTTCTTGTGAACCATTTTTCCATCCGTAGCCCTGGTACAAGCAATCAGGCAACCATGTTGGAGTCGTCAGCATGCTTCGTTTCTCGTGCTCTGGAGATTGGTTTGACGCAGGATGAAATCGACAGGTGCAAGGCTTTGAATGTGGACTCTTTCGGCAAATTTGCTTTCGGAGCCAATTATGTGCCTGGACAGGCAGACGATCTCCCCTTGTTGAATTTCATTGGAAGACTATGTGACTCTGACCCACCTCCTGAGAATCGTATCCCAGCTATCCGACGTCTCTTCTACGAATCTTATACTCTGCAGAATGCTGAACTGAGAACCCGTGTTGAGAAGCGAGAGGATGACCCCCCTCGACGTTTAGCGCAAGCAGAGCGTGCTTCAAGATTCAGTGACCAAGTGAAGAGGCTTTCCGGGTTGGACATCTCAGGTGAGTTGGAACCGAGCCACAGCCTGATTGACTTGGTGTTTGCCATGGTAGAGGACAACCAGCTGAAGTATATCCGCTGGGAGCAATGCACAAAGAGAGATCAAGAGCTCAATGGAATCAAGAGCGATCCATTGTGGAAGCCAGACTCACAGGGTGTCATCAAAGAGGTGAAGGTCCAAGCAGAGTTGAAAGCAGACACATCCTCTGACCTGCGGCTCAAATATGCACTGCAGCGAAGAAGCCTGGCATTGGACCAGGCAAGGCTGTGCGATTATGAGAAGCTGGAGCGTTGGAGTTGCATTCTTCTGGAAGCCTACACAAGGGCTCCCATTGATGGCTATCGTCGAGTTAGCATTGAGCAAGTTCAGCATGCCGATGTGGAGATGTTCAAGCATTTAATCAAGATGACTCGCTCAGGCATTCGTCCAACCATGACGACCACTCCAATCGAAGATGAATTGGAGAAGGCCCTGTCCCTTCCCGAAATCCGTCTTCACCTTCAGCCGCTGCCTTCAGGTGCTTCAGTGAAACGCAAAGAAGCTGTTGATGATGATGAGCCAGCCGCGTCGAAGAAAGCAAAGCCGCCAAGCTCCCAGGTGGAGAAGTTACAACGTCAGGTTGAAAACCTTCAAGGGCAGCTTCGAAACATGAAGGGCCAGGGAAAGGGCCAAAGCAAAGGGCGAGGCCGCAAAGGACAAGGGCAGCAGCGTGCACCCATTCGAATGCCGCCAGAACTCATTGGACAACATCCTATGACTGAGGACAATGAGCCAATCTGCTTTTCGTTCAATCTTGGTGGTTGCAAGAATGCAAAGATCGGCGAGAGGTGCAGCAAAGGATGGCACCTTTGCACCAAGTGTCGTGGTCACCACAGCCAGAGGAACCATGCCCAGGGTGGGGCATGACAAGCGGGCAGCCAGCCCGCAGTCTCACCACCATCATCCCCTTTTGATGGTGCACCGTTGAATTCAGTGCTTGTGATCGAATTATGCGCTGGCTGTGCTAGACTATCTGCAGCTCTAACCTCTCGTGGCTTCAAAGCCATGGCTGTGGATCAGAAGACCAATCGACGCAAACAATGTCATCCAACTATAGTGCTTGACTTGGCTGATGAAACAGCTATCCAGTACATTTTGGAGCTGTTGAAACGCCCAGGTGTGGTGCTGTACCTTCACTGTGCGCCTCCTTGTGGTACGGCTAGCCGTGCTCGCGAGAAGAAACTTACTCGACGAGTGCGTCGTCTTGGAATCAAAGAGCCCAAGCCGTTGAGGAACGCTCAGCACCCAGAGGGCCTGCCATCTTTAACTGGCATCAACCTCAGGAGAGTTCGGACTGCTAATGCAATCTACAAGCACATTGCTCTCCTTTGTGATATCGCTGCTCAACATAACGTGTTGGTCTCCATCGAGAACCCCACCAGATCATGGATGTGGCAAACCCGTTGGTTTCGTGCACTTTTCTCCAAACACCAGTTTGTCGAAGTCAAGTTCCAAGCATGTATGCATGGAGGCCGCAGACCAAAATGGACTTCATTTTATACATTTCCAGCTTTTCTTGATGAACTGGCTCTGGAATGCGATGAGCAACATGAGCATGCTCCCTGGGGTGTGTCCCGCACTTCTTCGGGATATACTTTCAACACAGCTCAAGAGGCTGAATACCCTGCATTGCTGTGTTCCCGCATTGGTGACATCATCCTGCGACAAGCTCAACTTTTGGGATGCCAAGCAATTGCGCCTGCTGCTAAGAGACCTCGCACTGCTGGTGCCTCCACCAAAATGGCCCAGGCAGGACGTCAACCTCGTGGCAACAAACACCCTGAGCTGATCAGTGAATTTGCTGTTGTACAGGAGTTTGAATGGCCTTTTCAAACCCCCAAGAAGCTGCCTGCGCACCTCACCGAAGTACAACTTCAACATTTTCAGTTGACTTCAGCTGCAAAAATTCTCTCATGCGTTGAAGTTGGGGATGAACGGGATGAGAGAAAGAAGTTCATGGCCAAGATCGGAGTTTTCAGGTCGCCTTTGCAGTTTGTGGCAGCTGCCAGTGAACTGAATCATCCGTTTGACAGTTCGAATTCAGTTGAAGATGACATCAAGCTCAACATGTTTTTCCTGCTAACTGAAGGTGCCAGTGAAGTGGAGTCCAAGAGACGAGCTATGTTTGATTACTACAGAGCTAGAGCCGATGAACTTGAAAACCAGGAGAGAGCCATACATGATGCTATCCCAGAGAAGCGTAGATCCCTTGTTGACGATAAGAAATTCCTCCTGCTGGCCGAAATGTGCAAGGATGCTGGGATTGTAGATGATGGCATGATGGATCTTCAAGCTGTGGGGGCATCTTTGTATGGACCTTCAGGATGCACCAGCCTCTTTGAATCAGTGGATGCTGATCCTGCCATGTCTGAATTGCAGTTGATGAAGTCTTCGAGGTGGAGCCGATCCATGCTGAAGGCCAAGACGACTGCAAGCGATGTCAGCATTCTACAGGATGTGTGGGATGTCACCCTTAAGGAAGTTGATGCTGGGTGGCTGGAAGGACCACTCAGTGAGTCCCAGGTCGTCGATAGGCTGGGCCCTTTGTTTGTGGCATCACCTCGGTTTGGGCTGGTGCAAACTGACAAAGTTCGACCGATCGATGATATGTCGGTAAGCATGGTCAATTCTTCTTTTGCTGCACAGTATAAGCTTGATCTGGAAGGTGTGGATGGCATTGCAGTCATGGCTCGCAGTTTCCTTGAAGCAGTGTCGGAAGATCGGGTGGTCAAGTTCGAACTCCTCGATGGTACTGTGCTGGAGGGGATGCTTCATTCATCCCTCAATATCCCGGATGCAAGGAGCATTTGTGGCAGGACCTTAGACCTGGAAGCTGCATATAAACAGATGCTGGTTCGTGAGTCCTCGCTGTGGGCAAGTGTTCTACTAGTGCCGTCACCTGGTGGGGAGAAGCATTACTTCATTTCTCATGTGCTGCCATTCGGGGCTTCTGCCTCCGTCTATGCTTTCAATCGCATCGCCCGTGCCATCCACAAGATAGGGACGAAGTTGTTTGGCCTAATATGGGCCAACTACTATGATGACTACCCCCAACTGGACTTGAGCTTATGCGGCGATGCCTCTAAGGATGCAGCTGAGAGCCTTTTAGATTTGCTGGGGTGGAGATACTCCAGGAAGGATTCGAAGAGGATGCCGTTTGGTACAAGCTTCAGTGCTCTTGGAGTTGTGTTTGATTTCTCGATGGCGCGTGATTGCAAGATTCTGGTCCGGAATAAACCTGACAGAGTGAAGCATATCTGCCATGAAATTGAGTCCATCCTTCAGATGGGAACGTTCACTTCGGCCAGTGCTGCCTCTCTGAGAGGCAGGCTTCAGTTTGCTGAGAGTCAGACCTTTGGACGTGCAGTGGCCCTACATATGAGATCTTGCCATTTGCGCTCTACTAGTGGGCTACCTGGAGCCGATGTCACTGAAGCCATCAAGGGTGAGCTACTGTGGGCGGTAGACTTTGTGCGAGACTGTCCACCAAGACTACTCAGGACTCACCTTCGACAAAACAGGGTCCTTATCTTCACTGATGCGTCCTTGGAAGGTGACAACCGCACAGCAGGTCTCGGTATGGTAGCTTTTGTGTGGAGGAACAATGTTTTGACTCACAAGCTTTTCTTTTCTGAGCTTGTTCCGGAAGATGTGCTGAGCAGGTTGCAGACAGACACTCCTAAGGTCATTGCTGCTTTAGAACTTCTGGCTGCAGTCATGGCAGTTGATGTGCTCCAGCCCTATCTGGACGGCAGTCGAATATTCCTCTTCATTGACAATGAAGCTTCACGTGCGAACTTGATCTCAATGGCCAGCCCAGTCGTACATCATGCTCAGTTGCTTCGAACACTTTTCCATGTGATCTCTAAGAGATCTCTTTTCATGTGGATATCTCGGGTTCCTTCCGCTAGTAATATAGCTGATGGTCCATCGCGTTTTGATTGTAAAGAACTTTGCATGCAGAATTTTCTGAAGATCGAACCTAGATGGCACAAGTTTGAAATGAGGCAACGATCAGGTCGTGCAACCATGTTCAAGTGGGGTATGTCAGCATGGCTGCACTTGGATATGTCTCCATGGATAGATGTTATCCTTTGCCATGTCACAGCAGCCGTGCAATCTCGGAGGATACGTGGCTGCCCCATTTCGAAAAGGCACGACCGGAGGTGCAAAGGTTGCAATGATGTTGTGTCAACCTTTGAGGAATCATGGCAACACAAACGAATAGCAACAAGAGTCTGATTGAGCGTGCTCATGAAGCTTTGTTGCAGTGAGTGCAGAATGACATGTCATGTTGTTGCCATGTTGCCCAAGTGGTGGGTGGGAGGGTGAAAGTTGTTCGAGTTGAAGATGTTTCAACATGACACCCCCCCTATATTTCCCCCACCACATGTTGAACCATCTATTGTAATTTCTGCCCCGTAAGGCTCCCAAAACGGAGCCCTCGAATACATCTAATTCGGGTATGTCAGCATGGCTGCACTTGGATATGTCTCCATGGATAGATGTTATCCTTTGCCATGTCACAGCAGCCGTGCAATCTCGGAGGATACGTGGCTGCCCCATTTCGAAAAGGCACGACCGGAGGTGCAAAGGTTGCAATGATGTTGTGTCAACCTTTGAGGAATCATGGCAACACAAACGAATAGCAACAAAGAATATAGAATATAGAATGATATAGGTAGGGATTATCGGGATTGGAATTCCCACTGCAGAAGGGGTGGGCTCGGCCTCTGTAGAAACCTCTCCTGGAGCAGGTTTTTCTTGGGGCACATGCCCCTGGTTCTGTCATTTTCTAGGAAGCTGCATTTTAGTTACATTTTGTATGTCTTAACATGCCTCCAGTTGTAATTTTCTAGCCTTGGAACTTTGGCATGATCAGTTGAGGTTATGATACATGAAAAACCATTCTCTATCCATTGGACATTTTCGATGACATGGTCGTAGAAAATGCCAGTTGCATTTTGTAGCGGTGAGATCCCGGTGTTGACATCCTTACAAATGGATCTTGGGTTGATCTTTGGAGTGCGAAGTTGGTTTTGAAATCTGCTGTTTGTAATCTTGAAGCCGTGCTGCATCTACCCAGGTTGAACCTGGCATTTTGTAGAACTGTTTCTTTTTTCGATAAATTGCTTACCTGTATGTCAGAAGGATCGTGAAAATCGTCATCGAGCTGTCTGGCACTGGGGACGGAAATAGTCTCAGATTCGCGTTCTATTTGGCATATTTGGGCATTGTATCAAGGGAATTTTCGCACATGAATGGGCACGGTAAGAGATCAGTGTGGGGTCCTCCCTTGCCCTCGAACCGTGTCCATTGTGTGGAAATTTACGCGAATGCAATGCTCCAAATACACTTTGCAGGTGTTATTACCAGCTTCAACCGTAAGGTTGTGGAACATGTCTTGTTTGTCTCAGTTTTTTGGAAGGGGCCTCTGCTTGAGATTTTTTTGTGGTGGTTGCATTGTGCCGGTGATGTGGCAGTGATGTTGCAGTGATGTTGCAGCAGTGTCATATTTTCCCAGTCAAACATGTCAAAATTGAGCGTCCATTAGCGTCCTCTAGTGTCAGTTTGTGTAATTTCGTGTTATTTAGTGGATTTTACTCGCAATTAGTCTGAATTAGTGTCAAGTAGTGTCAATTAATGTCATTTTGTGTCAAGTAGTGTCAATGAGGAGCGCAGTGCAGCAAAGATGCAAAGCAAGGCACCAACAGCAAAGCCCTCCAAGACACCAACAATCACTTTAAAGCAGCACTAGAAGCAAAATTCTTAGCAAGTTTAGTGTGCCTAAGGTCTCCCCAGCCATGTAATGCACGCTACAAAATGATGAGGTCACAACAAAATACATTTCGTGCCCAACTATTGTATGAAGCTCCAATACCCGTCACTTTTTCCCAGCCAAACATGTCAAAATTGAGGAATGAGAAGGAATGAGAAGGAATGAGAAGGAATGAGAAGAAATGAGAAGGAATGAGAGGGAATGATGAGGAATGAAAAGGAATGCGAAGGAATGAGAAGGAATGAGAAGGAATGAGAAGGAATGACTAGGAACGAGAAGAATTGACAAGGAATGCGAAGGAATGAGAAGGAACGAGAGGGAATGTGAAGGAATCAGAAGGAATGAGAAGGAATGATAAGGAAAGTGTCAATTAGCATCATTTAGTGTCAGATTGTGTATTTTTGTGTCATTCGAGTCATTCAGTGGATTTTGATGGCAATTAGTCTGAAAGAACAAACCCAACATCGAGTGCTCGAGAATTCCAACAGTTGGGAAGACCTCTTTGTAGGAGAGCATTTTGTAGGGACAAGATTTGGATAGATTTGGACATTTTGTAGTGCTCGGGGCTGGACTGAGCTAGAAAATGATAGAAAATGCATATGAACAAAAACAACAAAAATCAGGAAATTCATCAAAACTCGACGAGGGTAAAGTGGTCATTTTCTAGTGGAAAGATCTTGGATGATGTTGAAACTTAACATGTTAATTCTTGTCATTTTCTAGTGGAAAGATTTTAGATGATGTTGAAACTTGACATGTGGATTCTTGTCATTTTCTAGCCTAGAGCCTTACCCTGGTTCTGTCAAAATCTAGGTTTTGACCCTGGATTTCTAACCTAGAAAGTGTGGGCCCAAGACAACCCCCCTAATTACAAAGACTATAAATATAGGAACAGACCCGCAAGCAAAAAGGAACACAAAAGACATATTCTTTTGCAGAGACAAGAAAAGCACAAGGACTCGGATGTTGCACGTGACAAGCAGGGTTAATTCTGGTCTAAGTTACGTTTGAGCTTCAGTGAAACAAGTGCGGATGAAGGCAGCAGCAGTGGAAGCAATGGAAAGTAGCAGAAGCAAAAGAGAGTGGCAGAGTTTGATTGAGAATGGTATCATCATCCCCGAATTGCAGCGTGATCATGAAACACTGTAAAACGACATGGACCCCCCAAAAAACGACAATGTTTGGTTTTTGGTCTAAGGCCATGTAATGTAGTTTTGACGGGAACTCATATAAAAATGAGCGGAGATGAGAGATGTTGCCCGAGAATGCTGCAAGCACCTGCAAAATGAGAGGGCTCACCTATAGAATCATGAAAAAAATGCAAACACCTTTTGACATGGAAAATTTTACATCCAAAGTGCTGCGCATATCATGCGAAATGTGGCAAACAGCGCACCAGTGAAAAACACACTTTTCCCAAACCAAAAAAAGACACACACACACACATTTGTATATATATATATATGTATAGTCATACATATATATATATATATATGTATCAAAATACATATACATATGCAAACACACTTACATAATGCGTTTACACATATATACATATCCATATATAATGTACTCTTAAAAAATACTTATCTATGATACATTATCATACAACACTATATATCCCCATAAGTTCCGTCTTATCGGAGCCGTAGTGTCGTCGCGCCCTTGGCATCCCTTTCCTGTCAATCTTACTGCCATCAGGCATCCTTAGATCTCTACGACTGGCTTCTGCAGCAGCGTTTGGACCAGTGAGCGTTGACCTGGGTGGCCTGCATTGTAGATAGCTCTGGACTGCAGGTTGTACGTTTGTAAGCAAGGGCAAGCTGGGCAAAGATTCCAGCCCCTTTTGTGCAAGGTGCACATCCATAGATTGCTACAGAGAGACCAAAAGAGTCTGGAGCACAAGATGAGCTTGCTCGATGGAAGAGATAGTGAACTTGCAATTTGATTGCACGATGAAGCAGGCAGCAAATCATCCTACAACAGTCAAAACAGGCATTGAGTCAAGAGAGGTATGCTCTGAGCACGCTTTACAACCGAGATGAGGTGATGCAAATCGAGGCAATGTAATTTTAGATACAGGGAGTTAAAAATCTTAGTCGATCGGCGTACTGGATTTTACATGATGAGTCATGGGCTACGTGGCTCAAAGGGGTTTACAATAGGCCATGATGGGATTCCATTCCACACGTACCAATATCTATGCACTTTTTTCAACATTCAGTTACACATGCTTCATTCATCTTCATTTGTTCCCATTTCTGCATTGTAGCAGATGCATACAGTCGAGACACGTCGAGACAACTGTGATGGTTCAGCGAGGTGCTGTGCTGTGGTCAAGTCCGAGCCTCTCAAAGTGTTTGCACCTCAGGCTGTGCCTCAGGCCATGCCCCACAAGACAGAAATCAGACTTTGACGAAGGGTTCCGAAGGGTTGAAGATGTTTTGTTTGCTGAGATCTTTGCGACATTTTGAGATATTGAAAAGGCTTCTCCGCGGCTCAAATGGATGCCTTCAGCGCCATCACACACACACACATACTGACAGTCTTTCAGGCCACGGCAAGACTGGAAACTGGCCGACAAAATGCGATTCTTTTCTTCTAAACTCATCCTATCGTCAGGACTTGTCAAAAGTCCTTCCTCTCAAGATGTGAGATCAAAACAAGTCACTACATTGACATATTGCAAGGCTAGCGACCTGGGACAAAAAGGTCCTCTCAAGTGGGTTGTCCACGTTTGGTGAATGGAACCGCTTGATGGTACCGACACTGTTTGACTCTCTAGTAAAAATCACCATGTCTCAACATAGCTTGCCATCTTGACATAGCTTGCCGAGCAGCGAGATTTTTTCTTCGATTGCAATGGAATGCTACACCAAAAGCGAGTGATGACTGCTAAAGCGAGGGCACGAAAGCGGGGCTCCGATGCACCTGAAGCTTGGCTATTGCAGATTGGGTATCCATGAGTAGCCTAGACATGTCATCTGAATTCATCTGAATTCATTTGAAATGTCTGAAATTGTCTGAATGTTTAGAAGTCTTAGTCACAAATTGACATTGTCGCAGAAAAAACCAAATAGAAACAAGTTGTCATACAAAATGCTCCAATCAGCAAGCTTCTGCTTGTACGTGTGTGAGAGGGAGTTAGAATGTCAGTTCAATTTCTATAAGTGACTTGTAGCAATTTGAAAACCATTTTGCGTTTGCAGCAGCGCTGCCAATCAGGAACGCTCATGGTAACCTCAGGAAGATCCTGTTGTCTAGGCACCTCCTTTCATATCGAAAGTCCTGCCCGTGTGTGAAGGAACGCACTTTAGCGTTGCGTGCAGGTAATCCTGCTGGCTGTTATGCTCAGAGTTGAGACGTTTCCGAGGTAATTGGGAAGCGTTGCTGCCGCTGCTGCTGCTTGCTGCTGCGACATACTTAGTATTTTCTATCTCTCAATTCATTTCAAGATATATACCCACATTGACAAGACGGCAAACAAAACATGCACCGCTTCTATGTGGGTGTTTCTCAAACTAGGGGACTCCTAAAATCAACCATTGATTATGTAAAACAGACTATTTCGGAATATTTAATGCGGGGATCCCCTATATTGAGAAACACCCATATGCGTGCCCGCCACATGGCTATAGGGCGTCTTGCTTCAAAATGGAGAGGTTGCAATTAGGGTGTGGGCGCTGGTGTGTGCACGCTGCGCAGACAGGATGTCGCTGCTATAGTGATGAACATGCGAACATTTTTTTTGTGGTGAGTAAACCTGATAAGAGAAGACACACACACACACGGTTTTGCCTTGTTTTCATGCTAGGCCGGTAGGAATTACATCTCTTCTCTCAGGGTTGCAATGCATGTTTGCAGTCTGACCGCAACACTGAGCGCATTCTTATCCAGCATTTCCCTTGGGCAACATGGCATTTGAATGCTTTTGATTCCCCAGGGTTAGTCTTGAATAAGACATTCGGGCCTTTGTAAGGGATCGTTGGGTTCCATGCAGTGATTTCATATTTCACCAACAGCGAAAGCAATGGTGTCTCAGCATGTCTAGGCATGTCTAGGCCTTTGGGTTCCACATGATTCCGCCACGTAGACTTGGACTTGGCTCCTAGCAAGTTGCAGGGGTTTGAGGGTTCCGGCTGGGCTTGCGCATGGCTTTGCAAAAGAAGGTTCGGAAACTTGGACTTGGATTCTGGATGGTTCTGGATGGTTCTGGATGGTTCTGGATGGTTCTGGGGACCGAATGGAAACCCTTGGGGCAGCTCACTGTTGCGGAGTGTGCAAACGATGGAAGCAGCAGCAGGGTTGGCAGGAGGATGTTTCTAAAGGTTCTAGGGAAAAAATGAGATCTTGAGATGTTTTGGGAACCTGAGCTGAGTTGATTGTTCTTACTTCACGACACGCCGCGGATCATTGGCTTCCAGGATCTTTGATGGATTCCAACTCGAGGGGTGCGCTGAATCTCATATGGGCTCACTATTTTCATGTTCAAAGAATAGATCCTGAGCACCTGCGACATTGTGCACATCGTGCGACCTTGGATCTGTAGGAAACACCGAATGCAAATGCAACTGAGCCACCCAAACGAAGAATTGCTGCTGGCCTTGTCGCACTTGGGATTGCCGGCGTCGCAGGCCTTGGAGGCGGGTCGTTTGACTAGACATGACTGGACTAGGCTCTTGAAAGGCCCCTTATTAGATTATGTAAGCTTTAGATTTTAGAGACGCCTTTATACCTCAGGGCTGGCAGAAAAGTTTTCTCCCTGCATTCTCATACCAAAGTCACTTGTTGGTGCAATAGCTGCTATCTAATTGCTAACCCGATCACACGGGACATCGCGGGACAACTGCAATTTCCTTTTTCTGAAATTCACCATTTTCAGATTGCCTGCTTTTTTGTTCAGAGGTGAGATGAGGTGTGAAGTTTGAACTTCGTTTATCTTATTTGCTTGTGGGTGAAATTCAATTAGTTTTGCTATGTTTTGCTTGTGTTTTGGAAGGCCTCTTACAGCAAAGATCTGCAGCCTCGGCCAGCAGCGAGCCAGCTGTGTACACTTTTCGGGTGGCCAACTGCTTAGAAACTGCTGCTTTGGTACTTAGCATATCATAGCATTGGTTCGATTTGGTTCGCATGGTTTCTGTGTTTCTCAGAAGGTGCATGGTGCGAACCCTGAGGTCAGGAGATTCCAGCATGATCCAGCTGCTTTCACTCAGGGTTTGCTGTGGTCCAATGGTTCTCTTTTCGAATCAACCGGACTCTATGGTCGCTCATCCCTTCGAGAACTCCAGCTGGGCTCAAACGGATCTTTCGCTGCAACAAGCGAAGCTCTTTCTTTTGATTGGCTGCCTTGACAGTTTTCTTAGATGTAATGAATTGTTGACTCATTGTAAAATATGATCTTGCAGTTTGTTTGCACACGCCAGATACACCTAAATTCACAAGAAATGTATAAATTGTGCATTCAGTGACTGACAAAGAAAGGTGAAGTGCGCATTGTCAGACAGCTGGATTTGGATGGGCGAGACTTTGGGGAAGGTTTGGTACAGAAGAGGCAGGGACAAGCTTTTCAGAGAAGCACATGTGATGGTATTGTGAGGCTATTGATGCTTTTGAGATATTTTGAGCTCTTGTGCGATTATCCAACACGACCGTACTTTTTGACACGGCCTGGGTTGGTGTCGAACTGACAAGCTGCATTTGATGCTCCGCTACCCATGGCCTTATCCTGTAAGAATGTAGAACCAGCATTTTCTTGCGAAGACATTCTCCTGAAAGCAGTTGAAATGATTTGACATTGGCAATTATAAACCTATCACCATGTAAAGGATTGTAAAACAATATACCGCAGACCAATGACACAACAATCCAAGGTATTGAGTGACTGAAGGAATTCCTGAAGCTTGAATTTCTCAGACATTTTGATGAGGCTGCCCGTCGCTTTCTCATGGTTTGTCCTCATCTTACAATATCGAGAGGTACATACACTTTTGTACTAGTATATGCATAATCATATATGTATGTATCTAAATAGATTATATATATATATATAGATATTTGTCTCTCCCTCTCTCTATATATACATATATGCATATGTGTATGTATGTATGTATGTATGTATGTATGTAATGTAATGTAATGTAATGTAATGTAATGTAATGTAATGTAATGTAATGTAATGTAATGTAATGTAATGTAATGTAATGTAATGTAATGTAATGTAATGTAATGTAATGTAATGTAATGTAATGTAATGTAATGTAATGTAATGTAATGTAATGTAATGTAATGTAATGTAATGTAATGTAATGTAATGTAATGTAATGTAATGTAATGTAATGTAATGTAATGTAATGTAATGTAATGTATGTATGTATGTATGTATGTATGTATGTATGTATGTATGTATGTATGTATGTATGTATGTATATATATATATATATATTAACATATACATAAATGCATGATACGTATAACATATGCTACACTCTGGGACTCCTAAGATTTTGAACAAGGTCTTGTGCATCCGATGCCATTAAAACAATTTTTAGCTGGCCTTCAGGGGACAGCTACTTCAGCTTCTTTGGAGAACAGGCGAAGGAATTCGTCACATGGTCGCAGTGCCGAAAGCTCTGTGTCATTTTGCAAGTTCTTCAGCCATGTGCAAGTTCTATGTGCATGTCCATGTGGTGTCAAACAGATAATAATACAATTCCACAGAAAACTGGTTTTGATGTACTAAGTCTGCATTGAGCTTCTGCATTCAAAATGCGTTGTGCACATTGAGCACCTGTGGCCACTTTTTCTATTGTGAGGCTACAACGCTCAAGCTGGTGAAAATGGACAACTAAGTCGAGCAGAAAGGTTTCGCACACCCTTGAACGATGGCTGGGGGAAGCTTGTCATTGTCAGCAAGGGCAGATGCGGAAGGTGCTGCACTTTGCATATCTCAATCTTTGCATTCAGAAGCAAACACACACATACGCATATATTATATATATATATAATATATATTTTTTTAATATATATAATATATAAATATAAATATATATATACATTTTTTTGTTTATTTACTTATTTATTTATTTATTGCATGTATGTATCTATTCACTGATTTATTTCAAAACCTCTGGATTTCTATCATTTCTGTTTCAGTTGTGTAGTGGTGTTGGCATGTGTGCACTTTTGACCATCCCTTGATTGACACACTCAGGATCGAATTTGATGGAGAACATTTGCTTGTGACTGACTCTTGGATTTGAGGACAAGTGCCAAAGTGCAGATGAAGTTGCAAGATTCTCCAAGCTGGTAATCTCAGGACAGTGGTCACGAGATAATCTTTCTAGATCCAGACAGCTTTCAGATCAAGAAACGAGTGACTCGGCATTATGCATTCATTCATATGTATTGTATGCATTTTTTTTCAATTTTTGCATTAGAGTAATTTGTTACATTAGTGTTTATTAGAGTTTGTTTAGTGTTTACAAAAGCCCAAGGCAAGGCTCGAGGGTTTTGTTTGACGAAGTATTTCTATTGGGGTTGCAACATGTTGGTCAACACGTTGGGCAACACGGAGGTTTTGGAGGTGCGGAATAACTAGGGCTAGGGTTTGGTGAATTGGTGTGATACATGTGACTTTGGCTTATACATTTTGACGCTGCTTCTTTGTTGTTTTCCTGCGCACTTGGGGGGGTGACTGCTTTCACCCAAAGCGAGCATCGTGTTGGGTTGGTTGTGGAGAGGCATTGCAGGTTCTTCTTTTCTGCGGCCAGCATGCCTTTTAGTTGAGGGGGTGGTCAGGTTTGCAATTCACATATCCGAAATCAAATGGAGGAAACTGGCAGAGGCTGGCTTTTGTCCATTTAGGTCTTTCATCTAGCCACTATTCGTGATGAAAAAAAAAGGTGGATACTCACCAGTATTATTTCTTGTTTTCTCGACTCTGCAATGCTCTGAGTCTGACCGAATCTCGAATGAGGTGAGTGTGACGGATGAGGGACAGCTGATTGAAATGGTCAACGAATTGGAGATGATAGGATGGGGCTGGCAAAAGCAAAGCCAAAGGCTGAGCAAAGATATGCGCAGATTCTCTTTCAATAGGCATTCTCTATACAAAGCTACCTGCTACCTTTCAAATACTTTTAGCATCGCCGCCTGACAAGTCTCCGCAAAGCAGATGCGAGGAGATGAATTATGGGGAAACGTCTATGGTACGGATTGCTTGGCCCGCATCGACAAGACATCAGGTTCAGTTACTGGCTGGGTCGTGCTGAATGGCATTCTGGACAGACAAAGACACATGCCTGAAGCAGATTGTCAAGTCTTGAAAGTAACTCTTGTCCCAAAAAGTCGGCTTGCAAAACAAGTTGGAAACATCTGGCTTACAGACAGATCAATCAGGGCTGAAATTGGAAAGAATGTCAAGTTGACTTTCAGAGCAAACGTGCCAATTGTGCCACAGCTTGTTTGAATTTTCAAGCTTTTGTGGGATGTTTTCGGACGCGCCACAGCTTGTTGCTATGAGGTGCTGCTGCAGAAGCAAAGGCTGCTGGCCGAGAGGAACCGGATGTGCTCAATGGCATTGCGTGGGATCCTGATGGTAAAAGAATTTTTGTCGCTCAGCTGCTTTTCTTTTTGTAAATTCATTCATGTTTTTTTGTTTTGGAACTCTGGATATCGTAGTTCTCGGATCAATTCTAAGGTGACTGGAAAGCTCTGGCCTTCAATGTATGAGATTCAGCTGGAGCCAGCGAAGGAAATCACCCTGCAAAGAGCTCGAAGGATGTGCATACCAAGGGTAAACATATTTCGCCCGCGTTGAGATTGCTGAGCTTTACCATCTTGCAAGGATGGTCGCCAAAGATCCAAATGGGTCAGATTATGTCAGATTAGAATCACCAGCAGCTCGCTGGTGCCTTGTTTGGAGAAGTAAAATCGGCGGCAACAGAAAAATGAACATCGTGGCGCACGCTGCAAATCGCACGTGGGTCTAGACTCTAGACATCTCTAGACCTTTGAAAACCTTCGATTCGAAACATGAAAGAGAAAAGACTCAGGAAAGAAACACGCAGCTGCCTGCTTGCATTTGCAGGTGTTTTCACCGATGATATTCTTTCATACGCACAACACTCACACACACAGAGGACTACTGACACGTACACTTACATACACTGCATCCATTTTGCATGTAGACCGCACTTAGAACCCTTTAAGACCAGCCCTGTACAATCTGACATCTTGTGAGTGCTCCACCTAGGCCGCCAGAGTGGCACGTCCGACAGATCTGGACAAGCTGGAGGAGGGCTCAATGACGGCCTGGCATTTTTCCTTCTTGAGTTTGTCCTCTCGGCTCTGCATGTTTCACTCAAACAGTCATGAGGTCAAGGAATTTTGAATCAAAGACCTTGATTTTTGAAAGATGTGCGGTGCAATGTGCGGAATACCTTACAAGACAGAGGAATCAATCACGAAACATTAGGAAGCCAATGACTGGATCCAAAAAAATGAACGATCAGGTGGACCTGGCCCTACCTGTAACTCTATGGATGAAAGTGAAAATAGACAGCCATGTGAGTACTGGACACATCCGGTCGCGAATTGTTTCTGCCCCACGAGCACAATGGTGTACATCATATGAATAAACCATATGAAGAGTATTTTCTTTTCATAGATCAATGGCCTGGAAGACAGTATCAATTTCCAAAGGCAACATTGCTGGAACTACGCATTTATGCATGCTGTTTACAAATGTTTACTAAACATTTTTAATTACATATGTTTATAATATATTTATATTTGTCTACATGTGTTTACATGTTTTTTTCTCCATCTATCAGTGTTTTTTTATGGGTGTCCTTCCTGCCTTCAGGAGCTGCCGGTCTCCAACCTGGTGGCATTGTCCTGGGAATTTGCGAAGCAGAGAGTGCTTTGCCCAAAATGCTTTGCTGCTTCAGAGCTTCCATTGATTTTTGCCGTCTGTAGATCTCTGTAGTATGCATGCTAGATTGCAACTCACGAAAGGAAACATTACATATCTGTTCAAGCTGTTGACCCCCTGCATCTACTGACAAGCTCTTTCACCCCATGGTTCAATCTTGCTTCTAAGGCCACAGACAAATGTGCTAAAGTGAGCTGGGCTGCCTTTGCTTGCGAGCTTTACCCCAAGGTCAGACTGATTGAATTTTCAGCTGTGAGAGGAAATTCAGCAGTTGGATCACTGTCACCTTGAAGTTTTTGGACTCGAAGGCTATATCACAACTCTCATGGAGTCTGGCTTCGAGTCGCATTCAGGTGACTTTGCACCGTTGACGTCGCGATACGTCGTGACGATTTCAAAAGATACCTAGGGCTTTCTGGGCCTTTGGGAATTTTGTCGCATGTCAATGGTGGCAGGACAAACATTTGACGGCAAAGCTCACCACAGCTATTGATTCTAATACTGGCCGTGGCTCGGCTGGAATTCGAATCACAGAGAGTTTCAGAAGTCTGAAGTCACCAGAATGAAGAATCATTAATATCACATATATATATATATATGTGAACATGTTGTACGTATAAAATAAAATCTCGACTTTTGGAAGATAATCTCTTCCAAAGAAAAAAGACATGATCTGATCCCAGGTTTCAAGGTAAGAGATTTGGCCATTGCAACGTGGGCTTTGGCAACTCTGGTTGTCGCCCCTGCCTTAGCCTGTCTCGCTGTGTGATGCCCTGCCTCTACAGAGTCCCGTTCTGATCTTCAGACAATAGACTGTGCTACACACCATCATACAAATCTTTCACAATTCATACACAGTACACAGTGTATACGCTATTGTTCAAATCTTCATTTGGTTTTTGCTATTCTTGTCGCCAAGAAATTGGAAGGCGTAACGAGAAGGCACTTATTTTTCACACCGCAGATTTGGATAGCCAGGAATGGAAGCAGACAGACAAGCAGGTTAGAAGGCAGGTAGAAAGATAGGCGAAAATGCGGGATTGACGCCATTGAGAAAGAAGATTGTAAGGGAACTAGAAAAAGGGGAAGGAAAACCAAAGGGAAGGATAGAAAAAGGGCATGGGAACAAGAACGGCGGCAGGAGCAACAGGAGGAATGGAAGAAGTGACAGCGTTACTCAGCTTTTTTTGTCACAACTTCGCGCCACATCCGGGCACTGCCACAGCCCTCCACTCCGCACCGGCCGCTTTACCCAGCCTTCCCTTCAACCCAATGAAGAACACAGCTGTTCGCACGATGTCATGCGTGTGTCTCTCTTCACATCTCTTCTTCTCTACTATCTGCTGTAACTTCCAAACTTCCTTGGATTGTTAACGTACCATTCCTGTTACTACATGATACTGCTGGGTAGAGTTAGTTCCAAGGAACGGTTCAGCTGGCAACAATGTTTGAGAGCAACCGAGAGAATTGGATGGGAAGCAGATGGAAGCAGTATTTCCTGAAGTTCATCCTGGATGTGACAATGGGACGCAGAGCTTCCTTATGCTAACTTCGGGGTTCTCTCAGCAAGATCTTGATGAGGTCTCGGTAAGTGCAGTCCCTGAAAGCCGTCATCTAGGGTTGAGCTATGTTGAGCCATTGTTGTCTTTCTCTTATGGTAGAATCTGGTCGGCAACGTTTCGGGAGATAAAATCTGGTGTGGGCGGCTGCCTCTGATTTGAAAGAAAAGGTTCATCTCAAACACTGTCCACGAACAAATAGAGATAACAAGCTACTTGTATTGCAAGCGAAGACGCGCACACGCTGTGATTAGAAAGCGTGGCGTGAGGTGTAGGCGTGTCATGCGGATAGCCATCATTTGTGAGGCGTTTAAACTTTCAAATTCAAAGGACGTTTGGACGCACCGTGCTTAAGAGAGCATGGAAATATCAGAGCCTTCCAAGACAAACAAGTGTTCTAGGCGTGGTGCGCTGCTGTGATATGCACGTGGGGTAAGTTTTTGTGCTGTGGGTAAGCGGTGAGCCATTCAGTGGGGCAAGTTGATTGCTTGCGGGGGAAGTTGTTGGCGGCTGTACTTGCGCTACCGATTACCGCTGCTACCAAGAACACCACTGCTACTTCTACTCCCACGACTCCTACTTCAACCGCTACACAATGAAAGAAATTGGTGGTAGTAGTAGTAGTAGTAGTAGTAGTAGTAGTAGTAGTAGTAGTAGTAGTAGTAGTAGTAGTAGTAGTAGTAGTAGTAGTAGTAGTAGG
>VSDK01005374.1:93063-137388 GCA_009767595.1 Symbiodinium kawagutii | reverse complement strand
TCTTTCCCAGAAAAAAAAGATACGTATTCTAGTAAAAAAGAATTGTACCGGATTGTTGCACTTGTCAAGTCCTTTGTTGCTTTTCAATGTTTTCGGCGAAGCTGTCGTTACTGTTCACAAAAGCCACGTGAGTCTTGATTCACTTTTGTCCAAACAGATCCAAATAGCAATTCCCTGTCGCAGAAGATGTCATCACCTTCTCATTGCCATGGGCATACTGTACGAACATGTTGGTGGACTTGTGCGACTCACACTTTGCCACTAGCTGCACAGATTGTTTCTCGGTGAAAGGTCACAAGTTCATACAGTGCAAAACTGGTAAGATTGAATGCTTTTCAAAGCAGATGTAGCGATGCCCCACATTTCCTTCCAAAAAAGAATTGAATGAATCACTGGCCAAGAAGATGCAACAAAAGAATACAAATGACGATGAAACAGCAATGTCATGACAATGCAGGATGTAATGACCTGGTTGAGGTGCTGATTAAATTTGCCAACTAGCCCTGTCAGGTCAACCATTGTCAGAGCCTCCAAAATCCAGTCTTTTGTGAACAGCAACAAAGTCAAGGCCCTTCGCAAATACAAGCTGTCAAACCGTTAGGTTTGCATTGACACACTGTATTTATGTTTATTTCTGAATATATGATATATGTAAGTTTTTAATAGGTTAATAGGTCAAGAAAACACACCACGTACATGTATAAGGTAGACATGTTATTCAAAAAAAGAATGATCTGTTCCTTAGTTTTGCTGCCGCTAAGACTTATAGTATCTAGGGACTCCCAGCAATGTCACTGCTTTCATCCTTCAACACTGGGACAAAAGGATCGGAAAACTAATATGGTGACCAGTGTAGCACGTCGACACTAAGTAGACCCAATTAGAGATTTGCGTGGCATCTCGTGTTTCTTGTTTGGCTTTGCTGGGGTAAAATGTTGCGTGCACTTTGTACTGTAAAACGATAAGGAGGATAATAAAACGATAAGGCGGAGACGGTGTTATTAAATTTATGATACGTTTTTTTCACCACCTCAAGTGTGCTTAGCACGATCAGTCCTGTCATAGCCGGTACCTCTTGAGAACTGCCTTTTCCCAACATGCATAAGTTAGGTGATTTTGCACTTGCCTGGTTGACATCAGACCGTGTACTGTACCAGCAATTGGTGACGAATGCGTAATCCCAGTACATCACGAAATTGAGGCACAATTTGAATAGACCAAGCAAAGATACACAAAGCAAGCTTTTTGCGTCATTGAGATTCTTTCCTGACCATCCCGTCCCACAATACTATACAGATTGAGATTGACAATCGCGATCAATGACGCTGTTTCGATGTCATGTTTTCGATCAGCAGAGAGGCGTGCGCGTCTGTTTGGGCGTTCAACGCAGCTACGTTTGCAGATGCAAAATTGGCCTCGTGATGGGCTCAGAAATCTGGTCAGGGTGATCAAGAAACCTCGAATTCATATCTGTAGACTTTCTCGCCTGACAAGTCACGAAAGCTACCGTCAGCTAGCTGAGTCCCTCTTGCTTTAGTAAGAATTCAAGGGATCCTTTCGTCTCCTTTGACCTGGGGCTCCTTAGCAACCTGTTTTCATTTATCCACTGATGCCCATAATCTTCACTCCTGGCATGGTACATGTCTGGACCTCCCCCACGTAACTTTCACCTTGCCTTCTACACGCCATTGTGCAAACATCCCGTATCACTCATTCATGCCCTCTTCTTTTTTGTTTCCTCTTCCTCACACAGTGTCCCAACTGAATCCTCTTTGGTCAGGGCACATTTTCCTCCTTTGTTTTCTTCTTACATTTAAACTCTCCACTACCTATCCAACAGAGTTCATGAGCAAACCGCAACCCAAAGTCTACAAGCCACTCTTACTGCGCTTTGCAGCTTGCCTTTGGGACATCTGCAGGCTTGGCGTACTATTCTGTTGCTATTCCTAGCCATCTCCGGCTGTGCTTTCACTTGCAGGCATTCCGCTAACCATAAAAAAGTTCGCATGAGTCGCATGAGACTTTCTCTTTCCAAGCCGTGCCTTTCCACTTTTTTGTCTCCTAGCTTTCGTTCCTCGCCCCCTTGGCCTCAAGTTGCAGGATGGTGGCAGGGTTTGTGATAATGGATTTGGTATGGCTTGACAGGAATCCGTCATCCCTTTGAGTCACAAGGAGTACTGTATGCAAAGCCATCACTATGACATATTGATTCAACAAATGAGCAGTGACTGCTGTTCAATCCATGAAGCTAAAGTAGGATGCGATCTGTGAAAGCCATTTGCAGCCCTCATTTCTTAAGAACAACACTCAATCAAGTACACGCTGTTTTGATGGGACAGCGATAGCTGGGGAGGGCTCGGGTGGTGATCTAGGAGTTATTAGGTGGTGATAGTGGCCTTGCATTCTGATCAGGATGATGTTCATTTTGCAGGGGCACCCGCCCCCATTCCCATTCCAATTGTGATTTTTCTTGAGATCTTGGTATTCTCTTCGTCACAAATGTCCAAGGTGCGTGAAGTCAAGGGTACTGCGCCGGGGCCAGGCGCCAGCAGACGGCACCTAGTCTTGGAATGTCTTGGATACTTGAGGAATCCAAGCATGGAATCTGTGCTTGGAATTTTGAGCGGAGAAAAGATTCGCAGGTCTTAGATGGAACTCTTCGGGACATTCAAAGCAAGGAGGACTTCTGCTTGGTCAAAGCCGAAGCGTTCGCTGACGAAGCTATTGAAGTTTCAGCTTGCACGGGCAGGAGACCAACATTGATTTTGCAGAGCAGAAACCAGAAATTATTTTGGAGCTTTCAGACAGACTCGTTCTTCGAAAGCCGTATTGCACTCAGTGAAATGCATCATCAGTCTACAGAAGTGTGCTAAGCTGGCTTGTACTAGTGGGTACGTGTACTGGTTCAGGACCCCTAAAAGACACACAATTCATTTTACTCCACTGAGTTGGAGTTACTCCACTGAGTTGGAGTTTTGCTTCAACTGTTAACTGCGGGCAACTGATTTGCCCTGTTTTACTGCTGCAAGGATTACTGTAGATCTTTTTGCTTTATCCTGTCCGGGTTAGGTGCTTGTGTCCTTTGGTTACACAGTATTTCTCAGGCCAATTGTCATTGTTTTTTGTCTTACCTTTTCACTCGGGCAGTAGTCATTTTGTCTTTTTGTTTTTGGCTAAACACCGCTGCTTGTGTTGGTGTATTTTCTTACCACTTGCTCCGCCGGGGTCAGTTCCGTTCGGTGTTCTCTGTTTCACCTCATGTCACCGGCAGTCGGTAAGTTCGATTTGTGTTGTACCCTTTGCCGCCCCTAGGCCCTGTGACATGTGTAAAAAGCGGTTTGCTATGGTTTGCTTTCATACTGGAATGCTCATTGATCTCTCAGCTTGTAGATGTGTGAAAGCTCATTCGAATATTTTGGAAATTAGAATCTTGATTCCTTCAAGGTCTGGCTGGGAATGGGCCTCAGTCTGGACATGCCTTGAATCTCTTGATTGTTTGCAGCAATTCAACCATTAAGATAAACACATTCAAGTGTGCCGTGGTATGTGTTAGAAGAGAAAGCTAAGGACATACAGAGCAGTCGCGAGAACTTGAACCTCGACGGCTCAAAGGACCCAAAGAAAGATCAGACTCATGAGAAAGGAATGAAACAAATGTCCCTAGGTTACATAAAAGCCTCAATCCCGACTTTGCAAAACTACGTGAACAAGTTACACTATATAAGTTACATCAAGTTACATCAAGTTACAGTAGCATGCCGTACAGGCGATTTGTTGCTCTGTGCTTTCTGGATCTTTCTGATCTTTTGGTTTGGCATTGCTCAAGAGAGGTGGTCCCAACCCTGGCAAGCTGGTTGAAGGTTTTGTCTTCAAAGTCAGAGCCCCAGTGTCAGGTTCAAAGTCCGGTCCTACGGTGATGTGAAGATGAAGTTGATTGAAGTTGTATGAAATTGTGAAGGTTTGTGAGGATTTGTGAAGATTTGTGAAGTGTGAAGACGATGCAGGTTTGAAGTTGTGACCTTGGCTCTGATGTCAAACTAGTCTAGGTCTGGAACACAGATTTTTTGTGACGAAGGACACCAATTCGGCATGACGCCCGACTCAATATTCACCGGAATTTGCGTATTCTCCATGTTTGACATCCACTTGGAATGTGCACTGGCACAAACATTGAAATATTATCAACCCTTGAAAAGTACACTTTCTGTTTATCATTACGTTGCAAGCCAGGCTTGCGCTAGTGGTTGTTTGGGCTGATTCTCCAATTTTTTAACCGGTTGCGGCTGTTTATCCTCTGACAAATTGCGTCGACCACTTTGAACTTTGATACATTTGATACTTTCAGGATAGTCATTTTCTCAATACTTTGATACTCATCGTCCTCATAAAATCTGTTCTTTTTCCTTTTCTTTTTCTTTTCTGATTCTGAGAACTTTGGCTTTCCTCATTTCTCTAGTCCGCCACCACTGGAGCAGATCTTGAAAGCTGTTTGGCCACTATTCAGACCTTTTTGGGCATCCCTCTGTCCAACGTCACCTTCTGAAGCATTGGCCGAAACACCCGGATTGCCGGATTGAAGTCTAGATTTGCAGCCCCATACTCTAACCTCTCAATGTCGCCTTCTGAACCGCTAAAAGACTACTTCTTACCCTTCGCAGGATCAAAACAAAGCGAAACGCTCTGCTTCTTGCCCTTTTTAGCCCTTGTTCTTCTTGCCCTGTTCTGCTTCTTTCTCCTTGATGGGGTGTCGTTCTCATTCTTGTTCCTTCATCCAGTGCAACTGCTCTTGCTCTTGCTCTCGCCTCTAGATGTTTCTTGTTTGCTGTTGATCTTGCCTTCTGTTTCTTGTTTGAGCTCACTTCTCTGAAGCGCTTCCCCTTCATCCCCCAAAGTCGGCAGAAAATGTTATTCCCAGCCCTACTGCAAAGCGATTGAAAACATTGCACCGTGTTTCTACGGCTGTTTCAATTAATCTGGTTGGCTCTATATTGAAAACAAGGCATGTTCGGAGCCATCTGGTGTAACTCGAAATGCTCCCAGAGAAATAACAAACTGACAGGATCTGACGGACAATAAATGGCCTTGTTTTTACTGAAGTTATACATCAAAAGTCAACGGCATGCAGAATTCTATCCTCTCTCTTTTGCAAGGATACATCGCTTGGACATTCCGAACTCTGGTCTACTACTTGTGGCCAAGACGTGATGGCCACAGTTGTGACACCTGCAGATCTCAGCTTTAAGATTTGACACATGTTGACCTATGTTGACCTATTTTGACCTTCTTGCTTCAGAAAGTCTTTCGTCCTTCAACAGGGCTGCTTCAGTTGGTGAGAGGACACTGCTTGAAAGGTACACTGCTTACTATGAGCTAATGTTTCAGATGAACACTGGAATGGCATGAAACTCAGAGGCCCCTGCTTGATCTTGGAAGGGTTAGACAGATTTAAGCAGGAAGGCCAATGACAGAAATTTTATGCCTGGAATTTGCAAATTAAATTTGCACCTTTTCCTTTTTTGACTCTGATCACCTCTAATCAGTGATTTCAAAGGTCAGAAGGGACTACATCGTGCTCTGTCACGGCTGGATACCTCGATCTTGTCGCATGTCCTTCGGTAGAAACTCCAATTTTGAGTTGTCCTTGAAATCCTTGACGCCGGCGGAAGTGCATTCTGTTGAAAGAATTTGGAAGCAGATTCTTGAAATTTCTCGAAGCATTGCCTTTGTATTGCATGGAGTGCCCTGCTTTTTGCTTCAGGATTGCTGCGCCACTGCATTGGACGGATGTTGCCCCAAGCACTCCTCGTCGACATGGCAAGCCAGCCCGAACACACTTGAAGGTGAGATGCAAAACTACAAGAATCAATCAAAAAGGGCAAAGCATGGACAAAGGAATGTGAAAAATCACAATGTCAAAATATGTCAAAACCCGTTTGCTTGCATATTTCAAAACTACTTCTTGCTTTCTGTGCAGTGAAGGTGCTTTCGCATTTGGTTCATCAGGAAGCTGTCACATTCTCAAGGAAATGTATGGAAAAATAAGGGTGGAGCTCAACAGAAGAAGTCTCGAAGTTTAGGGGAAGCCTAGGCTCAGCCCGTCAGCATGAAGGCCAACCTGTGAGCCTAGGCCTCCTACAGCCTTGTTGAAGTTTCCATCGAGACAGGCAGCTGCAAATGGAAACAGATCATATCATCGTTTCCGATTATCAAAGAATCTGATGTTTGTCTCGTGTGTTTGTTCGGCAACGTTGTGAAACACAAAATGGAGCTGCAGTCGAGTGGCTCGTGTTTCAAGGCAGAAGACACCAAATACGGAGCCACCTCTCCTTCATAGGTCATCCCATCGCAGGCAAGGCTTGGCTTTCTTTCTTTTCTCATGGTGATGGTAACAGAAGGCGGATTCATTTCATTTCATTCCATTTCATTTCGAAAAGTACGGACTGTCGCACTCTGTCAGGCCGTACATGACTGGACAATGTTTGTGTACCAGTACCTGATTATGAATGAAATCCCCAAACTTGGAACATCTTGGAACATTGGTGGCGAACATTGCAAAGCAAGAGGATTGGAATGATGGCAGGTGATGCAAAGTACTCCAGTTCAGCCACATTTCGAAGTGATCACAGCCTGTGCAGTCGCAATTTCCTGCATCGCCTCTTGACAGAAATATCCTTCGGAAGATGTCCTTTCTCTTGGTAGACAATGCTCCTATTTCGTATCTGCGAGGTCTCCAATTTTGTAACCGCTGTTGTTTGCTTCATCTTTTGTCCTTTTTCTTGTCTACCTTCGGACACACACAGATGTTCTGCAGCAGGAGTTCGCCTATCGTTCTTGGATGTGGAGGGCCGACCCATTGAGGCATTGAACTGTGTCAAGAAGAAAGAGCAGATCACGAACAGAAAGCTGGAAATCATCTGCAAAGCCACTCCAAGTCATCGTTTGAAGGTGGCCGATTCTTTGCCAGCCGACCTACAACTTGCATTGGCTGCCCTGGAAGCAAAGGACAGTACAATCTAAACATGCTTGGACGCATTCAATGTGCTGCAACATGCTGCAACCACCTTTAGCCCAGACAAGATGCCATCCATTCTTTGCAAAATCGGCTTGCTGTTTACCATCGATAGGACGATGAGTCCGCGAGTGGGAAGATGCGCTGGTTAGGCTGACGCTGGCTTCCTTCCTGCCAAAGAATCTGGCTCTCATGGTGGAAGATGATGTGGGGTACATGAAGGCAGCAGGGGCAGCGCGTGATCAAGCTCACCAACGTTCATGCTACAGGAGTGCGATGAAAGCACCAAGGCAATGAAGATGTCGCTTGGACATTTGCCAGTTCAATATAGTTCAATTATATTCAGTTATTATTTTTGCATCAGGTCTGAACAGAGTAACCTACAAGAAGCATCCATGACCGTAGCGTGCTTTGGTAGTGGATATGACCCTCGTTGAATCTCAGCTTGGAGAGATTGAGACTTTCTCAGACCTCTAAAGGGCAAAGTTCATCGCATTCATGATATGCATCCTACAGCAACTAGACAGCGGCTCATCGAAGACCGCAGAGGATAGCCACATTTAGTGTCCACCAAGTTGTTCCAATGCAGGGAAGTCCGGGGTTTTGAGTTACACAAGTTTTTGTGTTCCCTTGTACTTGTATTGAATCCTGACTAGAGAGTGGTTCTCGTACTTGTGATTCTACCTCGTTTTTAGATATATCACATTATATCTTCTAGTTTCTAAATTTGCCATCTCGTTTTTTGCTACATGAAATCTTCAGATGGTCAGTATTCCACGATAGTTTGCTTACTTTGCATCATGTTCTTTGTATTGTTTGGATGATAGCCTTTCACTAGCAATTCACATTTCACAGTGGTTTGATGAAACAGACAGAGGCTGTCCTCTTCTCTGAGTGCAATATCAAGTCGTTTTGCTGTTGGTTTTACATCAGATTCTAGGATTGCTTGGATGACTGTACAGCACAGTCGTGAATTTGTTTTTTTTCCAGTAGATGATCCTGAGACCTGTCCAAGCAGACATCCCTTTGACTCTGAAAAACAGTTTTGCTACTCACCTGGTACCCACTGATATCCACACTGATCTATTCGTTGCTTGAAATGCCCATGAAAGACGGATGTTTTGGCTTCGCGCAGGTCCCTTGTCAAAGTCATGCGCAGTCAATGAAGTCTAATTGATTGAACATGTTCATTGGAATAATCTGATGGACACATGTTAAACTGTGTAGCGATTTTGTTTGTTCTCGCCAAGGCTGTGCGACGAAAAGTGGCAAGCATTGAAATGGACAAAGCATCGATGCAGTCGAAGAAGAAAGAAGGACGAGAGCATCCAAGAGCAATGCGGACGCCTTAGCAATCCTCTTGAGATCAGTGCGACTGACGTTGCAAGTCACAAGATGGAAGCCCTTGACCAAATGGCAATCCGCTTGCTGCAGCTCGAAGACTGAAAGATGAGAAGTTGATGAGAAGAATCTGGAACTTTATGTGCTGCTTTTGACTCTTGCAAGCCCTGAATTTGCTTTGCATGTACCGAAGCAACGTAACTGTCTCACAGCACATCTGGAGTTTCACGGAACAGCTTGATACCCAGTGACTGCGAGCGCACGCTGCGAAGTCTTTGCAGATCTGCTTGATTCTACTCGACTCTTGACACTCGATCCATCTCGATCCATCTCGATCCATCTCGATCCATCTCGATCCTACATATTATTCTGCCCGTTGTTTGTCTTGTCTGCATTGAACTCGTCCACGCAGGCATGGGAAAACAGCGTGCGGGGAGGCTCCACTGTGGCACGGAAAGGCCATGGCAAAACACATCATTCAATGAAATCAATGAATCATTCAACTATATTCTCTTCTATATTCAACTCATTTGTTACTGAGAAGTGGGCTACTGGCACATTGCCATACCTCGTCCTTGTAGCATCAGAGCAATAACAGGCACAACCTACAGATCCTGCAGCCTGTGACGCAAGTTAGACATAGCTGTGGCACAGAAGAAAGAAATCTGTGGAGGCCTGTCAGAGGACGTTACCAGCATGCTGAAATGCCTGGGCAAACACTTTCCAGAAGAGGTGCTGCGTGCTTCTTGGAGTGAGCTTTTATTGTACTGCAGCAGCACCTTGCAGTTTGTGGACAATGACCCTGTTCTATCAGCTGCACTTCGAAGTCAATTTGTGAGAGCCATGAAGGTTCCTCTCTGATCCTCTTTGTTTCTTCATGTTTCACCTTTCGTCCTTTCAATTCTCAAACCCAACAGTGCAGGTGTCTCTAGATCGTGTACAAAGCTCAGTACAATCCAAATAAACGCACCCTACAGACGGACGGACATACAGATAGACAGAAAGACACAAAGACAGACGCAAAGACACAAAGACAACACAAGTGTGATGAACAACCTCCCATTGATGATGCTCAGTGCAAAAGTAGATTCAGACTGTGCATTGCTCTCATCACCTACCGGAGCTTCTGATCGCTGAAAACCCACAACCATCCCCGGCTCTGCCGTTGTGGAGCAGGTTTTGGGTGCCAAAGCTCCCAAGAAGCAAAGAACTGTCGCAGACGACGCCGCAGAGATTCTTGAAGCAAGTCACTACCAGGAGTTATTGAGTTCTTATTGAGTTCTTAGCAGTTTTGTTTTCTTTTACTACTTGTCTTTGCTTTCAATCGTGCAGAATTTCGGGATATTTCAGGCACATGGTTTGTTCAATTACTCGCAGCAATCCGCAGCAGTAGCTACTGCCATGCCCACAGAGAAGACGATGTGTTTGCGGGCACTCACCTGCTAGCACACCTGCTAGCACCAAGCGACACTGAAGGAATCACGAAGACGAAATGTAAGCAACAATGATCAACCGGTGTAAGCACACACATTTCCCCTTCATGCTTGGTCTCTCCGGTGGAATCGCTCGCGCCCAAAAGATCACAGTCTGTGCTGCAGATCCAAGCGATGGAGACATGGTGCAAGGGCGCGCCGACACAGACACAGCCCCCCAATGCCCACACATATACATATATATATATAATTATATACATAAATACATATACACACACAGACGCATATGCGCCGGCCTGCATCCACGCACATATACACATACTTGCGTGCAAGTGCTGACAAATTCTCAACAAAGTCTCTCAGGCACACATGCACACCAGCAATTCACTGTCATATTTCACGTATGCCTCGAAGTGGATTCTGTTTACATGTTTTTTTTACATCCTTTTACTTCTTTTTACTTTATTTAACTATTTTTTACTTATTTCTTCTTGACATTCTTTCTTTATTTACTTCGTCTACTTCTTTTTCTTCACTTTACTTCTTTTTTCCTAACATTTCCGAGACTCTGAGCTCAAGTGGTGCAGGAGATGCCAATTCTGCCAACATCAGCAGAGATGTCGAGAGACTCAGAGTGCAGTCAACTAGCCATCGGAATTTCAGTTTTGCACAAATACAACTTAAATACAGATAGGTAAATTAAAGTATACTCAAATTGTGTAAGTACTTTAAGTGCATTGTAAGCGCAAGTGCATTTTGTACATTGACTCATTGATATACATTGCGCATCCGAAGCGCTTTCAGGATTGGGCATTGTGCCTTCGAAGTCCAGGAGCTGGTAGTGATAGATAGTGATACTCGTAGCAGGTTGCACCAAGTTGGAAGAAACGTGCAGAGAGAAGATGCTGAAGAAGTGATTCTTTGCCCTTTAAGAGACTTCAAAAAGATGCTTAAGACGTCTCTTAAGAAGTAACTTTTGAAGTCTCTTGAAGTCATTCTTTGTTGCGAGGAGAACATGCAGACTTACGAAAAATGCGTGGACTACATCCAAACTCACTTCATGCTCTTGCGTGAGGAGTCTCACTCCTTAGAACTTCTTAGCGTTGCCTTTAGATCTTCAGAAATGCAACGGAAACCACGGAATCCTTGCCATGTGCCGTCCATATGCAGCATTTTCCAAACTGCGGTGTCCAGGACTACATTGAGCCGCTGCGCTCGGGAATCAAGCTTTTCATGCAAGGGCGCCACTCACCCAAGGAGACTCTGAAGCTTTGACAATCTTTTACATTATGCATCGATTTTCTTGTTGCAGTACTTGAGATTTATCTGGATTTACACCCATTTGCTTTTGCACAGTTCCATGATTCTGTGGCGTAAGTACATCAAGATTTTGTGTTTTAGAGGACGGTCAATCTTCCAACTTCCTTCATTATTTCATCTCATGTTTTTGCGAAGGATCTCCACGTCTACACAGGTGTCAAGGCTCGGAGGAAATAAAAACTACCGAAACGCACAGCAAACTACCACGAGCTGTTCATTTTCATGCTCTAGTTGACATCACGAAGCCTGGATGCAACAGGACTCAGAACACGAGGGACCCCTTTCTCAATTTTTCAGTGGCATGAGCTTTGGCCCAGCACCCCTTCTCTTTTACCTTGATCATTGAGTCAGTGCGTCCCTATGTAGACGAAAAACACAGTTCTCTTTGACCAATTTGGAACCGGTTTCATATGTCAGTTTCATCCATTTATTCCTTGACATGTGCAGGGTTCAATGGATCATTTGCGTCCTGTGATTTTTTATGATCATTTCATGGGTGCAGCAAGTTTTACATATCAATTCGAGTTTTTGAAGCATGCTATAAGAAGCGCTTGCTTGACTCAAGTCCGGAAAGGGATCCAAACGTGCAACTGTCAATGTGCAGAAGTCTGTCAGAAAATGATGGGGTTGAATATCGCACAAAGGCTGACTGTATCACTCTCAACCGTCTACCTGGCAGAAGACGGCAACACACCATTCCCAAATACCTTTTCGATATTCTTCCAAAGTCCTACTGTGCCACTAGCTAAACACTGTAGTAACATTCGTTGATTTGTTGCCTGAACGCAAACTGCGGCTCGCAGTGAAACCACGAGCAAAGATGAGCAAAGGTTGTTCCCTTTTGTTGACGGATGAGTCCTGCGACAGGTTGTGGGTGTTCTGAGCACTTGGGAAGGCAAGGCGCTTAAACTCGCAAGCATCTATGTCTATGTCTAGGTGGCATACTGTTTTAAGAACAGGCTTATCCAGCCGCGGCCGCATGCCGTGTGAACAAGAAAGGCTTCTGTAGCTTCACTGCTCCACCCCTCGGCTTATATTCAGACTCAATGTTCACTCCGAGAGAAAGAGTGGATGTCAGTTTTCAGTTCATGGGCAAAGATGGATCAGAATCATATAAAGTTGTGCAAGATGAGTCAATCAGTTCAAAAAACACCAAACATGTAACATCTCTCTCTCCATATATATATATATATGTATATATTATATATATATATATAGATATTTAATTTGAATATAGATTTACATGTATGAATGATGGTTTGCCCATTTCTGCTCAAGGACTGGTCTACCGTATTGAGCTTCGGCCTGAAGAGGACCGGAACTACCAATACAAGCGCAATCAATTGCAGACTCTGCAGATTTTCTTGGCCTGTTTTGATGGGAGAAAACGCGTCCACTCATTGCGCCGCGCTGCAGATTCGGAAGATCAACTGGGAGAAGTCAAAGCAACTGATGTGAGCCCGTTCCGTGAAGCTCAATATGTTGATAGACTGATTCTATGAATTGTATGGATGCCCCAAAAAAGTTTGCAACACTTGCACAAGTATACAGTGAACATGCTTGCATGGATTCAAATGGATTAAAACATGAATCGAGTTTGAGTAGGATTCAAGAGGGAATTCCTGTGTCAGCTTACAGGTATGGCAGCTTGTTGTGCTTTTCAGATGATGACTTCTCATCCTTGATTTGGGCAACGGCGACTTGCTCAGACTTAGCAATGCTGAGACGACGCTCAATGCACGTTTTTCCTCCGGAGCAGCTTCCCCATGTTCGTCCATGTTCGTCCCAATTTGGACAAGTTCAAAGGTGTGGCGGCGAGACCCTGCATTGGTCTCGGGGAAGGCCTGACTTGCTGACGCTTGCTGATTTGTCATAAGCTTTAGAGAACGAACTCCAGAAGCATAAGTTGCATAAGCATCAAGATGCATCAAGCACCACAAGCTAGGCTTTTTGCTTGTTGCAGTAAGGCATAGCAAGGCATAGCAAGGCATTCAAGTCACACAGAGCATCCGCAGGGACAGCTCGACATTCGACTTCCATTCGACCCATGGGATGACAGGCTTTCACCTGGGAAGGCACGTAGAGAAGCAGGATGAAGCAGGGGTATAGTTGTCCACCCTCCCAGTCAAGTACTGGCAAGGTTAGCACATGTTAGCACTGTTGACGAAGCTTCAAACCAAAATCTAACAACCTCCATGTTGGCCACCACGACACTGCAGTGATCTATCACGATCTAGCTGCTTGTTCTGCTGATATCAATTGTCAGCAAATCCATGGCATTAATTGCTTGGAAACGCAACTTGTGGAGCCTTGTGGTGCTTATCGATGCTGGTCACTACTTTCTCCATCTTTCTCCATCTTTCTCCACTTGCAGATGTTTTGTTGCATCGAGAACGTGACGATCTACTTTGAGGCCGTCGTTGCCCTTCGTTGCACTTCGTTGTGTCGGCAATTCCCTTGGCATCTCGACGTCCTCGGGCTTCCTGGGGGGGCCTTGGGCTTCCAGGCATACCGACATGTGCTCATCGCTTTGCAGAATATGCGCGCTGCTGACGCCAGATTCTCAAGGAATGGGAATGAGAATGAGAATGAGAATGAGAATGAGAAGGAAGGATGACGAATGCTTCATATCAAACGTTTAAAGCGCATGCTTGTAGCATTGTGTACTTGGAGAGACAGAGACTTCGAATTTTGGTGAAGGTTGTGCACAGGTTTATTTCAAATTCCCATTGCAAACAGGTTCCCTTCCAGCAGACCCTACTCTGTCCGCAACCGGATGCCATGCCACCCACTTACCTCAAGGACCGTACCATGAGATACCACAAGGGCACGGCCCGTCGCCTCCCTCCAATTTCAGCGTGTAGCAGCCGTGTGCAGGAAGAGACCGACATGTCTAAGCCCCAAGTATTTGCACGGCATTTTTGCCATTGGAAAGCATCATGTTCCAATTCGTTGTCCATGTGCAGGTTCCACTTCCACAACGTTTTCTCAAACTGTGAGAAGGCAGAACCTTTCCAAGCTGGAGTTTCCAAGAGGACATGCTTTTGATACCTTTGTATTTCAGATCAATAAATGTATAAGATTCATCAACATTCTACACGCGCACGCAAATTTGTGGAAGAACTCCACGGGGCATCGAATGTTTGCTTCAGGCAGAGGCAGAGGTTGCCGCGCCAAAGTCGTTTCGGATTTTGGCCGAATGGCCCCCTGCGTTGGGGCAGCCTACAGCTCAGGGGGCTTCACTTTGCACCGAGGAATTCAAACATTGACACTGTGCCAGATGGACCTGAAGAGCTGATCTGAGACTTGATACTTGATGCGTGCACTCTGACTAAAGGGGCGCTCTTTTTACATTTTCTGAAGAAATTACTGCGACATATTGCGTCATACTGCGTCTTTGCTGAAAATCCGTCAGCTCCAGGGCGTTGGATCTCGATCCGTCGCAGCTGGATGCTGTCCAGCACGCTCGGAGCTCTGAGACACGAAAGATGTCCATGCAAGGACTCAGCTTCCAACCAAACCCGCATTAGATGGTCAAATTTGTGCCAAATATGTTCAATCTCCAGATTCATTTTGTGTTGACTTCTGGACAAACTTACTGCCATTCATACTACATGCTCAAAAATCTCAAAGTAGTAGTGCGAGTTTTACATGTTCACAATCTATGTAGAGAATCGTTGTGTGTTTGGCCCCTGCAAGGACAATAATGTGCACATATGTGCACTTTCCTAGTGCATTTACATTTCCAAATTCTTCAATCTACAATTTACAATTTCATTGGTGCATGTGTTAGCGTACATTCGGAGACTCTTCCAGGATCTCCTCTTTTGGTAACCCTTTTGTCCCTAGTGGAATCAGCCTCCTGGAACTTTGATGAACTTTGCTCTCCGACGGCATCCGTCAATACATCCTGCCTTGCCAGACTCCAGTACTTCAAGATACTGCAAGACACTTCAAGACATTTCAAGACACAAAAGATTCCAAACGGGTACCGGGCACCTCAATCATCAGTTTTTGCTTCAAATGCAGCACTGGAGCACATGTCCCCAGGGCTCTCAAGAAGTTTACGACCTGTGGGTCAAGCTCTTCTTTCTCTGGAACGAAAAAAATCCCGAGCCCTGGGCCCATGACAATTGGGTTTTGCAAAAGCGCAAAAAATGAAAACTGCAAACACTTTGAAGACTTGTAGTCTCACAGCCAAGTTGTGGTATATAATTCTTTCCGGGTTCGGGTGGAGTCAATTCTGTCCAGTTTCCAGCAAAGGGCGGGTGGTTTGGTTGGAAACCAAAAAAGGCTCCGCATGACCCTATCCATCCCTGTCCCCCTTTGTAGACTTTTTCGGGACCAGACCTCCCCTCTCAGAGTCGTTGTTTTTTCAGTATATTCCAGCCATTAAGATCCATGGATGATGGAAGGTTCGGTGAAAATATTTTGATATTTTGATCATGGCTGAGTCATAGCTGGAAAAAAAAGCTGAAATGCATTCACAGTGATTCTAGGTTGTGCTGATTTTGGCCGGTTCATTGCCTGTTCTTGACCTAATTCCATTTCCAGTTCCAATTCTCGATTTTGTTTCTGCATCCTCAAGCTCCATGTGAGGAATTAGTTGACAATTCGGGTAGTTTTTGAGCCTAAGACAGATCTACTGTATTTGTCCGTGCATCCTGCCTCAGCTTGCCTTGGGGAATGCTCTGAGGCTCTCACGCATAATATGGCTTTGATTCAAGGTCCGCCTGGTACGGGCAAGTGTTTGCCTTAGGTTCAAAGCATCCAGATCCAAGATAGGCATTACAAGACATTGCAAGACCTATGCAACGGAGCACTGGAGCACTATTGTCAAACTTTGCTGAACGCACACCTTGGGATATTCTGAGGACATTTGTTGGACTGAAGATAGTGCAGGCTGGACTCTTGAAATGCTATGAAACACAGACTGTTCTGCTTCGTTGCTTGTGCAGTTCTTGGAGGATAAGATCATGGCTAACTGTGGTGCTCTGTGTATGAGCCACTGTTGAGAGAATTGCACGTGCCTTAAGATGAAGTGGGAAGGCTTTGCTGGACAACACCCGAACTCTACGCCACTCACCAATCTTGGTCGTTTGCTTCACGAACCACGCCTTGGATCAGTCTTTCTGCCACGCTTGTGCCTTCCAATTAAAAGAAGTGATATGTGATACATGAAATATATGCAAATGTGTATAAATACTGTAGATGCAAAGTTGCTTGCCGATTGCGAATCTCTAGCTGAATCCTCTTGAGCACGCTCAGTCTGACAATATGTCACAGTCAAGGGGGACTTCATTCGGGTCGCTTCGCAACTGAGACTGCCTGCACAAATTTGATTGGGCCCATCTTAGGACGACCCATGTTGGGCATGTAGCCAACACGGCCGATGTAAGGCACATCTTGGGTCTGTTGTGGGCGAAAATTGGTTCTTTTAGGGCATCATTGGAATGACGCTGGGCCGGGGCATCCTTGGCTCCATTGTTCACCAGCCTTCGTTTGCAACCACTTCCTACATCTTACTAGCATTTGAAGCTCATTTTGGGGCTGTTTGGTTTTCGAGCTAACACTATGCTATTTCACAAAGATTGCAGTATGTATGATTGTATGTACATCCTTCCAACACGTGCAAAAGTAAAAGCAATACTTGTTGTATTTTGCGCTCAAAGTCGCTTTCAAACCGATCAAATGTTTGTATACTGTATGCGTCAAAAGAGTTGTAGATTTTTAAGCCTCCCAGTAGGATTTTCTCACCCATCTCAAGAGCTACTTGACCTCTACATCCCTATTGCATCCTATGGCGATCAATGCCGTCACTAGACATAGTGCTTGCGAGTTGGGATCATCACGCCGCGGCACGTCCGCTTCCCTGTGGTGTAGGCAAATTGTTATCGGGCATCACCACTTTTCGGCAGGCATTACACTGCAATCAGCCTGCAACCGGCACATCGGTTTACACCACTGCTTCTTTACTATGTTTGGTTTCCAAAAAATGGTATGTCATGACATGTAGTGTGCACATCCTTTGACATGTTCTGGCATCTTTTGCCAGGTTCTTGGAAGGAATCTTCAAGTTCTGTGAGAGCATTGTGCGAATAGGCACTTCTATGCAGTTGGTAATGCACTTTTGGATACTTTTGGTATCTCTGGTGTTATAATTGGAATGATCTTTAGCTCAAGAGGTTCAGAAACGAAATGAAGTTTAGCTTGTCAGAACGCTTTCCTTCAGTCAATTTTGCATGGCTTAGGACCAGGTGCAGCTGCACACAGTTCTTGTCACATGTTGAAGGATCCAGGTCAAAAAGTGAGCAGATGATGCGGAGGAACCTGAAGGACGAAGATCAACGATCTAAGTTCTGCAAGTTGACGGTGAAACTTGTTCCCATTTCGTTCCTCTACAGTTCGAGCTTCACCGCTCTACATCAAGAGATTCAATCCTCCATCTCAAACTCAGCGCACTGCTGCTCCCAGGAGTTGGTGATGGAAATCAAAGCTTCTCGAGAGTTTATCCAGGCCGCAGCTATCGCAGTACGCATGGGTGTGTATCTGTGTGAATTCATGTTTGTACAATGTATATATGTATATATATATATATAAATAAATAAATATATATATATATTTATTTAAATATACATGTATATCAATATATACAATGTAAAAATACATAACTATGTAATGATGTAATGATTGATAAGATGATACAATGATATCGTGATAGAATTGTTGCATATAAGTGGTTCGAACTGGGTGTGAGTGTGTGAGAGTGTGTGTGTGTAACCAAGCGCCACGAAGGAATGGCACTAGCGGGTGTTCGGGCAATGCCAAAGCACTGTTCTAGGTTTTTGGACAGTCCATATACTGAGAATGTTTTCCCACACATCACGAGATTTCAGAGACTTGAATGGTTGGCTCTCAGATTTAGAGTATGGACTGCAGTAGTTTCCAAGCCTTTCAAAGAGCCTTCGTGTAGGTTCCGTAAGTTCTTGATGTGAAGATGTTACGTCAAGGGTTCTGTTTTACAAAAGCCAGCCTTTAGGCTGAAGCTGTCTACCGTAAACACAATTACTGTAATGATGGGAACTGACAAAGGTCGCTGAGGCAACTGTGAGGTACTGAATAGTAATTACATACCTGCTTGATCCTGCTTGCATTGAAAAATGCTTGGGGTCACATGGGGTCACATGGGGTCAGATGTCACTGAATCAGATAGATAGACAATTATTGTGTCAGGAGCGCTGGGGGTCAGATTTTTCAGGATCAGGTTTGAAGCTGCAATTCATTGCACATTTATCGCTCAAAGAGTGACTTGCAAATCCAAATGTATCTATGTTATACAATTCCATTTGTGTACAGCAGATAGAAGAAATCAGGTGTTCCATGCTGCACAGCGTCCGCCCTAGGCCCGGAAGAGTCTGATGGACCGCTAAAGCCTCAAAGCAAAACAAAATACCTGAATCACTGAAGCAAAAAAATCTGGAGACCGTTTACGAATGTTTAAGAATCATGTAGAGCGGCTGCAACACCTCGAAGTGTCCCGCTTGTCGGCTCCCCATTTTTCTTCCATTCTTTGGATGCACTTGCGGGTGAAGGGCTGCCCCATGCTGCCGCTATTGCCAGATGTGCATCATTGGCCGGTTGTCGAGACGTGTTCAGACCAAGGACGGGATTACCTGCGCGATGAGCTCGTCAAGGTACACAATCGACGTTGGAGCAAGAGCAGGGAAGGGAGCACTGCAGAGCGATCGCACTGATTTTCCTCATTTTCCTCCAAATTTCTTGCACAGCATTTGGCAAGCAAAATTCGACGCTTAGGCAATTGCTCTGGCTTCGTGACACCGCTTGTTGAATTAGCACTGATTGGCTACATGGAGTGATGCTGACTCCTTGTAGGCGATGAAGCTGGTTGACAGCCACACTGTGTCTGCTGCCCAAGCGAAGGTGGGCAAGGGGAAGGGTAAGTGGAAGCAAGCAGACTCCAAATTTCATTCCAAATCTGATATTCTTGATTTCCTGATCTCGAATTTTTTGCAGTCAAGTTCCATCTATGTGTCCTGTGAGAAATGTCAAACATACAGTCCGATTTTGGGATCAAAGTGGCAAAGGCGACAATGCCAAAACATCTTCCAACTTGTAAACAAATCAGCAATTCCTTTGTTTGAAATTTACAGTGCTAAAATCTGCTCAATGCTTTTGCCAGTCTGTGATGTCTGAACAACAGTTCGAGAAGTTCTACCAGGCAGATGGCAAGAACTGAAGAAATCATCTTGTTTTGCGAAAAAAAATCAGCCTTTGTACTGCGTACTGCTTTTTCCCGAGAGCCTGCCATAGCCTGTCGAGGTTCAGGCGGAGCACGCGTGATATCAGTCTGTGGATATCTATGGATTTCATTCATCATACCACCTCCGTTTGTTTGTTGCATGTTTATTTCCCACCAGCATTGCAGATTTCACCCCGGCCAATTTGCATCCCAGTGCATCCAAAAAGTGGTTTGAGATGACGCCAGTACGCATTCATGTGCAAATTCTGAACGCAAACATGAAGACTGTATGATACTGTCAGGGTTTCCTTGATTGCCTTGGCGAAGACAAAGGAGACTTTCCTGAGGCAGGTGCTCTCTTGGATTCAAAACTAGGATGTGTACAGTTCTTTTCACGTTTGCGTATGGGGCTATCCATTTGATTGTCAGACGTGTGATGACGTGTGTTTGAAGTTTGCATATCATGTGGGTTCTTGGACACCCAAGTGCAGCAGTGCTGATGCCACAGGATCCCTGGGTTGTTGACGACGATGTTTGGTCTCGAGTTATGAAGGACTGCCCTCAGCTCACGATATCATCCCTCACAGCACTTCACTTAGCCTTTGACTCTCCCCTTGTGACACCGGGGCACCACGGAAGTATCCACTCAGAATGCGCCAGAGATGCGATATATCCAATACATTTGTTGCTGCAGCTGCACAAGATCTGTTCTACTGGTGCAGGGGTCAGATGTCGTCAGTGCGTGCGTGCGCAGTGGAAGTGATTACAGTAAGAAGCACCAGCAAATGTATTATGTAAATGTATATGTAAAATGTATTTGTAAATGTGTGTTCATAATTGTCCGGACAGAGCTTGCTATTGCGTTGGCTATCCAATAGTCCCACGTTCCAAATCTTCGAAGTTCTTGCGACTTTGTGCAAGATCCCGCAGACTTCGATGCCGCACAGTCACCTTTGCACACAGTACCTGCCACACTACGCTGAGATACGCTGAGATACGCTGAGGATCGTGAGGAATGAGGTCATTGTGTCCAAGGATGTCTAAGTGTGCATTGACTTCGATGTGTATATCATGTACGTCCCCTTCGAAGTTTACACTCTAAACTTCTGAAGGGCCCCCCCTCATCTCAAACCTGCACCTCACAACCCTTTTTCTTCATTTACAAGGGGATTGATGTACAATACAGATAGTACATGCGCATTGAACACAGCCAAAGTCGTTCAAAAGAAGTTAAAGACACACACACACACATGCACACACACAATATGCTTCTATGCTCTTACATGTGACATGTGAGAACAACCTTGTGCAATGTGCTAGTAGGAGACAGACCTGCTGAGTCCAAGATGGCTGTTCTTATACCGTGCGGATAGACTCGGTTTCCAGGCTCTGATGAGTATGCACACAACTTTGTCACACGAAACAGTTTCCAAGACTTGTTTCTAATTTTTTCCATGGGGATAGATGGATCATGACGTTTGCAAGCGTTGGATTCATTCTGAACCCATCTCTCAATCTTCATATCTTACCCGTCGCACCCAGCGTTTAAGCTGTAGATATATGTAGATATCACAGATACAGAATGGTTTTGTACATGTAGATATATGTATAGATATCGCAGATACCGTTTTCAAAATTTGCATCATGCTTACGACTGAATCTAGATGTTTCCTTCACCCCTGTGTTTGTTGTGGTATTCATTTTGATCATCTTGCACATCTCCATAGTTGTCAAGACACTTGCAGGCAGAAGGCGATGTTTTCAATCAACAAGCAGACACACGTCGGCTTGGTACTCTTGGTAGGAGTATGCACTGGTGCTACAGCTGTTTGAGTCACATATGAATGGTTTCCTTCTGACTGTGACATGGTTTCAGTCAGTGATCAGTACGTCCTTGAAGGCAAGTCTGCTCTTCATTCAAGCGAATGTAGTGCTTTGCCACCTTTTACTCCTTGGTACCTGTCGGAAGCTGGATGTGATTGACAATCTCATAGGATTACGATGCAGATCGATATATTATGATTTCATGAGTCGTGTTGAATGAATTGAAGGGAGCATGAGATCATTTGTGGTCGTTGACTGGTTCATCCTATCGGCAGGAATGGCTGGGAACAAGCGATCCCGCCAAGCTCGCACCAGTACCAATTCGTCAAGAGGGAGGTCTTCCATCGGTGCGCCCCCAGAACTGTCACAATGATAGCTTCTCTGCAGGACACGGCAATACATGGCAATACATTCCTGTTGAAGAAACAATGTCATGCAATGGGGGAGGGCTTCATGTGAGTATTTCAGACTCGAAAGCACTCGAAGCATCCCAAATGTGCTTCTTTTTCTTTGCCGAGTGTGGAAAGGGACTACGATTACTGTTCATTGAAATTTTATCCTTTCCAAAATTCTTAAGGTCGCAGTCGCTGCATTTCTCATTTGCAAAAGTGGTTGCTTTGAATGAACAAGTGGCCTGGACAGTTCAAGAACTTCGGCCTCGATGAAGAAAGCGACGATGACGACCTCCTTTTCGGTGCTAAAGATGGAGATGAGGAGGAGGTGCAGTATGGTGCGGACCACATGACATGTTTAAGCTGTATGTCGTGTTAACTTGTGCTATGTTTGTGCCTGTTTATTCGATTTAATTCGTTCACTCCTCTTGTATCCTTTTGTAATTATCATTACGGTGACAAACATATCTAGCTTTTGAATGCTTTTGATCAGAATCGTAGTCTTTAGATTGTAATCAGTCATTCACTAGTTTGTTTGTATTTGTCAGTCACCTATTGCTATGTCGTGCAGTTGCCTGGTTGAATCCGTGCTTCTGCAGATTTTGTAGATGCTTTGGTTTAGAGTTGTGGCATGTTGTGGCTACTTGACTTCAAAACAAGGTCCGACCATTGCGAGTTCCTTGCTGCAAAGGGAGCTGACGCAGTAATGTTTGCATTGCAATAGGAAAGATGTTGCATCCGATAGTTGTATCAGTGCATCCTCGATTTTTCGCTCGTTTCCAAACCTCTTTGGACAGGCCGAAAATGAAATGTACGAGAGAAAGCTCGATGTTGACAATGAGCAGACTGAGCAGATCGATGAGAAAAAGAAGTGCCAGACTTACCATCAGAAATCAACCCTTGTTGCCCCCGAAGTCAAATTGATGATACTTGTGGTCCTATAGAAAAAAATGATTTTGAACTGATTTGCTTGGAAATGTAGGAGTCGCATGGACTTCTTTCAAGAACTTCACTACGCTTGGCATCTTGGCAAGTACAAGGTGCTGTGAAACATGTGCGTCACCGTGGTGGACACACCCGGGAGCTGCGGGAGCTTTGTTCTTCTGCATTTGCTGAGAGCAGAAAGCACTGCCAGAGCCAATTTCCCCTCTGCCCTGAAGATGCTTTCCTTTGACTTGATATGCCACTGCTACACAGCATACATTTTTTTAAAATCATTTTTGCATGTTTGTCTTCGTGTTCACCCATCCCACCGTATCTGACCCTGTCGCTAATCGGCAAAGTTCGCATAGTTGACCTTCTTCGAGGATCTTCAAGACAGGCCAAATGAATGCTTCTGCACGTGAGCTGCAGATGTTTTTGAGCGTTTTTCCATAATTTATAGTGGGGGCCGGCTAAATATGGAAAAAGAAGTGGCGCCAGCCATGTTTCCCCGTGTGCCTGGAATTTGTGGAAACCCACTTAAACGGGGAAAAATGATATAGAACGTTATAGAAAAGCACAAAGTGAATAAATGAATTTTACACGAATATATTCTGAGTACACATTCTAAGTGAGCAATCTCTGTACACTGCCGGGCTCAACTAGGCCGTTTTCTAAAGTTCTGTAAGCGATTGGAAGCAATACGATGAAATAGACTTGTTTACACTTTGCACAATAAATTTTGAGAAGATAATGATATGAAGGAATCATGCATATCATTCATTATCATTGTAACATGGTGTGGTAAAATGAAGGCAAACATGCGGCATGCCAACAACATGCGGAAACCGTCTGTACTACACGCGACTTAATGATGCCAAGCACAACGATCGATACACTGTGCCAAATTTCAAAGCATTGCAACTCCTTCGCCCCTTAAGAGGACACAACCATTGCACCGAACAAGGGACCTGTATGAAAGATCAGGAAAACTCAGCTGCAGCCCTATTGATTCTTTCTGGAAGTATGAACACATGTAAAATCATGTAAACACTAAACTGGTTTCCACAAGGCAAACCCACGATTCTTGTGTCACCCCTCCCAAACCCAAGGCATCAACAGTCAATGCCAAACAGGCAGAAACAATTGAACGGAGGAAGGGACAAGACCGTCCTTTGAGGACTGGGTAGATCGGTCCAACAAAATGACCAGGGTTTTGGCAGTAAATTGACAGCACATACTGTAAATTTAAATGTTATTTTCATCTGCAAATCTCCCATATTTTTTTGAGGATTTGGAGAGATCAGCCGCCGGAATCCATGTTTGCTTCGAATGCGGCCGCATTAACTATTAGAAGTGACCAGATAGCAACCTCAGGAATTAGCGCATGCAAGAATAAATCATACTTGTAATGATAATGTGGCAAACTGTAGCATTGTGGTTTCAGCAAGGGCTGCATGTTGCATGCTGTCTAGAGTGCTGCCAATTTTGCCAGACTATCACCCTGCTTATCTTGACTTATACATGATGTGTTATGTCATGTTGATAACCAACAACTTGGACATGAATACTGAAGGAGCCATAAGGAGCCATAAGGATCCAGAAGGAGCCTTGGGGTAAGCTGACAGATTTTCAAATAACTACTTTTCGCATCGGTGCGGAATCTGATGCTGACATTTTCCTTGAGGCGGCTACTCTAAGCCACTGACTGTCCGACTAGTAGAACGAACCACCGTAAGCAAGTTTTCTTTTGAGGCAAATGTAATGAGCACTTTCTCATATTGCATTCTAATTACAAATGCCCTCATACAGCTATGTTATTCATGCTTGGCCTACTAGCCCGTGTTTTCATGATCTGTACATATCTGTACTATCAAGCGCATTTTTGAACTCAAGCAGAGCCACTTGGCTTCTCTTTGAAACATGTGTGCAGCTAAGGCTGCCGTATCTGGAGGAATACTACGAAACACTTACTCCAGAGATGCGAAGCTTGGACTGGCGGCAAGAGGACCAGCTTCGCTTTTGTTCTCTTCACATCTCTTCACACATTTGCATATACATCATATACCTATTCACTTGATTTCACTTACATACTCTTTCATATGTACTTAGAGCATACTCTTTCTCTTTCTCTTCACTCACTTTTTCTCTTTTTGTTCCTTTCGGGCATGGTATTTTCGCGAAGACATGACCACTTCGAAGGCTTCACACCATCAGGGTTTCACGGTTTTGAGCGCAGCATCCTTCTTCACTCTGCAAAAGAACGTGTAACGAACATATCATGAAATTAATCTAAATCATACAAGTATTCTAAGGCCGTATTTGGTCGGAAGTTTGATTTCTGTGCGCCGCGTTTTTTCCTCAATTCCGTCGTGGCAAGTGGTTCATGCTTGCTCCTCCGCTTGCCATGCTGTATATGTATATATATATTTTTGCACACTCTCAGGGCCATGTCATTTCCTGCACAAAAAAAGATGTCCTCGGAAATCGACATTTCGCCTAAGCGAAAGCGCAACTTTGGCATGCACATGATCCAAGCTTTGATCCCCTATCGGGGAACCTAGGTGCCCGAGCATGTATATATATATATATAATATGTATTTATGTAAATATATATATATATATATATATTGTGTACATTTACTGTAGTGCGTGCGTGCGTGCGTGCGTGCGTGCGTGCGTGCGTGCGTGCGTGCGTGCGTGCGTGCGTGCGTGCGTGCGTGCGTGCGTGCGTGCGTGGGTGTGTGTGTGTGTGTGTGTTTGTGCCCAACGGGCTCCGACTTGTTAGAGTGAGAGAATTTCTATCCTGAGATAAAGGAAGATAGACAAGTGTGCAAGCACCTGTAGATTACCCCCTGATCTTTAGTACAGCCAAAACTACGATATCATGCTGAGCAAAGGTATTTGAGAAATGCAGCCATTGCTGCTGCAACACAATTGCGAAACCGAAGCTGTCTTGCCGCCTCTGCTTTGCTCTCTACTTCACTGTCTCTATGCGTAAGCAATTGTCGAAATATATTTGAATGATTGCATGGAAGAAATGGGTCTCATTGGTTGTTTCCGGTCAAACAGTGCTATGTGGTTGGCGTTATTTTTGTGTTTGGTTCAAGCGAGGTTGGCGATAGATACGACATGATGAAGTATTGCTGATGCTTGATGGCCACTGAACCCGGGAACATACGAGAACACTGTCGTTCCTTTGAAAAAATGTCATGGAGGTTCTGTCTATTGCTTAAGTGCTCTGGCATCAAGAAACCTTTCTTGGAAGATTAGGACGGAATTGCTTGACCCTTGTGAAAGAGATCCCACTTCTCACAACAACTGCCTGCCCCTCAAGCAAATTGCACCTACCTGGAGACAATCAAATGGAAGCATACTGAGTGGAAGTTTATTTGTCTTACTTGTACTTGTACTGGAACAAACAATGCCAAAACACGAGCACATGTGAAGAGGACGGTACATTTCATGAAGACAAAAGAAGAATGTGAGCCTGCGCAAAAACAACAAAAGGCGTCAAAGCAAACACGTGAGGATAAAGAAAGCACGAAAACACGAAGACTGCACAGAGCTGACTTCTAGAAACAAAAGACACCAAGATGCGAAGACAAAAAAATGCCACGGGATGAAGATGGTCAAGAATCGTCAAGTCAAAACAACATCAATGCTTCAGGAAAACAAAATGCTTTAGATGCTGAAACTGTGCTGTGTTTATCCTGTGCATCTTCAGTTTCAGCAATTTGCTATGCCCACTCTCAGCACGCCACTGACAGGATCTTTGGAGACTGCAAAAAGAGCAACGTCGAGAATGCTACCGTCAGTGGCTTTTGGAGGCAACAAAAAAGTACGAAAGCACTCCGGATAAAGCAAAGTATGCCATTGCATTTTGCCCTGCTTAGGGTTTTGCCTTATGTGGCCTTTGCCGTCTCGAAGGCCCACGAAGAAGCAAGGGGGATCTTGCCAGAGCTGGCACACTTGCTGGAACGGAATGCAGAGAGCAGAGCTGCTTATGCCTCATCGAGCCATATAGAAAGCAACAAAAGAACAGAACCTAAGAAAGAACATTGCACGAGTGGACAACAGAAAGTACATTGGATGGCAGTTCAACGAAGCTGAGTCTGTGGCATGCCAAATGTAAGCGATTTGAGGCTCTCGACAGAGATCGGAAGCTTGCAGTCCTTCGAGAGATGCAGGCAGCAGATGGCAGCAGCCAATAGAAACCGACGAATCAACGCTTGGAGTTACCATGGGAAGTTATCGTAAGTGTCTGCGTGATTTAATGCGGTGCGCTGATCAAAGACGGGCTAGGTTGTTGGTATGACAACAACAGCGGTCTCGAAGTATCAGCTCTTGCTGAAGGACAGCCTTTGACAAGAGCGGTTCGGTTCTGTGTTGAAGAGAATGTTTCGATTTTGCAGTGTAAATGAGTAAATGGACGATAGACAAGGATAGACAAGGGCAGTAAACAAAGCCACGAAGGACTCATGGTTTTGTCGGTGTTCCATGCAATAGATTCAATAGCTCAATGACATAGACGTTGTTGCATAGCCAATCAAATCGGGATCGAATCTGCCGAAGTGTCGTGAGACAAGCCGGGTGGGACTTTCAATCTCAGGAGTTGCGGCCGGAAATCGTCATTGTGGAAGAAGCTGCAGAAGTGCTTGAAGTTTAGGACTTAGCTACGGTTCAGCTACGACAGAATGCCCCACATGGTTCATTGTCATTCCCCAGTCTCAATGCCTTAGAGCCGTCGGGCTGTCAATTGTGGTCACATCCATCGGAATTTAAGAGCCTGGAGCAAGAGTTCAGTGTAGGGCAGAGGCGCTGGTGTACAAGACGTTGTCTTTGGAGTTGAGACTGAGACTTACTTTTTTAAAGCCTTTGCGCTTGTTTGTTGCTGATGTTTTGCTTTCCTCTTTCATGAGCCGTTGGGAAGAACATCATATTGAAGAACATCAGCCGTTTCATTTCAGCATGACATTCTCCTTACTTTGACTTTGTATTCTCTGCATGGCCAACCTTCAGGCTCAGTGATAGTTTTGTAGTGTCTTGTACTGTGGCCATTGTCAGCAAGGCAGATGAATGATCTCTGCAACGAAGCAGACCACATGAGAGTCTTTCAGATGAACAACTTCCAATACTTCCTAATACTTTCAAATTTCTTCCCATAGAACTTCCTTTTCGAAAGTAGTGGCCTTTGGTAGGCACATTGTAGGCACTGTAGGGACCAGCACATTGCTTCCACAACTTCCACAGTTCAGCTGCGTCCTCAACTTTGCTCCCAGGTGCCTGCAGCTAACATGGACAGATGCAACATGAGATAAAGATGATGTAAACAAAAAATGCAAAGAGTTGCGGCAAACTTGTCGAATTTTAATTCTTACCGTGAGACAAGTTGCAGCTCCAAAGGAGACATGTCACATCCTGGCAAACGCAAACGTGCACCTTGACGCACTCAGACCAGGGCGGAGATGGGCGCTTATACGTCAGGATGCGTAGGAGATTGCGAACATTGCAAGGGACTCAGCAACTAACTCGGAGCGAGTTCTTCATTGCGACCGCAATGGTGGCAAATTGCATGTCTTCGCCCAGTTGACCCCATTGAAGCTTAGTTGGGTCAACTGGGTCAACTCAGTCCTGATTCTCCGGAGGACATTTTAATTGGATATCATTTTGTATAGAAGTAAAAAAGAACTAAGTTGTTTCCAGTGATTTTCTTTCAACAAAGTGATCAAAAGATGCATGTTTTAGTGATTTCTGTTGAAGCATTTCTTTAGCAGAAAAAACTGCTACGCACCTGTGCTTTGGTTGCGGCTCATTTTCTCAACTCTGGGCGACTCTGGGCAATTTTATTCCTCCGATCTTGCGTGCCAACTTTGCAATTTTAGTGGAAACCATTTGGTCGTTCAAAAGTGCCAGAGAAACTGTTCCAGATGTTCCAGGCTAAACCGTTTTAGTGGAAACCGGTCGATTGTCAACATCCCAGGGTCACCCGATGCCAGCTGGTTGAACTGGTTGAAGTGGGTTCGGATCAACTGTGTCCAACTGTGTCGACTGGGTTCACTGGGCACCTGGTGAGTTGGGTCTGCTGGGCTTGAGATGCAGCCACCTGGACCCCGATTACCTTCTTTTACAAAGTTCTTCAAACTTCAGAGAAAAACTTCTACTTATTCTACTTCTGTTTTCTTTTGATGTTACAAGACATATTAAGACCAATCGAATTGACAGAGATTTCTTGCGATGCACCGATACACTTGTTTATTTTGAGATCTCTTCAGACTCGGTCACCGATGCGGGTCATGACTTGTGAGGCACTTCTTGCACCCGCAACGGGCCGAAGCCCAAGAGTTCGTTTGCACAGCAATGGCTTCAGTGCACCGGTGCTGACAGGTGTGGGCACTTGTGCCTAGCACAGGAGAAGGAGCAAAAGGCAGTGATGAAGACCTTCACCGTAAATGCTACAGTCCCCTGCTGAGAGACTACAGCATGACGCAGCGATACGCAACGGATAACATGACTGTTTGACAAGACTCACGACTATGTATGCATAAGTATGCCAGTATGCTACAAAAAGGTTCGAAAGGACTATTCTGATATTCTATATAACATATTCGAATTCGAACCTCTCATATTGCAAAAAGGCGTTGCGAGCAAGCAGTCGAGCAGCAAGAAGCACAACTCCCTTTTTGATCCTTTTTGGCAAGCCATGTTCATCCTGAGTGCCAGAATGAGTGCCAAAGCATGCTGCATGCTGATTCCCTGCGCTTCAAAAGATCTATTTTCAACTCCCCAAGGCACATGACCACGACAATGTTTCTCCGGAGTCTCGAGCTTAGAGCAAAGGGAGGTCTGAGATGGTCTGAGTGAATGAGATCAAGCAATAGTTTAAGAATGTTTAAGAACAATCTGAACTTTCGACATGTTCAACTGTAAGATTTTGTGCAGTTTATTTTCAGCTGTGTCTACTCATTCTTGAGTCTCTTGCAGGTTACAGAGGTACGCAGTACATGGCAGTGACGCTCCATGGCAAAATGCCGCTTGGTAGATCTTGCACACCAGGTGGTTGTGGTGGCAGTCGTTACAGCCGCGGTGCAGTACTTCAATGATGGCAGTGAGTCGTGGTTCCTGAAATGGGAGCCAAATGCTGTTGCTCTTGATGTTACTCTTTGCCGTTGTTGTTGTTGTTGTTGTTGTTGTTGTTGTTGTTGTTGTTGTTGTTGTTGTTGTTGTTGTTGTTGTTGCGGGTAACATGTTCTCGTTGTTGCGATCGGGGTTGTGGTTGTTCTGGTTGTTGTGTTGTTGCGGGTGGCCGCAGTGGAGTAGAGTAGAAGAAATATCAATGCCATGTAGTGGCAGAGGCGACTCCATTGTCGTAGGGTTAGTGGTTAGTGGTTAGTGGTCAGTAGCTAGTGACTAGTGGTAAGTGGTTTGTGGTTAGTGGCAATAGCAGCAGGAGTAGTAGTGGCAGCAGAAGTATTGATAGTACCAGTACTAGTAAAAGCACACTAGTAGTACTAGCCGTAGCACCAGCACCGGCAGTAGCAACTGTAGTTTTGGCGGCAGCACCACTAGAAAAAGTATGAGTTTAGTAATATTTAGTAGCGGAAGTAGCAGAAGTGGCGGCGGCAGCAGCAGCAGCAATAGGAGCACTATGGAGCGCTGGCAATAGGACTAGCAGTAGCAGTAGCTGCAGCAGTAGCAATGCAGTGGCAATGCGTTGGGGGGTGTGGCAGGCTTTGGGACAATGACAATGCAAAGCACGGCGCTGTCAAAATCATGGCATTTCATGCTTTCAGGCTTGTTTTGGCATTTCCAATGGCGAGGAGGCCAGTGGGCTGCTGGATTGCAGTAGTGGAAAATACCTGGATGGTTGGTTTTAGATTGGGAGATTTTGACTTCTGATGATATGGTTGGTTTCTGTGTGGCTCTAGAGTTGACCGAAGGAATCCATTAATAAATCCAGTCACACCCGCTAACTTGCTGAATATTTGTCATTCAGTGACACCAGAGGTGTAGGTTGTCACTGGACATGACAGTTCGGGAAATTCTGTGGAGAGCAGCTGGGCCTGCTTGTTGCACTTTCTATGCTCAAGCTGGATTAAGCAACGTATTGTCCAAACATTGCATTTGTATGAGTTTCCCAGTTTCACATCATCCTTGCTCAAACACTTGCACTTCTTCCTGTTCTGGATTCAGTCTGTCATGAATCTAAAACACATCACCTGCAGGTTCTGTTTGAAGAGGCCGGTTGAGCAGGAGCACAATTTCATGTCATCATGCAGACTCTGGAATGACTTTACAATGCCCGAGTACAGAATGTGAATATGTTTGGCTGCTGTGTAAAAATGTTGTGTAAACATGTGTATACTGGCCATGGGCAGTGCTTTGATAATCGCACAAACAGGCTCCACATAAAGGCGGATCTCATGAAGACGAGGCATGCGGGAGTGAATTCTTGCTGCCACACGGAACACATGCTGTAACAGCTGGATTTTGCAAGTCAGTTCCATTTGTGCGCTGATTCCGTGTGTGTGTGTGTGTGTGTGTGTTTCATTTGACTTGTCCGTGATTCATGAATATTTATGATATACAGTATACATGGCATTCCAGGGGTGATAGGACCCAACCACCGAATGCTTTCAGACCCCAATGGCACCCATGTGGATTGAGACTGCAGCAGTGGAAACTTTTCAGGCTCAAAAATGACCTCAAAATTCATTCGAAACCATTCATTTTTTTAGAAGCTGACTTCATTCCAACACGAACATTTGGAGCCTGCAGTTGACCCTCAAACTGCGTACAGCTATCAACCCTTCTATATTGTTGGATGTCATTGCGCACAGACACCAGCTGGCACAGACAGCCCTAGATTCATTTAGACTTTGAGCAATGATCACACGATCTTTGCGCAAGGTTCCGCACGGTCACTGTGTCTTGAACTGCTTCAATCCGTTTTGAAAGAATTCTGAAAGAGAAGTGAACTTTGATTGTCTTCAGATTGTTTTTTGAAGTCTTGGAATTTGTGACCGAACTTGGAGGCCATGACTGCTGGAGCAAGTCAAGGTGCAAGGCTGGACCTGGCAGTGTCTTGTTCCAGGGAGAGGTAACTATTTTTGAGCGGCATTGCATATCATTGCATATCATTGAATATCATTGAATATCATTGCAGCATATTGCACCGAAGTTGCTTCTAAATTATTGCTTCACAGGCAGCCACTCCTTAAGGCTGCCCTTTTTTCAGGCTCGGCCTTTCTGCGCCGGCAATACGGTCATCGGTTGATACCTGACAGCGCGGCAGGTTTGCTGCTTCTGGTGGCGTTTCAATGGCCAGCTGGATTTGCTGAAGCAGGCGAAAGCATCTCGCAGGCGGGGTGGAATTGAAAGTTGGATTGCAATTGAGCAACTTGACTGATGCAGCACATACACTGAAGATATACACCATTATACAGCACATAATTGTATACCTAGAATTACTATACATATCTATACATATCTATAGATGCATATTTACCTGACTCTTTTGCATGTGCAATGTGTGTCTGTCGTCACAGATCGATGTTTTCACCATGCTAAGGCTCAGCTGGGAGAAGCGCACATCAAGGCTTTGACAACCACAGCACATGAGGCCCTCGGCTCATGCTTTCTGCTTCAAATCGAGCGGCTCCAGCTTCAGTTTTGCTTTGAAATTCCCAAGGAGCTTTACTGTGAGGGAAAAAAGACATTTGCAAAATCTTCCAATTAGATCAAACATCTTAAGACATGTGTGACTGTTGTCGTAGCAGAGTACAAGTGCATTGTTGTTACCCGATGGGTCTAGAAATCACATGCGCATTGAGTAATATATGACTCTCTTTGATGGCAATAAGGATGTCCAAATTGTTGATTTGTGATGGCAATCAGTAATACACCTCTTCGCCGCTCTAAATGTGCAACTTCGAAGACGTCCATGCCATAATTCCATGATATTCCATGAATTCTTAATCAGGGAATGGAAATATGCGAAATTTATCGTCCTGCATTGGTTTCGCCCATTATATACGCATATGAAATGGCTTGAAGACCGATCAGAACCAGAAAGGGGATTCCGAGACTGTCATCCTTTCCCTCTATCAGGTTGAGTCTTTGCAAGACCTTGTCATATCCTGAGGCATTTTCAGATTCGAGATGTGAAAGCGACTAAGGGTTCCCACAGAGGTGTTGTTCCTTCTGTTCCTGTCCTTGTGCCCAACTGAGGTTCGGAAGCAGGGTATTGTGCCACACTATGGTATCACTGCCAGATACCTGGAAATGGACAAAGTATGACAAAGCTCTTTGTTATTGTCTAAGAAGTTGCGAGAGTCCTTAGTCGACTCAAGGGGAGTCCTACCAGACATTGCCAGACACAATATATTAATATATGGATATATATGGAGTAATGCAAGATTGACGTAGCCATGGAGCTCAGCCGTGAGGCATTGACAAGTGCCACATCACTAGGTGGTCAGAAATTTTTTGCCATTGCATGCTATCAGGGGGCTGTGCCCGCTAGCTCAAGGTGAAACAATCCATGCAAAAATCCTCCTGCAAGGTGATATATCAGGTGAATAGTACCCCAAAGTATGTATGACTCAAGAGCTATCAGATCAATCTAAGTGGCTCAAGAAATCACCCCGCAGGTGGAAATCAGGCTGGATGTGCTGCTGGTTGAAATCTACGTCACCTGCGTATAACGCAGAAAACTCTCTCTGAAAGTCTGCGATCTCATGAACTTCCTTTCGACATGTCCTGGAGCGAGTAGAGGCGTCAACAAAACTCCAGGCGAGGGCGGCATTGAGATCCGGAGGATACTCTTTGGCTTTAGACGTGTTCCATCCTCCGTGATCGGCTTTTCCAGAAAGGACCTGCAGCTCCCTCCATTGCACAGGACGGTGGAACCTGCTCAAACAGTGTTTGAATCGGGGCAAGTATCCCACTGCGAAAGTAGTAGGCTTAGCACTTGCACTGCCAAAGCGAGCCTGGTAGATCTCGTGTTTCACCAAAAGCCGTGCTTGAAAGAGCCGGGTGTACCATGGCAGTCTCCAAATGGAGGCACGATCCAGCAATTTCGGGGCTCGAGGATGTTCCGTGATTGATGGCACCGAGTGGCAGGTTGCCCAAAAAACCAATCGGATTGCCACGAACAACAGGTGGTTACTCACTTCGAGTTGTTCAAGTTCTGACACAGTCAACTGAGGAAGGCACATTGGTTCCTGCGCACTGCGAAGAGGTCGGGGATCATGCTCTGCATCTTGAAGGTTTCTCACTTCGCTCCAAGTTTCACATGGCGGGGCTATCAAAAGCCCTGCCACCCAGCCAGTAGCTATCCAGTGTTTGAATGTAGCAAGGAGTTCCTCTTTGTACACATCGTGTCTAGTGGATAGGGCAAGATCCACCAACAGGACCTGACCAGAAGCGCGCACTTCTTCCAAGAATCGTTCTACCTGCATTTGAAAGTCTCCCTCTCGTCGTCTACCTGAGAAGACATAGAGATAGACGGGTTCGCAGTGGAGCACCAGTTCACGCACCTGAATGTGCGTGATATGTTTCTTGGATTCAAGTTGCACCTGCTCTGCAAGTCGAGAAGGCACAAAGTCGTCTTCCCACAAGCGATCAGCAATCACTTGACGTTTCAGTACACTGGAAATTGGCAAAGTTTCACGAGGCTGAGCGGTCATGGATAATGAACGCAAAGAGCAAAGCACATGATGAGAACCTGGGACATGGAAGGAAGGCAAAGGTGGAACCAAAGCAGCATCCTGCCAAAGTGCGATGGCTTCAGAAACTAACACTTGTTGGTGAGCTTGGTCAAGAGCTGGAGGCTGAGAATGAGTGCTAAGCATGGTCTGAACCAGATGATGGGCTAAGTCACCATGGTATGGAACAGATTGGAGTGCTTGGAAGGCCGCATCAAGCTCCCCAATCATGGTCGCATGCAAGACTGTTTCACAAACCTCTGGCCATATGGTATCAATCGAAGAAGGTTGAGGTCGGCAATCGCTCAGCAAAAGTCCAAGCTGACGTTGCCATGGCCACGGAAGCAAGGGGCCTGCAGCTCGTGTCATATGAAGCCTATGGGTTGCTGTGCGCAGTTGGGTGCGTTTCTGTCGACGCACTTCCTTGTTGGCCTCTTGGAGACTGAGAAGATCCCCATCGGTCAAGGGATCCTTACACATCACCAGTTTGACAAGGCAGCCAGTTCGCATGTATTTGAGGTGATGAATCACTTCTTGGCGGCTATTATACATTTTCAGGCACGCACGACAAACATTGGTGGATGCGTATCGCTGGGCCATGTTTGGTGTGCCATGTTGTTTGAAGGCATGAGTGCACAACTTCTGATATGAATCAAAGGTAGCTGTGCATTGCTCGCAGTGGAAGCTATGAGGCATATCAAGTGGCAGGGGTGGTTCGCTGTCAACAGTGAAACCAACGCCCAAGGTGTCTGCTTCCAACGTATAAGAGTTCTGGAAATTGCGAAATCCAAGCCATATTTTGGCATAGGCCAGGAAGACCTTGGTAGCTCGTTTGACAAGGTTGGTGAGCAACTTGGGTCTCTCATAGCTCAGTTGAGCAAGACGAGAGTCGTCCTGGTGTTTCGCAATTGCAGCCAGATCAGCGTCTGAAACCAGCATTCCAACCTGAATGATATCTCTGTGAATCTGCGCAAGCCAGCCAGAATTAGGATCTTGGGCCTGCAGAACAGACAACACTTCTGTCATTTCGGTTTGCATGAGGCGGTCAAACAAACTAAATCTCTGTACAATCAGCAACATCAACGGAGGAACCATGTTGCATGCTGCGATAACATCAAGTCGATGAATGCCAGGACCTCGATGCACAAAATTGACAATGCGGCTATACATGACCCACATCTGGGAATTAAAATGGTGCAATGTATGGATATGCATTTGTTGCCAAGCACCAGCACCATACATAATACGGGTGAGTACAAGAGCCTTGAACAAACGACATTTGATAGCAACTGGGAATCGAGGCGATCGAAAAACATTCTTCTGAAGAAGTCGCATGAGAGGTTGCACGGCGAGCAGCCTTCTCTTCACATCACATGAAGGATTCCCAGTGTGATCTTGCAGTGAACCAAGATACAAGTAGTCTGGCATGATAGCGGCTGTCATGGGATGATCATAAAGACTGCATTCGAATGTGATCACGGGATGCTGGGCATTGTCACGCTGAAGGTCATTCCAAGTGGTCCTGGCTCCTGGACCACGCAAAGCAAGGATCACTGCAGTCTTGTCCACACCATGGTTCAAAGCCAAACCAAATGTGGCAGCAATTTCGTGAACAAGGGTCAAAGCTCTAGCTAGGTGATGCACTAACTGCACAGGCTTGGCATCTTGGAAAAGAAAAACCACATCATCAACCCAGCAAGCTTGAACAATCTGCTGCAAGGGCATATCATCACTGTCAACGGAGCCAAGTGGAAGCCACATCAATGGGAGCTCAATGTGAAGGCCCTCCTGTACAAACCGGGCTCGAACAACTTCCAAAAACCGAGACATGATGAACGCAAATAGGAGATCTGCAACGGAATCTCCAGGTTTGGTTCCTGCTCTGGTGCATGTAAACGAATTCAAGTCATGTCTCATGTTGAACCAGGTGGTACTCAGCATGGATGACACTTGGGCGGTCAAGTGGCTCGAAGCACCTGCTTGGACCAAAGCCGGAGGAGAAAACGCATTCCTTTTGAACTCTTGAAAAAGGGTGGAGGACCAACCATGTTGAACAAAGAGTTGAGCAAGTGTCACGTCTGAAACATATTGCTTGACTAACAAAGGTCGGCATGCACGATAGAATGCTTGCTTCAAATCAATGAACAAAGCTCCACTGGAAACTTGAAGAGTTTTGGCACGTTGTGCAAAAGACTGTATAAAAAGATGCAACATATCGGTGCCAAGTTTTGGAATGCCTCCGGCTTGTGTTGAAAACCGGCATGTTTCAAAAACAGGCAAAAGTCGCTTGCGAAGCATGCCATGAGAAACTTTGGAAAGAAAATCGGCTAAAAGGATGGACCGATATTTGTCAGCGACAAAGCTGATCTGGTTGGTCTTAGGTAAAGCAAAAATCTCTCCTCCCCTCCATCGAGTGGGTTCTGCACAACGGACAAAACATTTAGCCATCAAAGGCCACAGCAATTGGGACATCAAGACGGTGTCAGTCTTGAACACTTCAGCAGGCAGTCCATCCGGTCCTGGACTTTTGTTCCGTCTGGCTGCTAGTATGTATGCTTGGATGTCACCCAAATTTGGCAGTGCATTGATATCGAACTGCAATTGATCTGGGGCATGTCTAGGAGCAGAAATCGATACCATGTCTTGGATTTGTGCTGGTGTCATTAACAAACCATCTTCTGGGGCAGCGAAATGATGTCTCAAACGTTCAATGGCTTCATCATGATCCTTTGCAAGCCGACCATCGGACAGCTTTATGGCTGGCAGTGGTCGAAACTGTGAAAGGTTCTTGCGTTGTGTCTGGCCAAGAAGCATGCGCAGTGAACGGTACAGCTTTCTGGGATCATTGCGATGAGCGGCTGCTTCAAATTCTTCAACCAGAAGAGTGGCTTCTTTCACACGGTCCTGTTTGCTGGCATGACGAGTGAAAGGATGCAAAGTGTTGCGTTGATGCATGAGCCACCAACCATAACACTCACACTGAATCACCAACCTATAAAGCAAGTAGCAATTGCGAAGATAGTGTTGGGGAACGATCACATCAAACACATCGGCAGGCCGTGGGTGACATGCTTTGGCAAGGCGAATGCAAGTCATCCAAACATGAAAAACCATGTGAACAAGAAACCCTTTGGCTTGTTTGAGCACTGCATGGGAAGCTTTGAAAAACTGCTTTCGTAACTGAACCAGCTCCCATGTCTCAGGAGACATATAACGTTGTCTGGGGAGACTACGGTCAGCCTGGAAGCATTCATGGGCTGCATGGTGGAGCCAGGACGTGATGAGTTCGGCATGAACTCCCACCCCAACCTCCCAAGCTATGGGTGGAAATTGGCTGACTTTGTTGCAAAACTTGGTGATAGCGTCAGCTTGTGTGCATTTGCGAGTGTCGATTCGAGGTCGCCAGGATGATGTATGAGGTGACATGTGAAGACCCATCTGGACTTCCAATGTGACTACATTATGATCATCACGTGAGTTGAGCAAATCAAAACTGTAGTCAACTTGGGAGGACACCGCAAACGATTTCCAGGTATCAGGTATGACTATAAAGTCGTTGCGACTGGTGTGTCCATCTGGAGATGTCAGCGTGTGTGATTCTCCATGGTGGCAGTCAGCAAAGGTGGCAGGTGCCCAAAGTCTATGTTCCAACAAAAACGAATGCATAAGAGTGCCAGTGGTGGACTCAGGTTCTTGGCCACAACTGGAAACTGCATCGCTACTGATGGACCCGATATGGGCATTGAAGTCACCAAGGATGACAAGCGGTAACGTGGTGTCTGATTGCAAAAGGGTTTGCTCCAAAGAAGCCCACCACTGAGTGCAATCAACCTCTGTTTGACCATCATATGGAGCATGAATGACAAGCAATCTCACATGAAAGTGAGGTGCTCGACAAATGGTCAAAAGGTGCCGATCATCAAAGGAAGCAACATGAAAGTGGGCCACCTGAAAGCAAAACTTCTGGGTCTTTGAGGATGCGTACGGCAATGATTTGTCAATCCATAACTCGCAGCCACGTGAACCAGTATGGTGCGCCCCAGACTGGAACGCTACATGGCTAGAGCTAGAACGTTGGTGATTGCCTTGGGTACGACATTCTTGAAGCCCAGTGATGTGAAATCCATGTTCATGGCACTGTCGCTGTAGCGTGGCAATGCGTCCTTTCTGCATTAGCCCTCTATGTTGTGCCCTCTTTGACCCTGGTGCAAGAGTCAAAACGTTCATGGATGCAAAAGTGACATGGATTTTGACTTGGAGCGCAGACTGTTGAACATAGGCTGGACACCAAGTCACATCTTCGGGAGGTGCATGGAGGTGTGGTCCTTCTGTCTGGAAAACTGCACGCATAGCAGAAGGGCAAGGGACTTGACCAAACGGAACCAAATGCATCCACGCAAACTGAAATCGAGGGTTGTTCAACGCTACACAAACATCTTGCGGGAGAGGTGGCGGAACAACAATTCGTTTGGTGACAGCTTTAGCAAGTGCATCTACTGCGTCACTCCATGGGTGATTGTCATGGCTCTTCTGATGTTGAAACAAAGGCAATCGATGCGTCAAAAGAAGGCAATGCCTAAGAGCTTCAAGATTGCGACGGAGATAATGATATTCCCATGTTGGTTGCCATTGGTTTTCTCCGGACGCAAATTGTCCCACAGTACAATTGTCATAATGGATGGTACAGGGAACATGAAATGGGTTTTGAAAAGTCCAAGCCAAAACCCATATCATCCCTGCAGCCTCTGCGGACAATGCATCAGATAGGAGCTCACCGACTGTGTTGCTTTGATTGGAATACATCTTCCCTTTGTCCAAAATGTTGGACGTGGCTCCATAGAAACGCATGGCATGTTCACATTGCAACAGCACAATGAATGCCCACCCTGCATCTCTATTGAGGAGATCTTGTCGATTCAATCCAAAACTAGAGCCATCAACATAGATATGCACTGCATCTACGGTCTCTCCTGTCCAAACGGGAACACATTGAAGCAGTTGTTTCTGAGAAGAATCCAAGTCCGGGAGTAAATCCAAAAATCCAAGGTCCCAGAACATGGAATCACATGGCCAAAACTTGCACAAATCAAACATGGAGTCTACAGCTTGTGACATGTGCAAATCAAAATCATGTGGAGGGATTGCATCAGCAAGGCACACTGTAACTCTGGAGGTTGGTGCATTGCTGGGCGAAAGGCCCTGTGCGGAAACTGCGTTTTGGGAATTAGGGCTATCGTCCCCAATGCAGTAGCCTATTCCAACGACTGCAGCCCAGCACGATCTGGAGCTTCGTCTTCGGATGCAATCTCTGTCGGAATGGGTGTCGGATCCGCACTGGACAAAGGAGAGCCTGGCACAGGGGTAGAGATACCAAAATTGAGTGCAGTCGCAATGGAATCTGGTTCGGTGTCTTTGACCGGTTGGGCTGGCACTGGCATGTAAGGATGCACTTGATCTTTCCCAGTCGTTTGTGCTGGGGAACTGTGTACTGACAAACTGGCATTCAGTCGTGGCGTAGCTGGCCCATAAACCGTTGGTGGACCCTGAGGCTCTGACAACGTTTGATTGCTGAACGGTGCTGGTTTGATTTTGTGCCTCAAGTCCTGCATAGTGGCATGACATGCCAACTGCTGATGAGCAAATGCATTCAGCCGTTGCTCGAGTTCCTAATTGAACTTGTCGGCTTCCGCAGAATTTCCTTGTGGTTGCATGGCTTGCAACCCTGCAGCGGCCCCTTGAACAATCTCTTGAACCGCAGGTGGAAGATTCATGTTCATGATGGATGCTGGCAACATTGGGGCAACCGTTGGTTCTGGTGGCCTGTACAACGGATTGGGAAACATCTCTCTGGTCGATGTATGCTCTTCGGACCCACCAGGCATTGCAAAACTGGTGGGCATGGGAAGTTGTGGTGGCCATTCCCAACTCCCTGGTGGTGTTTCCTGGGACTGTGATACTGGCGTGCCTTTTGATTGTATCACCTGTGGCGGTGAGACAACCTGTGGTGTCTGCTTGGACGGAACCTGAGTCTGTGGTCCCGGACTTTGGACCGGTAGGACTGGTGTTGTCGGAAATGCCAATCCTGATGCAGGTGTGTGGGTCGTCAGTGTCGGAGTTGGTTCCATAGATGCCGGTGTGGCCATGTAGCTGGAACTGCTCACTAAACCAGCAGCTTGTAACACTTGCATGGCATGTTGGACTTGTGTCATCTGAATGGATCCTAACTCGATTGGCAGCTGTGAGGAACCCATTGGCACATCTGCATGTCCTGGTGCAATCGCTGTCAGATCGCTGAGCTCTTGACGAAGTTGCAGCAATTCGGATTCTGCAGCTTGACTGAAGGCTAGACACTTCTGGTGCTCTTGTGTCAACATAGTCTGTACAGTATGGACGTAGCGTGGCCACGTCTCCTTTATCTCTGCCAAAGCTGATTCGAGCTTCTGGATTCGTGATTCGACCTTTCCTAACCTGTTCGCCTTTTGATGCAACATGGTTTTGAGAGATCTCGTTGGAGGCACAGCAGTGGTTTGCTTGGCCTCTGGCTGCAATGATTGCAAAGACAATCCAACCGACGGCGTAACAAACTCTTGGACAGGTTTGCTTTCGCTGCCTTTGGCCTTTGCTTTTGGATGGGTTTTCACGGCTTTGTCCCATCGCTTTCCACATTGACCGCAGTATGACTGTGATACAGGAATAGAATTCCCACATGTGCAGTTCCAACGCTGTGGCATGGATCTATGTGTGTGAGATGCGAAATCACTGAAAACTGCAGCCCTCGATGCAAAGGGCTTGGAATGGTGGTTCTGTAGCTCCTCAAAGCGATGCCACCACTGTGCAGGATTGAGATATCGCACCTGTTGTTTCAGCACACCCCCCAGTTTAGACCGTCGAGCTCGTTGACGTCGGTGTGAGGGCAGTGATCGGACGTGCAGTCGCCGGGCTATTGCTGCAAGAGTGAACCCGGAAACCGGACTGGGGCTGGCAAATACCGCTGTGGCTTTTGAGCCCTCTAGGTGGTCAGAAAGCTTAAATTAGAAATGGGGCGAAATATGGCGAAATGTAGATGTAAAATATTGTAAAATGCTCTAAATAGATGTCTAAACAGATGTCTAAATAGATGTCAAATAGCAAGGCATAGCAAGGCATTGTGCTGTTGGTCCCGACGGCTTCGACTAAGCAGCGACATTGGAAAAATTGACGCCCCATTGTAGCGAGAGCTCGTGTCCTCAAACGCCAAGGTATTTCAGAGGAGTTGTGCGCCGTTGTGGTGAGTGCTAGACAGATAGATAGACAGACAGATAGAGAGGTGGACAGACAGACAGATAGATAGACAGAGAAATAGAAAAGGAGAGAGAGGTAAAGAGATAGACAGGTATATTGATGATCGGAAAGATCGACTCATAGGCAGGTGGATATGCAGATGCAAAGATCGAAGATAGAAACATATAAATGTAGAGAAAGACAGATCGATAGATAGATACACCTATAGACCGATAGGTCGGGGGCAAACAGATACAGATGTAGAGAGACTAGCAGGATACATAGGCAGCTTAATGATCAGATAGATCGATTGGTTGACAGATAGATGGGCAGGTAGAGATGTTAGAGAGATAGAGATAGATTGATAGATATGTAGATATCGGAGACAATGAGGCAGATTGATAGAAAGCAAAGTAGTTTGGTGGATGGAGAGCTAGACTGAAAATAGGTAGGTAGAGAATTTGGATTGTTACTTAGATACCTACTACATGCAGAATTGACAGACGAGTACCCCAACTGAACCTACTGAACACCATTTTGCATTCGCATCCTCGCTGCCAATCGGAAACGACCACTGCATAGCCACTTTCGTACAGCTCTTTTTCCCCGGGTTCGTCACCTCGTGCGGAAACTGGTAACGTAGGGCAACCAGTAGAACCAGTTGTTTGGACATGTTTGAACCGGATATGAACCACCGTAGTTCTTGGAGCCTCGAATTGTTTTACCTTGACACAGGCTGATAAGATCATCAAACGTGGTCTCCGAATAGCGAAAGAGCAGAGCGGCTCCAGCTTGGAGAAGGCTGCGGCACTGCAGCATTTGACAAAGCTGCAATGAAATGGCAATGAAATGGCAATGAAATGCAGCATTTGCCTTGTCCTACAGACAGATCTTGTGGCAATGCTCCTTCAACTCTTCAACTTCACTCCTGAGTGCCGTTATCAAAGGCCTGCACGGTGTGAGGCATTAGAGGCTCCTTTGAAAGCCTTATTTCATGAGCAGCTCCATACTTTGTCGGTGGTGTTCTCAGATCGTACAGCTTCCTGTTTCTTCCCAAAATCTGTGGACATTGACTGTTCATGACTGTTCACTGATGATGGTGATGACGATAATGATATAATATAATGATGATATATGATACAATGTGATATAGTGGGATGCACTGGGATATGATGTAACAAAACACAGTACAAGAAGATGCGAAAAAGCTCACTACGAATTGTACGATAACATCATGATATTAAATGATCATATGATATCCTGTTGCATGTATGACATGCTTTGACATACCATATTGGCGTGATATCCAGGGAAATGACCATATTCTGGGATATGAGGTTGTGTGATGATTATGATATTAAATGATATGAGGGTGACATAAGGAGATGCAATGTTATACCATGCCTCAAAGTAGGGATACCAGTATGACATGATACCTGATGCAGTGTGTTGTTATTTTCCGAACACAAAAAAGGGAATATTTAAACTTAAACTTCTCAAGTTGCTCTTCCAAATCTTCCAATTGTGAATGTACAGTGCAAGGCTCGAGCGGCCGATCGCTATGAAGAGAGCATGGTACAGCGACCAAATCCGGTGAAGGCCCAGACGGATCTATGACAGATCTAGACATTCATATGATAAATACCGTGCAAAGAAATGTTGTAGAAGAGAGCACATGATCTATATCCGGACTAGTTACACATTTCCAAACTATGGTCGATTTTTTCATTTTCGGATGTCGCCATCCGACGTTTGCTCGTTTCGATTTGTCCATTGGGTATAGATTGTCGATACATTTCACAAAAAGTGTTGGAAGACGTATCATTGAAAAGCTGTTGAAATCTGCAAGGACATTGCAACTTGCCCGGAAATTCTATCTATACATACAGTTGTCGACAGAATTATACAAGAAACAAGGGTCGAACCGCGCGCACGTTCGGGGAAGCTCCAATGTTCTTAGAAATACGTGTTTTTTTTAACCATATTTTTTATTCTCACTAGCCTGCGGTCTCGCGGCTGCAGTGGGGGTGGTGTTCACAGCCACTGCTAGACAAAACGCAAGACATCTAAAGCAGGGGGCGGGCAAGGTCACATGATCTTCTGTGCGGTCGATCATGGAAAGCCGTCCTGACCAAAGAACTGACAACACCTTCAACTTGATCAGGCCAACCAATCTTCAATGACCATTGGGGAACAAACAAATGAAGGTCAGGGCGGTTTGTGGCAAGACAATCTGTCTGTACTCCAGCAGCCAAAGTAGCAGACTGGACAGCCGTCTTGAAAACGTGCATCGCAGAAGCGATGGTGTGCCTCATTAAGCCCCCAGCATGTATCAAATGTGGCTCTACGTAAGTTGTTGATCCCAAAGTCAACCGTGACCATGGGATGGAGGTGCCAGTGAAATGTACAAAGGCATACAAAAGCTCCAAACCCGTAACAAATCTCGCAGACTGTGCCTCAAAGTCCAAATTGATCAAAAATTGAAGCAGGGTTTTCACAAACTGTGCTGAGAACCCGTTCAGCAACTGTACATCCAAAGATTCAAGGTCTTCCGGAGCAATTTGTAAACAGAAATCATAACAACAAGGCTCCCAGTTGATACGAAGAGAACTCAAAACCAAATCCTCAGAATCAAAACAAGAAGGCCCTCTTTGAGTGAGTTCAAATTGCGCTACCGCTACGAGCAACCGAATTTGCTCAATGACCAGCAGCGACTGCGTCTCATGGTTTTTTTTAAACCATAATTCTGCCGGCCCAATACATACAAATCATGGTGAATTGCTGGAAAAGTAATTTATGGAAACTAGTTATGATAGCCGTGGACGATAATCGAACCATAATGTCAATAGCTCTTCCG
>VSDK01005374.1:80061-93015 GCA_009767595.1 Symbiodinium kawagutii | reverse complement strand
TTCCGAAGCAACATTATCAGAAAAGTAAATTGTGGAATATACTGATCAGAGCTATATGTGTGAGACACATGGTACATCCTGTAGTAAGTTAGTGCTCCTTGTTTTTCAATAATTCATTCTGCCGCGTGCTCAAAAAAGAATTATATAAACATCTGATCGCCTCCAAAACTGGGGGTATTCTGCGTAATTTCCCTGAAAACACAGTTACATTCAATTATGGAAACAGTTGGCCGCCCACAGGAATTGTGGAAAATGGAAAACCTTGTGAATTTAAGAACATCGGGAGTTACAACTGTCTCAGGAGAAAGTAACAAATAGTAACAATGGAAAACGACGACGGTGCAACGTGCACCGTCCTCGAGGCCTCTTTTCCTTCTCTATAGTTCAGTCGATGACAATACTCAATACTCTGTGCAGTAATATGACGCACTATTATGATCTAATATGTACGCTTCCCATGTGATTTGCAGTTTCTAGGTCCTGAGCAAACCCAACCTTTTTTAAACACGCTCAAACTACGGAAAAAATCGAACTAGTGCATAATCTTTAACACAATGTACTGAATCCAACAAACTTTGTGATCTAGAGCCTCTGGCATTTAGGATTCCAACGTGTTTCAATTTCCTTGCATACATTATGACAATAGAATTATATCGCCAGCCTGAAATACATATATAGCTATATATACTGTATATGTAAATATATATATATACATATAAAAGATATAAGTACATTGGGAGGGTGCTGAGTCTCCAGATATAAATTCGCTAGGATCAATTTCCCAACACAGCTTGTATGTTTGGATCCGCCCACACAGTCATGATCATTCATTTGAACTAACTTCAGTTGTTTTCTAGTGGCTTCAAGTTTTGGCATGGATTTGCGACTGTTTGCAAAACTGAGGCTAAACACTTTCACAAGAATCAGAAAACACTTCTGCTTGTGAAAACTTGTTGTGCCGATAGCCGCAAAACCTCCAGCGCTTTGCAGATTTTGACCATCATACCGATTGACAAGATAGATCTCAGATAGATAATAGCCAACCAAGTCAAAACAAGAAACAGGATCAAACTCCCGTATAAACATTTTTGGATTGCAACTGGGTGGCCCAGTCGGGGAGAAATCTAAATTAGATTGGACACATATATTCCAAGCATTTCCAAGCTAAGTTCGCGAGGGGCGGACTCAAACTACTCCGTATCCATGGATTAATTTGAAGGGATGGACAAAATCAACCGTGGGCACACTCGGACCAACTTCAATCTTCAGAACTGACCAGTACCTAGTAGTCGAAAGCACTGTTGAAAAGTGTGGTGAAGCGTGTTTCTTGACCTCAAGGACCAGTCACCCAAAAGGGAAAACGTAAAGACTGAAAACAGCGGAACCGCAAATAAAAGTCGGACTAAGCGAGCTAGGTTCGGGTGAAGGATGCAATTTCCCGCGTGACCTTGCAGCTCGAGATTGGAAGGTTACCTTGTCATACTTGATCCATTTTTGTTCTGTATTCTATCATATTCTATCATATTCTATCATATCCTATCTATATTGAATCTTTATTCATTGTATTCTATTTTGTTAACCTTACTTCACCTTTCATACCTCTGAGCTTGTTGAAGCTTGTTGAAGGCACGACGAGTGGCTGAAGATTTCTTCGTTGAAGGCAAGAACATAGCATGGTTCACCAGAAGTTCTTGGAGGAATGACACGAAGTGATGAATGGATCGGCATGACATGAAGTACTGTTTTCAAGACGCACAGGGCATGCATCGAAGTAGCATGGATTTTCTAAGCGGTCACATTTCTCTGATTTTCCTCAGGTGCTGAAGCGCTTGTGCGACCAAGCAGCGATTGGAGCTTCGAGGACGAAAAGGCGGACTTGCTGAGCCGCATCGCAGACAGTTCTGGACACGAACTCAGAGAGCTCAGAGCAGCGTCACTCTTTGCATCAGAAACAGATCGTTCGCAAATGTTTGCATAAGTACACAAGTGTCACACAAATGTCACACAAGTCACCGATCACTCTAATCACCATTCATCACCTAGCAAAGGTCAAGACATGCAACTTGTTGAAGAGCAGGGCAAGCCTGTCACTTAGAAATTTCATAAGTGTTCCCTGTAGATGGCATTGAGACTGCTTTGACGGAGTGTCAATCAATCAAACTCGAGCAATGCAAAGTGAGTAGTTGGGGCTCTTCGTAAGATTGAGGTTTTGGGTTGTTTTTTGTTTGGGAGATTTTTTTCGAGAGGATGTATACGGACAGAGAAGCTGTCAGTGGCGCAAGCAGAATGTTTTTGATTCCTCATTTGATCCTTCAAGATCCTTTTTCATTTTTCAATATGCTTTCTTGAACAACTTCCTCATTTTCTCCCTTGCTATCATGTCATTTCTGTGTCAATGGACTCTCACGCCACTATTACACTTGAGGCAAGGACAGGGCAAGCACGTGACCCTAGAGGCCAACACTTCGTTCTGATGTATGACGTTTGTTCAGCTCATTTGAAGTAAAATGCTAATTATACATATACATACTGTAATTATTCTATTTGCTTTTTGAATGTCAGAGCAGGCTCTAGTGTGCGTAGCTTGTAGATCTTGAAGCTTATATAACCTGATTTGAACGTGAGTGAAATTGTGCTGTAAGACAGTAGAAAGGAACTGAGGAAGTTCAGTTTGCACTGAGCAAAGAGCTGTTGTTGTTCTAGCTCGCAGCCTTGTCAGCCACTTGTTTTTGCTACTCGCACTTGCAAAGCAATGTTGATGCAGCGTGGAAGATGGGGTGGGGTGGAATGTTAACGTTCACTTGCACTCGTAAAGCGATGTTGATGCTACATGGGGGGAATGGGGTGGAAACCGTACATCCTCAAGAGCTGCACTTTTTGAAAATCACAAACTTCATCTAGTTTCCTTTTTCCGGAAAAGTCGGACAATCTTATTCAAGGGGTTATTGATATTTTTTGGGAATCGGACAACTATATGTAGTGGGCTTGGCAATGTTTTTATTACATGGGATTCGTTTTGACCACCCACGGTTACTTCGGATGTGGTGTTTGTGTCTACTCAGAATAAACACTTGGCATTCTGTGCAACTTGGCAATGCCAGCTGAACATCCTGAACTTTCAACACAATCGCTGATGCACTTTTTATGGTTTCATCAGTTTGATCCCATCCCTGATGCCTTGAGCAGACCATTTGGTAAAATTCTGGGGTGGACAACCCACATGTATTCATGTCAAACCGTGGTTCATTTTGCATCACCTCAAATAAACCTTAATAACACAGGTCTTTGTGGCATTGTTTGGATTTGTTTGGCAGCAGGTGATTCCAGATGCATCAAGATGTTTCGAGATGCATGAACATATTGTGTTGAAGCGCTGAATTGCATTGAATTGCTGGATAGGGCACACTGATCCCGCAGACAGGATGTGACACACTGGACCCGATGAATCATTACTTCTCGCACCCTGATTTCAGATTATAAGAATGACAAATCATGACAAATGTATTTTTATATATATATATTTATATTTATATACAAAGATCATGTCAGCATGTCAGAGCACTCAATGTCAGATGTCATCTCAGAAGGCATGCCGGGTTAAGAACGAGCATACAGCTTACATGTCAAATAAGATGTTTAGGAACGTGTGAACAATTCTTTCTGAATTGGGAATTCAATAGACCATCAGAATATACACATCAATACATTTGTCACAATGCAGGTCTATGAAATCATGTGTCACGCTGGGGATCGTTCGACGTATGTTGGTTGCCTTCCGATATCCTATGCCTTTTTGCATCTCCTTTTTTGAAAACTCGTTCCGTAGGTCATCCGCAAACTCCAGCAGCAATCTGCTGCCGTTCAACGAGAGGCAGTTCTTGGCAATGCCAATGGTCTTCTTGCGCCGTCAGAATCGTTCAAGTTAGCTTATGGCAAAAGTGCTGGTTTCTTTTGCCCTTGAAAAAAATACCTCTCATGTCATCCAGTTGACAGATCACGAAAGCTGCGTTCAGCAGCTCGAGTTTGGGTAGCGTTAGCTAGTTCTTACCTTGGGGGTTCGGGGGGACGGTCAGCAGGCCAACAACGTGAATCTCACGCAAAACCCCCCCCCCCCCCTTGATCACCCTGGGCTCGATTCCCCCCAGGGCGTTGTTGTTTGGGTCGTCAAAGGAGCTAAACACTTGGAAAAACACGTGTTTTTTTGCAACTGTGGGGTCAAAAACCCTCAAAAACACACATTTTCTCGCATAAATGCATTTTTTCCAATGCATGTCTTACCAAACAAATTCTTACCAACATATTCTCTTACCAAACCGATTCTTAGCAATTATTACCAAAAAATATTTTCTTACCAAACCGATTCTTGCCAAACAGAATCCTACCAACACACATTTTCTTACCAAACAGATCTTTCCCAACAAATTTTCTTACCAAACCCATTCTTGCCAAACAATATGCGACCAACACATTTTCTTACTAAACAGAATCCCACCAATACATTTTGTCACCAATCAGATTCTTACCAACCCATCCTTTCCCAACTTCGTTACCACTTCTTTTGACAACCCGGCAGCTTTCGTTCACCCCCCCTTGGATCTCAAGTGTTCAAATTCACTGAGCACATCACATCTGTGCAGGTTGAGACACGTGGTGCATTTCCATGGAAAGTCAACTGGCAGTTCTGGCCTGAGCTTCGGAATGCTTCAGATTTTTGGCTTTCCTGGTGCAGCTGAGGTACTTTGTGGAGGGTTCACCTGTGGGCTTTCGAGGGCAATACAGTCAGGCTAAGATGCTAAGAATCCAAGAAATCTCCGGACAGACTTAAATGACTTGAAAATGTTCAGACTTCCACAATCTTTCACAATCCTTTATGGATAGTGGTGAACTTGTCATACTTTGTTTGCTGAACTTCTGCTAGGGCCGGTCCATTGTGGAACTGCTTTTGATGCCAAGCCCGGATCCACGCTTGAAGAAGAACTTGCTAAATCGAATTGGTTTGGGACTCGGACTCACGGCCTCTCCGAGCATCACAGCAGTGAAGCTATGCGAAGCTATGTGAAGCTTCACGTTGCTCCGCGACTAAACCCACCCGCCCCAGCGACAGCCAGGACTCCGAGTCGCCTGCAAAGTTGTGTGTACACCGTGCGACTTTCCGTAGAGATTCCTTTCTTGTGTCACCCTGTGCTTCGGCATGGCTTGGGAGTATATTGAAACACGATTTGAAGGTTTCTATCATGGTTGGTGTTCTGGTTGGGTCGGAATTGGGCTACGTGTGGGCTGGGGATTACGCTGGGGGTTGTTCTAGTGCCTTGTGATCGTTTGAACACGCACTTGATACTACTAGCTTGCGGTTCGTCTCTCACCCAATGGCTCAGAAGTGAGAAAAGGCGCTTGCTTCAATGATAGCGTCTCCATTGTGTTTCTTGTTTCAAAGCATTTTCGAACCACATCAAATATGATTGATTCTGATGCTGTTTCCGAAATATTAACACACACGTGTATGCCAACATGTCACGCGTTTCTATTGCAAAGTTCACATCAGTGACATCGCTGAAACCATTCCAATATGATGTATTTACATTGTGTTGCGATGAAGAAACATTGAAGTAAGGCTGTAGAAATCACAGCGTCTCCATTGGGAAAAGCATCCAACTGCTATGACTTAACGCGACCTGCTCTGACTTAACCCTCATGGAGCGTTTCCATGCGGAAACACGGGCCGTGCAATGACTTAAAACCAGATGCTGTGACTTAACCCCACCGCTTGTAGTAGCAAATGCCAGACTTGGACTATACAGTTGTCATGCTACAGAAAGCGGTTTTGGTGGGATGAAAGGTCGATAGCAAGGGGCTGTAAGGTGCTCATGTTATGTTTTCTTTGCTTGCACGAGACACATCCATGTTGATAGGCATGTCAGGGCACAGGGCCCACTATATACATCACATTGTTTTGCATACTTTCGTTGGATGATTTCATGCGTGGATGGATGAATCAGCCTGTATGGCAGTTGCCGAGCGTTACTCCAAACCAGGCAGTCATCGTAACAATCAGAAAAGCTACAGCTCTAGTCGGCTCTAGTATAGCGAGGGTGGGGGCATTCTTTCGACGCCATAAGTCTGCATATGGGAGGGTCTGTTCCGGACGCTCGCTGGATCTGAGCGTGATGTTCGCAAGGCTGAACATTTGTCCTAAAGTGTTGTTGCATGTGTATTGATCTTCTAACACTTTTTTAATACGGCAACATGGGCATGAAATCGGGCCGAAAATGGGTTTCAAAATGTGTCAGATCATGTCAAAAAATTGCCTGACAATGAGAACTGGAGAACAGCTTCGCCAAATAGATCTATTGAAACTCTACAGTATATCCTGCTCGGGTTATTGTCATGTTTGCTTTTCTTTGGTAACCGTGCTTTGTCTCTGTTGTGGTTTCAGGGCTCTCCAAACGACGGTTCTCCAAGGTCGGATTCCAGGCCTGACCCTCACTAAACGAAGATGATCGAAGGTGGGTCTTTAGTTTTCTTTGCAACTTCAACACTCTATGTGGATCCAATGTGACTCCAACTTGCGGTAAACGTAGGCCCATGGGGGCCGAGAGATAGGCCTAAGATGAGCTCAACTGCTGCTCCACCCATAAAGAGATCGAAACATGAAGTAACAAAAATAAGTAACTAGCACCTCAACTGGCCCCAATCTGCTCAACAGTCTTGCATGGTGGAAAACCGTCGCAGTAAAGCATATAGCGCTTGCACACGTGCATTTATTTACACCTACGCACGTCTTTGTACATTTGCAGTCATTGATATAAACATTCACATTACTACTCGTTTGATACGGGCATGCCACACATTAGCCATGCACATTTACATTTGAGACACAGCTACAAGCACAATTACTTATTTGCATGTTTCCATGTCAGCTAATGCATGCATACGCATTACTAGATATTCCTGCACCACATACTCAAGAGGCGCGCCCATGCGTGCATAGCTACATACTTCCACAAGCGCACAGGCCAAATTTTGATGGACGATGGTGTACGCACATACGTACATACATCATGCAGACTTACATCCTTGCATCTTTCCATATTTACGTGTTTGCAAACATACTTAATTACATACATGCATGCATACATACTTGCATACTTGCATACTTGGATGTGGACATACATGCAGACAAGGGTAAGGAGATGTCTATGCATACAACAACGTACAAATTAATCAAAATTACATCCATGCACGCACGCACACACACGCACACTCTGATCAAGTAAGCTACAAGTGATTCCGGTTCAAAATTTTGACCCAAAAATTTGGAGGGGCACCTTTAAGTCCCTTTAGCCTTTTGTACAATACTCCGGTCACAGGGGCCTGCGCGACATCTTATTTTTGGGTCCATTTCAAGGGACTGCTGTAAAGGAATAGGATGTAAGTATTTTATCAAAAGTCTCACACGCATACATCCATACGTTACGTTCCAACTCGCATGCATGCCTGGATGAAGACAAATATGTACAAGCATGCAAAGCACCTGTGCACATACACATTTGCGGATGCATGTTTAAGATATGTACGTATATAATGTAGGTATGTATATAGTTATATATATATAGATATGGATATAGGTGATAATATGCATAGCCCACACAGAATCACAGTAACCATTTGCATCATTTCTATGTATTAGTGCTGCGTACAAAATTGATGGAATCACATTTATCATGAAGACATAAACATGTGCATTGTAGTTCAATTTGTGGAATCACGCTAGCTTAAGGAAAACATCAACTGACTTTTTGCGACAATCCTATTGATACTTGTCGAGACTAAGGCCCGCTGAATCTTGCCGTTGCCTTTGACATGCTCTTGTAATCGAGCCTGAGCCCTTCCTCGGTTTCACTGTGCGCCAGCTCCACAAGATCAAGAGCAGGATTTTGGGGCAATGTTTCCTATGGGTTCTGCCCAGGGCATTGCCCGTGCTTGCTTCTAGATTTTGGTGCTTCCGCTGCGGCAGTCCTTGCCTACGCACAGTGACTCTGAAAAGACTGCAGTGGCATTTGCAGGAGCACTGCGAACATGTGTGAACTCAGCACATCACAGCACTATTTTTGCACTGAGTTTTGCATGTTTCGCCTACCAAGACAGGTGCTGCACTCACTTCCTCGTCAGCCGCGAGGAGCGAAAGTATGCAGACTCCACTTAAAAAACAACAGTTGTCTAAGCCCCGGGGCACAAGCCCAGAACATTCAGGGTCATTGGATGCTCGACTGAATATCACCTCAGTTCCCACGACTCTTCAAGAGAACATGCAATTTCAAACTTTGAAGTCTATCACGACTCTTCAAGATTGAGAAGCCTTCTGAATTCTGTTTCGGACTTCGGTTGTACCTTTGGCGTAGTGTGATTGTCATTTGCACCCTGACGCAGTTTTTGGGGCCTCTCTGCGCGCCGAAGCCAGGTACTGACCAGCCCAATGTGGGACACCGTTCGAACATTCACACTCTGGAGGCACAGGGAGCGACAGTGATTGAATCGCCGATTTTTTGTAAGATGTACGCCTTGATTGCTCGTTTATCTCATTCATCTTCTGGATCAAATCAAGCTCTTCTGTTTAAGATGCGTTTGTTGCATTATTTGCTGGTTGTGTATTCCTTGAAAGCAGTGCCGTGAGCGCCTGCGTTTTACATGGTTTAAACTGGCCAGGTTTTGGCTCTACATACTGTTTGCTGTTCTCGCCACTATCTTCTTTTACCATCCCACACCGACAAAAACAAAGAAAATCTAGCAACCATATGCAACCATGACAAGACTCAGGCCCCACCCTAAATCAAGAAACCCCCCTACCTCCCAAAAAACACGGATTTGAGGGATATGTTTTGGGCTTGATTGAGGTCCTGCACTGGTTGCTGGATTCTTGTTTTTTTTCTGTGTGTTTGTTTTCGGGGGACATGTTGCAGGGTCCGAGAAAGCAAACAACATATTAGAACACGCTAACAAAGCTCAAATTTTGTTGGGCACGAAACCTAGGCTTTTCGTGCCCACAAAAAATGGTGGTTTTAGGCTTAACATAAACATAGGCCTAACGATGGCCCAAGCTGTCCCCACCATAGCCTCAAGTTAAAGGGTTCCAATCAGGTCTATCAGATGAAGCTTGAAAATTTGGAATGTTCGTTGTTTCTTGCTGTTTTTTGTAGGAGGAGTGCCGCTTTAACCCTGGAAAACTCGAGAAGATCCGGCGCTTGGCACAGGCTTTGGGCGTTGGAAAGAATTGCTGGTCTGTTGAGTTTGTAGATAAGAAGACTCGCAGAAAACTTTAGAAAGTCTGAAGATGTCACAAGTATAGACCTTTTTATTTCTTTGACTTCAAATAGACAGATCAGAAAGGAGATTCCTTCGTCCCTACATTCTATGCCATGGCATGCTACTTGCAAGCCAGCTGTTGCATAGATGAGTTGCAAGGATGTACTGTTGGTAGACCTTCCTTTCAAGTGCAGATAAACGAACTTGCATGGTATATCTGTAGAATGCAAAGGAGAGTGTTTGGGTACTTTGTTACTGGTACAGAGGTTCCTTGTTGCTGGTACTGAAATTCAATTTTATGCGGCTGCTACAGTGTGATCCCAAGAATGGAACTCGCCTCATTGCCTAGTTAGTGCATCAGGGCCGAACAGAAAACAGGAATCCAATATTTTTGGGTTCAACTGGCTAGGCATACTGTGACTGGCGATCAGTTCGCGGCGACGGAAACTGCTACTATCGTACATTTGCCTGCATTTTCGATGTTTCAACCTGTGGAGATGAGGATTTAAGATTCACAAAGTTAAACAGCCATTTCTTGACACAGAACGCAGTTCAGCATGTAGTCTTGGCTTTTTCGACGACAAAGTGCAGAAGTGGGTGGGGCCTCATGTTTTTCAGCCAAGGCACTGTCATTTTCGGAGCCCTGGAGGCAGCCTTGGAACTTCTAAAGATAGGAAGAAAAAGGGAAGAAGGATGAAAAAGGGAAGAGAACATAAGAGAAAATAAGAGAAAGATAGAGAAAGGGAAGAAACATTTTCGAAGTTTGCGACTTCCCAGGGAATGCCGATGGAACGCCTCGCTGCTAATTTCTTTGATTGTCAGGTTGAACGCGTCGTGACACGACACGTGTCACGCAAGGCGTTGATGATCAACCACGACCACCAGCGATTGAACCAAATCATGCTCTCTTTGCGCCAGGCTTTGCATCTTTTCTCGTTCTATCAGAGTTCTCTCATGTCTCTTCGATTCTCCCTGATTCTCCCTGTCTCTTTGCGTTGACGGAGAATCTCAGTTGTAGGTGCAATATGATTGTGTGGCCGAGCAGAAGTGCCATAACCAGATGTTGCAGATCATGAGGCCTGTGGCATCCTGTGGCTCTATGGATTTGTGAGTTTTTGTAGTAAACTTGATGAAATTATGACATTACATTGTCATTACATGTGAATGAGATGCAAATCACTTGCATTCAAGATGTGCCGGAGGAATTGGAGATGTCCAGATCAAATCGAGCAATGGGTGGCACAAGATGCAGCATTGGACCAGGAACGGATCATCCAATTCACTTACGGACAAGCGATGTTGCATACATGCAAGCTAGGAAAAATATGGATAAACATTGCGCCAGGTCGTTTGCTCATGTTTGCTCTTTGATTGACATTGCAACACAAATACAAAGTCTGTGCAGGCATTGATTCGAGCATGCCGACGATTGGTGCGGCAATTCCTGATGAAGATTGGGCCTCATCGACTGTTCCATGCATCTCCACGGAGTAATGACCGTCAAAGAATTTCACATTTCAGAATGACAAAATGTAAGTTGCAGCTCGTGCCTGTGAATACGACTTGCAACTCCTGCGCGGTGGCGACACGTATTGTACCTGTCTCATCCTGTCTCGACAACTTGTTGAGAAGTAGATTGTTTGAGAATTAAGAATAATATAGAACAATTGAAATATGCACAATGCCTCGCAGAAAATGGCATCTTTTTATGGTTGCGATTTTGGCTTGAGGCGAGCCAATGAAAAGTCTCCCAGTGGTCTGACGTGCTCCGAAGCACTTTGCAAGACACAAGCTGCCACAGGATTGTCAAGAAGAAATATATATTTGAAAATTCGAACAGCTTTTAAATGCTTTTTCCAACGCTTTTTCCAACGCTTTTCATCAGGTACAACCAGCTGGTGAAAGCGCTCGACAGCAGATACACCTGCATGGAGGCTGGACATGGCTGGACAGTGGACATCAGATCTGTATGAGTGCACCGCAAGATACCGCAAGTAGGAAGTTGCAGAAAGTTGCAACAGAAAGTTGCTGAAAGAATCTGAGGACTTTTGCAAACATATTGTGGATCCCTTGGGAAGGGATGCCGGGCTCTGAGTTGTCAATCTTGTCGTAATCGTGAATTATCAAGTGCACAAGATTTCAAGCTCTTTCAAGCAGTCTTCAGAAATCCATAAATCTCAGTGTGAACAAACTTAGATCAGTAGAGCAGAGTGAAACCAGCACAGTTTCACATTGTGTAAGTTACATTAACACATTGATTCATGGACAAAGGCAGAGACTTTGGCATTGGATGCTCTTCCGCAACAGCTGGGCATCGGATTGCGAATGTGGATCCTGGACCGACGCGATGAGGCCACGGAAATGCTTGAAATCTCATAGGGCCATAAAGGGCCCTGGGGACGCTACAGTGATCCAAGTATATCCAAGTCATGCGAGGATGCTCCAACCACGCATCACAGGGCAGCATGAAGTGGGTGTTGTCAGAGTTGTTCTTTTTCCATAATATCATTTTCACCGGGATACGCGGCAGATATGAGTGTTAGTAGATCTTATGAATGCTCGGAGTTGCAGCGTTTGTTTAACTATCTCAGAATGACACACTAAAAGATCTAAAAGTCTTATGTTTGCCAGTTTGAGGTGAACCTGGTCAGCCTTGACATTCCTGGACCACAAAACGAGGCTGGATAGAAGTCCTTCTGTGCGGCTTGCAGGTAGATAACATAATGACATAGCTCAACATAGCTCAACTACCATCATATTTGGATGATTTGGGATGTACTTTGACCCTTGTTTGGTTGCTCACTTTATTGGCAAAGACTGGCAAAGACTGGCAAAGCATTTTTATTGTCGTGGATTTCAAATTGAAGAAATGAAATTGGCTACCCAGTGTTGAAAATCTATACGTATCCACATATGTATCCCTCTGTGATATTTGCATATGGAAATCATGGAAATGTACAGGGGATGCCATGTGCATACCTTTATTCAAATATCATATTGAGCTAAGAATGGTGATGGTCTGTCAGACGAATGATGTGCACAGATTTGTTTCGTCCGATATTTGTGTACGTTCCGTCTATGTTCTTGCTGGGTTGCTGTCAGAATATCGTTTGGTCACAGCACCCCAGGTCGACGTGCACGTATTGTTCAAGCCTGGCCATTATGACCTGCTGTATCCAGGCTTTTGGAAATGCATGGGTACATGAGCAGAGTTTCTCGTCTGCTTCACTCCCCACGTGTTTCTTGTTGTCTGCAGGGGTCCGAAAATGACTGGCTCCGAACCACATCTACGTGCGAATCACTGTGCCTGAATTCATCAGCTGGCATGAAATTGCAATAATCGCAAACTACACAGGGGCAGATGAAAGAAGTGTTGCAGACATTGCTTGGCCATGGGCATGACGGCGTTGCTGTAGCCGATACTTGTGAACATTATTGGACATCAGTGCTTTGGTTTTGCTTAGGTTAGTCTGCCACTACTCATCACGACTCATCACTGTACCTGTGTCGTTCATAGTTTCTGAATTTTGTGCTGATATGTGCCAGCGGGATTTGGCCCAAACCCTTTGTTTTCAAGTTGTGTCATCATAGTCCAATTTGTCGTTTTTCACCATTTGCGCCCTCGAGTGTTTATGTTGCTGACAGGGCTCTTTC
>VSDK01005374.1:53770-73509 GCA_009767595.1 Symbiodinium kawagutii | reverse complement strand
GGATGGGTGGATGGGTGGATGGGTGGGTGGATGGGTGGATGGGTGGATGGGTGGGTGGATGGGTGGATGGGTGGATGGGTGGATGGGTGGATGGATGGATGGATGGATGGATGGACGGATATGGACGCGGATAGACGCTGTTGCTTGTGGTAGATCAATCGATAGACAGATAGACAGAGAGACATATGAACGTATGCGGTTATCTTCCTGTCTCCTTGGCATTCCTTTGCTAGCACTGGAACAAGAGATTCCAACTTGTTGCAAATCCACAATTTTGCATTTGTTTAAAGACACGACAAGCTCCAGCTCCAACATGCTTGCACTGCCACTATGCAGATGAGGGTTTTCATTTCCAAAATGTTGCACATCCTTGTAAATACTGAAAGCATGTTGGAAGGTGACATGTCACATCAAAGTGAGAATGATTTTTTTCATATTATTTCAAAGTCCTGGAGCGGTTCCGATCTTCGTTCCGTTTCGATTATATTTGAAAAGCTTCTGATTGCCATCTTTGTGAGACTTTCCAGGGCTCGTCAAATGGGCTTCCTTGCGGTCGGAAGCTTTGCCATGCGCTGCAAGTACATTCAGATCATTCAGCATTCCCTGGTGTATTGTTGATAGATATATGATGATATGTATATATATATATATATGTATACTTACAGACATGATATAGATATCCTGGTGGGATGGAAGTCTTGAGCATAGGGTGGTACAGCATATTTGCTGGACTAGGTCGAGAACCGGATCAATGTGGCACTAACCCGAGCTCGTCATGGCATTTTCATTGTCGGCAATGCAGCCTTGCCCCCAGCTTGATCAGTGGGTATAATGTGTTGCCATTGTGCTGCCTTGTCGCAGGATTGCCGCACCATTGCTTGACCGTTGCAAATACCTTAACGCACCATGTCACTTTCCTTCATTGCAAACGGGAGCCGTTCTCCAACCCAGTTTGCTCGTGTACATTATGTTGAGTAGCCAGAACACCTGCATATTGCAAAGTTCCCACAAAGTCGGCCAAAGGTTCGCGCAAGGTAAATACTAGTCGTGGATATCAGAGATGATATTAGGTGGGATATGTTGTTTGTTTTCTTGTAGTTTTTTTTGATAGTTCTTGTGGTTGATTGCTGTTAAGACAAATTCCTGTCACGAAATCCGAGCAAAATTCGCGCGAGGCAAGAGGCCCTTTGCTAGACTAGCCTCACCCTGTTGAATCCTCCGCGATGTCATCACCTCAAAGAATCATAAAGAATCCATGAACATTTCCCATCATGTTTGCCCTCTATTGAAAACGGTAATATTTAGCAAGTTTGTAGCACTGTAACGAGTGGTAAAGATGCATCCTACGACGACCAGGAATTTGATCACAATGACCAAAGTGGATCAAAGTGGCATGAGACTGCGGTTGCACAGGATACAGGCAAGGTTCGCCCAAGGCCGGCCCAAGGGCCATCTGTGGTGTGAAAGAATTTGAAACACCAATATTGAGGTTGTAATATGTTGTACTTACAGTAGGTGCTCTGTAGATTTACGTACATAGTCTTTATTTCATGCCTCAAATGGTGTCATCCAGATGCTTTTCACTTCAAGGACCAGGCCTTTGTTGTTTTGTTGTCGCTCCGCTCTTGTGCACCTGGAAATTACACAAGGAATCTGAATACAGGCAATGGGATTGTGGTGCCAAAAGCATATGAATTTCAATATATTTCAATGGTTTTCAGAGTGGTTCTCACCTCAGACCAACAAATTGAGCAAGGCATGTGCTCTGAGACTGCCAGAACTCAACAGTTCAACCACCAAATATATATATATATGTACATTGTGTTTGCATCTTCACAGGTTGGGATGCCAAGCACGCCATTCATAGCTGTATTTCCCCCTTCCAAGCATTTCGAAACAAGGTTGGGTATGAATCAAACTTAATGTACTTTGTTTGTGTGTGTGTGTGTGTGCACATTTTGAAGTTCGCATACTGTGTTCACTTTGAAGTTTGCACACTATGTTCACTTGTGTCTACTCTTGCTATTTTTTCCATTGAGGACATGCTCGAGAAACACACCCTTTGGGGACAGATCCTGACGGAGTTGAAATCTGATCAGCTGGAAGCTCAAAACGGCACCTGAAGATCTGTGGAGTGTAGCAGAGGAGTCGGAGAGACAGTTGGCAGTGCAAAGATGTGGAAGGAAACATTGAAAAGATTGAAAAGGAAAGTTGAGATTTGATATAGTTGTGAACATGTGATGCCAGGTGTTTTGGCGATGCGATGCCAATTGTTGACAAGGAGCAGAAAGGAGTATTTGAGGCCTTTGTCAGCTATGAATACATTTCTGCACTCAGACATTCTCAGTACCCCAATTCGGCCAGGATTGGTGTCAACAGTAGTCTTGATTGAACGCATCAGCTTACTGGGCTTACTAGACACCCCATCAAGCAGAGCCCTTTGACACTAAAACAGTTCTGGGTAAGCAGTACAATGCTTTACATATCATTACACTCTGGACATCGCTGGACACTCATTGATTCAGCTTGAGACCATGATCAGCAGGTCCATCCTATGGATTGTTGTTACCAGCTTCAGTGATGTCAGTCATGCTCCAATATTCTCAAGCGGCAACCTTGTTGATAGCATGCGTGAGTGTGAGTTAGCGAGTGGGCGAGTGAGTTAGTTAGTGAGTGAGTGTGCATTTGGTTGTTGCAAATAATTGATTGGATTTCATGGTCTTGAGTGGTCGAACCGCATTAAAACACAGTAGTTTTAAGCTGGGTGTTTGTTTGTGTCAAGCCTATGCGTGGTTTCTTGTTTTCATATCTCATCTATTCCATGTATGAGCTGCAATCAATGTGGTTGTTTGTAATCAGCGACTGCATCAAGGTTATGTAGGTAATGTAAGTGATATTGTACACTCACAGGTCAAGTTGGTGAAGTTGTCAGCATTTCAAGCAACATTTGGCATACTTAACGCGCGGACTGCGAAAGATACTGTATCCATTTGTATCCAATCTCTTTGTGATTGTCCATGCAGACCTCCAGAAAGGAACTGGGTTCCAGGTCAGATCAGCTGATGAGATCAGCGTTTTCTTGGACTCAAAAATTCACCAAACAGGCTCTGCTTTGCTGTTTTGAAGTCTGAGGGCAGACTCTGCAGACTGCTCCTTCATGGCACTTGACGTTTGAAGTGCTCCTTGAATTGTTAAAGACCTTCACAATAGAAGCATACTCATTTGTTCAAAGGTCTAGTCTTCTTTCGCGGTTTCAATGCTGTGCATGAAAACTTCTAGAAGCGATTTCCCAAGACGCAAAGATCCCTTGCTACAATTGCTTGCTATTGCTTCAGGCGGCGAAGGAATGATGACAGTGGATGAGTATCGAAGATCCCTGGAGGTCCAGCTCCTGTGATTACTGTAATTTACTGTATATTAAGTAATGGAATTAAGTAGTATATTACTGTAATTCATATTACTGTTTGCTTAAGATGCTTAAGCCCAGGGGTGAGATCCCAATTTTGAACTCTAACCCTCCAGATCTGAGTATATAAGCAATGTGCCCTGAGGGAGCCATACGGAAGCCACTAGGAAACCTTATGGAATTCGCTTGGAAGTTGATTATGTAATATTATGTATGTCAGTTTGGCAGGGACCCACACGCCTCGAGAGTTGTGCTGAAGCTTGTGCGGAAGATTATGCAAAACGCTTGCTACAGACCTGGACGGTCACCGCTCATTTTGCAAAGTTGTTTTTGGTCAAAGGTAGTCAACAGAGGGCAACGGTATTGACGTGGGTTGGCCATTTGCAGTTCTGTAGGTGCGCATCATCTCCTTTGCATGCGGTGGTTGACATGTTTCTCGCTCAACGCTAGATCGATCGGATGATTCCTGGTTGAACTTGTCCAGGCAAAGAAGTCAAGGGGGAAAGGATCTCGCAAAGGGAAAGGACTGGCATTCAATGCATTGAATGCATTCCGCTGCTTTTTCATATTTTTCTGAACCCAGGGCTGATACGAGACAAAGATCCAGGCAAGCCAACGCCATGGAACCTAATTGCAACGCCAACGCCATGCAAAGCAACAAAACGTAAAGTCACCAGGATCCCAACGCACAGCTACTGTACTGTACAGCAAAGTGCACAGTGGCCGTGTCTCGGAGTGGGAGTCACAGGAGACTCTGCACCTCGCTCTGGAAAGGCACACGGAGCAAAGCCTAGCGCTGTGATTTGAAAAGTAGAACACAGAGGGACCCACCACAGGCAACGCCTCTATGTATAGCACATGATGTATATATATAGAGATATCATTGGAATATGGTGGAATATGTGTATAATGTATTATAACATAGAATATTGAATGAATATTGTGTATGTATCCAGCCCGTTTCTGGTTCTCTTTTGGAAAGCACGGCCGGCTTGAATCTAAAGGTGATGTCATGGTATTGCGCAAACTTGGACATTGAGATGCATGAAGAATAGAAAGATGGGTAAAGGCTCGTAGAAAGAACCGTTGTATTGCACGTTTGTCATGAGGCAATCTCCTCAAGCTCAGATTGGGGGAGGACTGCTTCATGCTTTTCACTGCTTTTCAACTCACGACCTGAACAGATCAAGACTGTTGCAGAGTGCAGGCTTCAGATGGCTTCAGATGCCTTCAGTTTCAGACTTTGTGTTTTGTGGTGAAAAATTCAGAGAGCATCGGTATGGCTAGGTCCTTTCCACCTTCGTGAAATCTCTGGATACTGAAATGGATACCTTAGACCTGAGCTTCCTGTTGATGTTTTCATGGTAGATTCTTGGTACTGTGTGCTCTATGGCTCCCCAGATCGTCAACAGGAATGATTCCTACGATACTTGGGAAAGCAGAGACAAGGAGTTGGACTTGGGAGTGCAATGCGATGCTTGCTTTACTTTTTGTCGTACCAGTAGCGAGCTAAGGATTTCGCCTGAAATTGAATGTAAAATTATGCTGTGCAGGCCGAATGGCCAACAGGGCATGCGCAGAGACCTTATGAGCTGATGTGTGGAGAAGCATGGCAATAGGAAGTTTGGCAAACGCCATCGGCAGGACTTGACATGTCCAGCCCTGCCGAGGTTGCCTTTTGGGGAAGCTTGGACCTCGCAAGCTTGCAGAATCGCAACGAGAGCGAGAGGTAGAGTGTAATATGTGTTCATTCAAACTGCATCAATTTGCACTCTCGGTGGGTATGCCATGGTATGCCTTGTCCAAGCCTTATTGCAGGTTTTTGATGATGCCGTATCACTTTGATGCACTATTCCGACCAGAGAATTCATTGACCATTTGCGGTGTGTAGTGGCAAAGGTGTGGGCACCGGGTAGAAGCGAGCAAAATAGATTGTACAGAAAGGTGTGTATATAATTCGTATCAGTGTCTAATAATATCCTGATATCCTAGTGCAAGACTGGTATATTTTATAGAATGATATCATATTCATACAATAGACTGTAATGGGATGATAATAGATGATAGAATAGGTTGCAATGCACAGATGTATAAATCGCTGAACGCGAGAAACTTGAGGCAAAACATGATGAACACGATGCACCTGGCAAAGCTGACCAGGCCAACTGATTCCAGAGTGTCTGTATGTATTTTTAATGTGTGTTGGACCCAGAAATGTCTCAGTGTGTGCCAAACCTCGCTCGGGGTTGTTGTCAAAGCGAGACCATTTTCATTGATTTCATTGATACACATATATATGATTATATATTTTCATTTCATGATGTTTTTTCAGTCTTGCAATATTTTGCATTTTATTTTGGAAACTAGTGAATCTCAAACTGCTAAATGACTTGGTCAGACGAGTTCTGGCCTTGAAGGATGACAAACGTGGCAAGAAGAAAAAACCAAAGCAAAAGCAGGTGCGGCATTGCTCTGTTGCACCTGTTGCACTTGCTGATGAAGCCGATTCAGTGATCTTAAAGACTGAGAAAGTGTCAATGGGGCGGTTACTCTTGGTGGGTACGAAATGTTTGCATGTGCGGCGTTGGATGCTTGAAAATCGTACGCTCAATTCACCAACCATCCTGTAATTTCACGCCAGCCAACTAGGTACTGTGGGGAGAGTCAACGATTACCGTTGTTTTTAGCATGTATGGTGCAAGCTTGAAGACAGAAGTTGTCACTTCATTTTTGCAAACACAATATCACAATTATTGTGAATTCATATGGATTAAAGACAATTAGAATGTCAGAATGCGGGAACGCGAACAATTTTATCAAATCTTCAGATTACAAGCTGTGCAGTGTGTGAATTCAGACATAAGAAATGCAGCCAAGCAATGCAGAACTTTCCATCCACGGCAGGTTCTTGTGATGAGAGGCTGAAAGTCAGCAGAGCAAACCTAGCCTGTGTAAACCTCAGCCACTATCCGATCAGGGTCCCTGACATTTGTGGACCGCAAGCGGCACAAGAATTGAACTTGCTAAGCAAATCAAGCAACATGCCTGAATTTGGACCATACTTGTGAACAGCAGCACTGCTTTCAAGACTTGTTAGGACAATCGAAGTGTGCTAGAAAGGGGTGCTTTATGGCCACTTTGCTTGTGTCCGGTGTCCGGCCGTCGAATGGCTTTCACATCAGAGTGGCCAGCGCTTTACACCAAGTTCACCCCGCAAGCACAAGGTTGAAAAGAAGGCACTTTCAATGCAATTCAGTGCAATGCATTTTTAGGGCCTTTTAATAGCATTCTAGTAGCACTCTACAGTACTAGTTTCTAGTACGGTAGCATTCCAGTCTACTCTAGTGTTTTTTTGAATGCTGCCTTTGCACAAGAGTCTTTCAGGAAAGCGTGCCCCTGTCAGCTGGATCAAAGACTCTTTACATTCAGCATGCAGTGACACACCAGCGTTTTCAGTGACTGTTGGCACTCCTGTTTTGGTGAGTGTCAACACCCCACATATTGCACTTGCTCTTCTAGTCTTGTTTATGCGTACGAAGCAACACGCATTCAGCATCTTGTGGGGATTCTTAGAGAGCCCGTAAGCCATCAATGGAATGGTTCCATCTTCACATTTGTCATGTTTTAACACCTGGTGAGATCTAGTTGAACTGCTATTATTGTCGGAGTGAGAGGGCGCGCTTGGCAGTCTGGTTTGCAATAGTGTCCAAGAGGAGCAAGTATGGCTTCAGATGAATTGAAGAGTGGATCAGAGTGGATAAGAGTAGACTACATGGACAATTATTTGTGAGTTTTGTGCAACTGGTGGGTAAGGGTGCAGTGTTGGCAACACACTTGGTACAGAACCTGTGTGTGTTTTCGGGCAGGCTCACCGGATTGTACTCTTAAAGGAACTAAACTCGCAGAACTCTCACCTTCGGAAGACTTTGGCATGGGCCCAGCATGATCCAGCATGGACTGTTTGTGTTTGCACTCTATTTAGCTATGTGGTGTCATCGGATGTCATCAGATCGAAGGAGATCGAAGGAGATTGATTGCTTGTTTCCAACGATTTTGATGGGTTTGGCGGTTTGCCATGTCGGGCTTGAAATGTGATGAGTTGCAGGTGTGGGAGCCCCACAGTTTGATTTTCGGTTCAATGTCTCGATTTGGCACTCTTCGATTGTAAAGATTTGTAAAGTAAGTGGAACTATCGGACTAGCTTTGTGGTTCAGCTTTGCTTGCCCAGTGGGCTATTATTGTCTTCAAAGCCAAGACCAGTGCAATGTATGCGATTGCACAAATTGCACACATATTCATACATAAGGTCTTGAACAAGGTATACTTGAATGGTCTCAATAGCCGTCTGACAGATTCTGAATTGTGGTGTAGTTTTGGCATTTCATTTGAATTGGCAGATTGTTGTTGCTGAATCGATCCCCTGACATTGCCGCCACAGGGCACGACAATCAGCTCTGGTTTCCAGGACATTCCGGGATGGGAACTCTGCCAAATCCTGCAAGAAATATTTAAGAGATGCCAAGTACGTTAGTAGGCGGTAAATTAAGAGTGAGTGTTTTGAATTCTGTATATTGTTTTCAAAGTAAGGAGTCAACCATTTCAACAATTTTTGTTGCTGGTGCTCCTGAGACAAAGACACTTACTTGACAGGGCACAAGTGGACCATGGACCAGTGAACATATTGCAGAGTGAGATATCCCCATCAAGATCAATGCGACTCGGAAACAGAGCGAGTCAGTTTGTTACAATGGTACCATTCAGCATAGGTTGCACACAGCTTCGATGTAAGCTAGGAACTGATGAAACCTCTGGAAGGAAGCACTCCGTAACAGTACCAGTATTCTGAATTCAATATGTCTAGGACATTTACACATGTATATTTTGAGCAATCGCGTGATTCGTGGCCAGGGCTACATTGCAAAGCTCCAAACTCGGACTCAGATTGCCTTGTGCAAAAAGTTGGAGCGTCGCGGCGTTGTACATGCCCAGAAAGTTTTTGCCATGACCAAACGAATATTGCAAGGCGCATTTGCCATTTCCATTGGCAAGTGAGCATGTGGCCGCTCAAACAGTCATATATGAACTTACATTCAATTCATATTTGCAATAATGACTATAAGAATGAATCACTGTTGGTTACTTATGCTGAATGCTTATTAAATTGTCTAAATTTTGTCAAATTACTTCGCAAAGAGTCGTCTTTAGAAGTTTTTTTTAGGCATCAAGGAAAAGCACAAATGCTCTCAGGTCTTTCTGTGCAGCCATTAGGAACCATGTCAGAGACCATTCTAAGACCATGCAGAAACATAGAGAAGTAGGACCCAAGTAGAACCCATCATGACACTTGGAAGGTCAGGCATTGCAAGCGCGTGACGGCATGCCAAATTGGTTCATGTGTGGGAGACACCTTGCGTGCGAAACATTGTCCAGTTGACAGAGTAAATCTAGTTCTGTGAATCTAGCAAGTATCGAAAGTAGCCAGGGGAAGCTTGACCTATCTATACTATAGCGTAGAAAAGAACAACATACAGAATTATAGAGTTGTTGAGGCAGTTTGTTTACGATACTACTCGTATCAAGTTCAAAGCACGTCGATGAGGAAAGCCTAAAGCAGAAGACTCCTACTGTTTCCATCTGTTTCCATCTGTTTCCTCTCTCTGGATAGAAAGTTTGCGTTTCAGGAAGTTTGCTGCAGCCGATGGCGGCAGAGTACTACATTACCGCTTTCCGAGACTTCCAGGAGCTCGGCTTGGATGATGCCGCCAACCAAGTGTTAAAGGAGGGCTTGTGCGCGTATCCCATGGAGAGTGCTTTGCAGTCACTCGCAAAATCTAGAGGTCTGACGCTCGAAGGAGATGTGTCTGAGAGATTGAGATCAGCAGATTTCGGCGACAAGATGGGCTACAGCCACACCTCACCTCCTCTTAGCCAGCTTCTAGCTGGAATGATGCAGTCCCAGGCACCATGTGTCAAAGCCGCAAATGTTCCTGAACCAGAAAGGTTTGACATTGAAGCCATCCATCAAACTCCAATCATAGATTCAGAGATGGAAGGCACTGACTTTTGGCAAGAGCTTCAGACTACTGATCTGAAGAGCATCTTGCTCAAGCATGGGGGATTGATCCGTGTGTCAAACTTTCTTCCTGAACATGCTGCACTGAAGGCTCTAGAAAAGCTGCAAGACTTGACGAAGTCAGAATGGTTTGAGTCGAATTCATCAGTGTACAAGGAGGGAGGAGAATTTGGTGACAAGAGTGCGAAGCACAAGTTCTCACGGTATGATGGAACCCTCTTAGACGACACCGTTGGCCGCATTCGATCAATGGCACCAGACTTGTTTCCAAGTTTTCAGGCAGCCAAGTATGAAAGAGGTGGCAACTTGTCTGCGCACGATGACAGCAACTATTTTGTCGTTCCCAAAGATGATGCGAACCAGAGTGAAAGGTATCCTTCAGGCAGTCTTTTGTTTCGGAAGATTGCTGTCATTTACTACCTTACCAAAGACTGGAAAGAAGATTACGGAGGTTGTTTGATGGATCTTCATGACGGCACAAGTCATTTGGTTCCACGATTTAATTCGATGGTTGCATTCCTTGTGCCGCGGCTGCACCAAGTTCAGGAGTTAGCAGCAGGTGCTCCTCCGCGTTTCTCAGTGTTTGGATGGTTCAGTGATGACCGGCCATATCCTCCTCCAGCTGAACTGGTCAAAATGCCTTGGTTGTCAACCTTGGAGCTTTGACAAGTTTAAGACAGTTTTTAAGCAGCAAAAAGAACTCAGACATTCCTCAGATGTTGCAGAGTTTCAGTACACAGTGCCATGAAATGTTGCCTTGAATGACGAACATGTATCCATGAATATGGATTGATTTTGTTTTGCTGGGTGTGATGCAATGCAATGCCGTGTAAATGCGTTTGTCGATTTGTGCAGCCAGTATTGTAATACCACGTACTATATACGTATAATATCGTATGAAACTATATTATAGATTTACATAGCGATGCTTGGATGCCATTGCATAGAGATGCAACGGTGTGGTTGGATGATCAGCAGGCACTAAAGCAGCGTTTTGGACAGGTGATGGTTGCCTTGCAAGGAGATATGGCACACGGAGTGGAGCAAATGATGTCCATTGAGAGAATCTGTCGTAATCTCTTGTGAAGAAACATCAAAACTGCTATGACAACACACGACATGATGACGATGATGACAGGGATCAGGCGGAAGAGAGGAGGAAAGGACCACGATGACGTACCAGCCTGATCAGCATGGCCCTGAAATCCGACCTCGGAGGAAAAGGAGGGAGTTAGTTTAAAAATTCAATTTAGTTGATTTAGTTCACTGATTGAACCACAACCCCCCAGGAGGGTTTAACTCTGAGAGCTTCGACAAAGACTTGCGCTCACTCCGAAGCTGCGTCAACTCCTCGTGATCGAAATAAGCAACCTGCAACACCTACTTGCACCGTCAAGGCCTCCCAGAGAAAGCATAGAAAGCAGCTTTTCCACCCATATTCTGGTCCAAATATACGTATTTTTCGGTATATACAATCATATGTATTATGATTGATATATATATATATATGTGTGTGTGTTATTATAACATAGTGTGTATATTATATCATACATAATTCGTATTTAGATATATATATATATATATATCATATATTATAGATTACGACATAGGTTTATATTCGTGATTGCAGCATGTACAATGAAACCTTTCCTTGGGCCCTGAGGAAGATGGACTGTTGAACCATGTTGCCCCCCCTCTCACAAAACAGAAAGTTGGACAATTGACACGAGCCCTTTGCAAAGTTGGAAAGGCAGGAACGATTGCATGAATCATTTAATAGCAAGTATGCAGGGAAACGAGTTGTGGGAACAAACAAGACATTGAAGATGTTGCTGTTGCTTCACATATTTTCATATGAGGCTTCGCACGTTCAAAGACCACAATATGGTGATGATTTTGATGAAAACAAAACATGATGCTGATCAGCTCATCCTGACATGTCCTGATAATGCACTGTATATGATAGCAGGTGTGATGAAAACAATGACGATGATGATCACATATATGATACCATCATGCGTATAGCAACCATGATTGTGTCAATGAAAACAATGACAATCCACGATCAAACATGGTAATGAAGACGGTGATGATTCTTAATGACCTCATCAACGATGCTAAAGGAGCAAAGGAAAACTCATTTAACACAATTAGAATCCTTGGTGAATCCTTGGTGGAGCCTTTCACAGTGCATTGATGGTCAAGGAATGTCAAGAATGAGTTTCTAGAGGTTTCAGCTTGCCCAGGTTGCCCAGGTTGCCCAGGTTGCCCTGCTGATTTGGTTAGCAATCAAAGTGTGATGCGCGGGTTGGATAGCTTGGCAAGTTTGGGCTCAAACAGTCTGAAGCTTTTGCTCTCATCGATCTTAACCAACTCTATTGCCGAAGCCTCATGGCTTCAATGTTCTCTCCATTTCTTGCTGTATGCCTTGCTTGGCTTGCGCAGGGCCAGGTTGAGGAGTGACGGTGCTGGGGTTGAAGTGCCCCGCCCAGTCAGATGGAGAAATATGAAAGAACATGAAAGAACCACATATTATGAATCAAACCCATTTTACATCATGGTTGTCAGTATAGGATCATGCATGGTGTTTATATAAATTTATTGGAGAATTGTGGTTACGTGAGTTGGTCCTGTGGCTAACTTCCACGCTTAGTTTTTCTTCCCTTCCAACAGATATGTTTTCACGTGATATCTTAAAACAGTTTTGGTTTGTGTAGGTTGATTTGACTTTCTGCTCCAGCCAACTTGGGAAGCCGGTAACGACATTTGTCTTGGCGCCGTAAGACCTTTACCGTGCAAAGCTGCTGGGGAACTCTGGGGAACTGCGAGGACTGCAGCGTTTCACAGAATTTGCTTCAAAGAAAGACCTCGACGGCCTTGAAGCAGGACTGACTGTGGCCACACCAAGCCTTCCAATGGCAAGGATATCTATATAAGGATATCTAAGGATGGTTTGGATATGTTGGGATTCAATTGGATTCATATGTTTTTTGTATCTTGCCACCGCGGCAAACGATTCTTTTTCGCAACAATTCAATTTGAGTAGCTGTGGAATCACTGTGTCAGTTGTGTCAGTTCCCTGCGTTTCTTCCATGAGAATCTACATCCAAGGACATCGAAAGCCTCTCGGAAGTGGCTTGGTCTGTCGTAATATGTTACTCGTGAGTGCTCAGTGGTCAGGTGAACTTCGCCACGCAGTTGAAAAACATAAGTTATTTAAGCTGCCTACGATGAGTCTTCAAACATTGTGTATGATTAAAAATCATGTACTATATATTTCAGTATAGTTTTACATATTGCAAGATGAGGCTAAGGCATCAGGATGGTGGGCACAGAAATATCGATAAACCGTCTGCCACTTTCCATTCATGAAAAATTGGAAGCCGCAATAATTCATTAGATTTATCGTATGCTGAACTATGTTGCACTTAGATTCAAAGATCGACAAATATCAGATAAAAAGCCAGATGAATATCCAGACGAATACATATCCAGATGAATATCCAGATGAATACTGGAAGTGCAGGATGCCCCTGCAATCCGTTGAAGCTGGCTATGTAGATCTAAGTCTATATGGTATATATAATTGTTCTTGTTGGATTATGAACCAGTAACTGATATGTACAGGGGATCTGCAAGTTTTAGGCGCTTTTGATTCTTTCACCCCACTATATTTTGAAGAGTTATCACATTGATTTGGATGGCATTTTTCGTGGCTCGGCTGGAAAGGCTCTATTTTCAACTATTCTCGGCAGTCTTACTTGATTTTGTGCACTCCCATCTCTCGTTGATCGCGCTATTTAGCTTAGGGCCTAGTGGTCATGGTTCGACCACCCAAGATTCCACCAGAACGGGTATCTCTGGGCATCTAGAATCAACGTTTCTGGTGAACAGCTCCCAAGGCTTATTCAAGGCCCCATAAGCAGTTTCTCTTACTCACTAAGTAAAAACCATCAGATTCCATTAGTAAACATTTGGATTTGACTCAAGAATTCGGATCGTTTCAGGTTGTGTTGAGCGTTGGAGGTCTTTGAGAAATGGCATATGAAATGAATAAATGATCCATGATTTTTGATGGGTCTGGACAGCGAAGTTGTGGCGTGAAGAGGTGAAGATATGATGAGATATGTGCATGGAATTGCATGGATATAAATATAACAATATATAACATATATATATATTAAATATATGTCGTGTCTTTGAGCTTCGAAAGAATCCTAGAGAATCTGCCCATTGGATCCAAGTGTGGCCGAGGACATCTTCCAGAAAGAGGTGGAACAGGTGGCTTCTCAAGATGTGGTGAAGCAGCTTGCCAGAACATTCTATGTCATTCTATGTACATCATACAGATATATTTGTCAGTGTTTGGCAACAGGTTGTCAACCCCTTCGACTTGTTGGGCCAGAGTTTTTTATATTCTCCAACTTGACTCTTTTGAGTTTGGCTGGTTTGTTGAATTGCCGTAGCAAAAGTGACATCGTGCAGAGCTCAATCACGGCATTGCTATTGTTTGACACACTGGCTCTCTGAAACACATTGAAACACATCATAGATATCATAGTGCATCATTGCTTTGAGAACATGATTTGGTGTGAGACTTTTCGTGCTGCATGCAGCGCACTACTTGCATTTCGGCTTGTTGCAATTGCAATGAGTTCCATTGTACTTAAGAACAACAGGACGTCTTTACTGGAGCATGAATAGCAATATATATATATTTCACTTGTATGTCGACAATCATCTTGCTTACTCTATCCATGATGCTTGTTGGGTTATTTAACGCTTTGCGCTACGAGTACGTTTGTTACCATTGGTTCTTGGCTTGACCCGAGGATTGCTCCGAAATCACATGATCGTTTTGAGTCTTGTTCCTCAAGAGTCTCACCAAAAATGTTGGACGTGACGACAGACCTCAACCGGTCTGCGGATGTCACAAAATGCAATGACAAGACCGAAGTTGCCCTGTTTGAAGCGAAGGACCAGTGTAGTTGTTCTGCCTTTGTGTGCTGCTTTGCCAAGCGAGTCAAAACCCCTGTACTGTAACCGTTGTGAACACAAGCCATCGTCTTGTTTGTTTCCCAAAGTCAAGCAGCAGGTTTGGCATCTTACTGTCGTTTGATCAATAAACGAATCACTATGACTCACCAATACAAGCGCACTGTATGGTCGGTTCCAATCACTGGCACTCAGAAGCCAGAGTTGGAAGGGGCAAACAGAAGCCGAACGCTTTCATTGTATGATAAGATCCATATCTATATCCATATATATATATACATATATATTTACATATAGATATTTCTTTCACAACGCCATCCTTTCTTGGATTCTTGAGCTCATGTATGTCAAAGTGAGTACTCGTACAGTCAAATTAGTCAATAAAGATGAATCAAGTATTCATGCATCATCCAGAAAACAAAGTTCACCATATTCATGCATTAACCAAAACACAGACAAAATCACATGCAATTTAAGAAGGATGAGTTTGTGTCATCTTCTAGTCTAGCTTTTGAGCTTGAAGATTTGAAGGCAATCTGAAACCTGTCGTCACTCGATAGCCTGAAGAGAATAAAACGCATTCAAAAGCATGTTTGGAGACTTGAAAGGAAACCTTCCACTGTTTGGGCATACGAAAGGGGATTTTATCCATTCTCTAGGAATATTACGCGCTAGGCCCGGCACAGTCCGATCTCAACTTGGAGAAACAATTGCGGTACAGTAATTACCGTATATGAAGATGATTGAAGATGTCAATTTGAAAGTGAACATCATAATCAGTATCATTGTCGTCATCATCATCATCATCAGCATCATCCTCCTCGTCGTCATCATCAGCAGCAGCATCATCGTCTTGAGCACTGCAGTCCTTGTCCAGTTTGCTTGTTCATGATTAAGACAGTTCCAAAGCATCGATAGCTTCCACAACCACACGTGATGAATCACGGTGTGTTGTATATGTTTGATTCAGGTAGTTCTCTGTAAAGCACGCTTCTCAACTGCGATAGCTTCAGCGCAAGCATGAGCATAAGCCACACAACCCTGCGCAAACACTTCATAATCTTCATGTAAGTTTCATGTAAATCACGGAAAGGAATGGAAAGGCGGAGAAATTTCCCTCCAAGTATTTTGTGACCGGTGAGGGACGTTTTCCGCTGAAAGATTTTGCTCTTTGTCTTGCGCCCACACGTCAGCAAGAGCAGATTGTCGAAGTAAAGACACACGACAATTCGAGAATATATTACATATATGTATATGTATAGATCATTTCTACATATATTCATTCATTATATATAATATATGTATATATGTATATATACATATATAAATGTGTATTTCTGTAGAGATAGGTAGATCTAGCGATGATGATATACTGCAAGCATTTCTTGTCCAATAAACTCATCAAAAAAAAACAGTGAATCAAACAGGCTCGGGATGTTCCAGTTTTGTGGAAAGGTCGGTCATGCCTATTGAACGTAGGCGGGTCAAGGAACTTCCAAGTGTTAAAGCTGTCTTCACTCGACCCAGAGTGCAGCCCAGCGCTCCGCTTCAGGCGTAGACATCAGATTTGCAAGAAATAGCTTGTCTTTGTAAAGATAGAGTATAGATATACTCTAGATATTCTGTTTGGATATTGGCATGGGTAACTCGAGTAAGCTGAAAGAAATGCAGGATACGAAGACATGGCGGTTTCTTGATCAACTCCGAAGTCCCGTGTCCGCTTTGGCCGCCCACCTCCAGGATGCATCACCCTTTTTTGCAGTACATTGCTGCCCAGCAAAGGAAAAGTTTTGCGCTGGATGCGCAAAGATGAATTCAGGCTGTTGGAGGGGGAAATTAAGCAGTTCGGCAAGCTGCATCAACAGAATTAGAGTAAAAGAAGGCAGAACTTTGACCTGTTTACTCTAAAATTCATATTAGACTTTTGAGGGAGGGTGAATTTTGTGACCAAGGCAGTGAGGCCAGAAAGACAAAGTGGCCTTTCTATGGCCTTTCTTGTTTGTTTTGAAGGGAAGGAAGGGGTCTGTTTGGTTTCTCGTGGTTTGTGGAACCGTAGCGCCGTAAAGCAGCTACATGTTAAAAAGAAATATTTGATGTCATATCAATCAAATCAGAGCAGAAGTTGCCACGGCCACAGGAAAAACAGCCTGTGATGTGTGCGGAGGGGGTTACACAAAGACCAGCTCGGGCAACTGCCTTGCGCAACTTGATTGCAATTACCTGGTAGGGAGACGAATAAAACCTGGTGCCTGCAAAATGACAACCAGCATTGCAAAAGAGGACCAAAGTGGAATAAGCATAAGAATCAAGATTAAATAAGCTGAATTTGAAAGTACTTGACTGTTTGCTTTGGATTCTTACAGCATCTCTCACCATATAGAGTACCATTCGGAACATCTATCACGCCTACAATCTGTGAACAATCAGAGGTTATAGTTCATCTTTGACCAACCGGGTCTGACGTATCAGTTTAGTGCTTCAAACTTGCATGAGATACTCTTCAGGAATGAGGAAAACTCTGTATCTCTCAAGGTTTGGCAGACTGCATTGACTTATGTTAGGGATAGTTTCCATAGGCGCCAAATTGTGTGTTTCGTTGTGAGATGTGGGATGCTCATGGATCCTGAAGGACCATGGTTGTTTTTCACATACTTTCATTCCCACGAATATACTGTAATACAAAGACTGTTTACATCTATTCACTGGATGGTCCGAGCACTTTCGAGAAAAGTCTCCCGAAAAGGGCCCCAAATGTCGTCGATGCAAAGGCAAACAGGGGCAGGGAATGAGGTCCAGCACAAGTGCAGTTATGTTATCAACACTTCAGCAGATGCGCAACATGTGTGTCAGTGCAAATCCTTTAGATAGTACATAGATGCCAGCATGTAAGACAGTACGGATGCTAAATGAATTGTTCTTTCATATGTCTACTGCTTGCCAGGCTTTCTGTCAGTTAGTTTGTGAGGATTGTCATGTGAATAGAGATCGCGCGTGTCCAGTTCCAGATGACAATGTCATGGAAAGGATCACTCGGATGAATGCATTTCCTAGAAGACTACAAGTTGATACATGATGATAACCCCCGCTCCAAATTGTAATGCTGAAATACTAACATGCAGGGAAATTTAGTGGTACATGATACCTATGAACGTTTATCAACACTGTGGCAACGCTATGGTGCATGGTACATGTGATTATATCGGTTGAGCACGGGAATACGGGCTGAGCAATTGGTTGAAAATCCATGAGATTCAATAAGTAAAAAAACATACTGTAGACAATCATAAACACATGCAGGTTTGAGATAGACAGACGGACAAATGCGGTAGAGAGACGGACTGGTAGATCGACAACTAGACGGGCAGACAGAACAGGAGACAGTTAGATGGATGGATGGACGGACGGACGGACAGACGGACGGACGGACGGACGGATGGATGGATGGACGGATGGATGGATGGATGGAATCGCCAAATATCGGGGACCAACCAGTTTTCTTGCCGCCCATTCCACGTTTGTGAATTGATTTTGGGGGCGGGTTTTCCATGCAACTTTCCCAGGTCTCAAAAACAACTTGTGCACCAAGGAATGTAATTCCCTGGGCATCTCCAAACCATCCCAAGAAATTCCATCATTTCTTGTGAATGAAGTTGCACTCATAGCACGCAACACCCAAGCTAACTTCTTGTGGTTTCGATGACGTTGGTGGCGGTTCTGGTTCGGTGGTTTGTTGCTTAGTCAGTCCAACTTGTGACCCTTGCACGTACTCAGGTGTGCAGATTTTCCGGGTTGGGTGAACAAGGCTGGGGACAATTGCTACAAAGCATCTTGTTCTGGCGAATTGTCCCTTGGCAAAGCACTAGGCAAAGCAGTAGCCTGAGAGCATCTGAGAGCGGTAGTTGCTATATTTTCTGCGCCTGCGCCATGTCCACCTCACAGCATTCCACACACCCAACCGTCCTGCATCAATCACCCATGGCCCATAGACATCAATATCAGTTTGTACATTTTGTACAGTTTGCAGCTTGCTGACACAGTCTGATGCACATAATTCCTACAAATACAGGTTTAGCTACATAGCTTGCTTGCATGCTCATCATTTCAATGACCCATGTACGCGCCAACAATTGTAGGCAGCAACGGAATGCAAGGAAAAACTTATTGTAGTCAGTCAACTGAACTTCTTGGCGACCCGTGGTTTCACATGGTCTCGCAATTCACTTTCCATGTTGTTGCAACGAGGTTTGCGGATGTTTGCGGCAAGTCAAGCAATAAGTTCAGCGTCAGAACGATTTTGATACAACTCTGACAGGCCTTCTTCAAGATATCAAGAAACACGTACTAATCTTACTGCAAGTCAGGGCAAGCAGCAAGGACAAGACCGCAGAACTTCGGATGATTTCTCTTCTTCTTTTCCACTGATTCTTCAAATTGAGAATTCTGTCAAAAATGGTGACAAAGTATGACAAAGTAACGAATTCCACTGGCTTTGCTCAGGTGTCCCGTCCTTGCCAAACAAAATCGAGCATAGGCTTCAGGTAGAACTGGTGGCGCTTCAGCCTCTCTCCTCTGGTAACTGAAACTCTGGAGACCACGCCAGTTCCGAAATTGAAACTGGCTTGCGATTCATGGGAGTACCAAGTGCAATCATTCTTTGCAACTAAGCTAGGCCACATGGCCCATTGCATGACAACTACTGAGTACTATAAGCTATGTTTGGTGAACATCATGAGTCATCTCAAATCCTCCTTCACATCCCTTTGCTGTTACGATCCTGGATCCACAATGTGCCGTGACCATGGAATTTGGATTGCACGATACGCATAAACGGACACCCTTTCGAAAGATGCATGCAAACGGCGCTGATATACACAATGCAGCCTTGAAAACCGCTTTGTTCAAAAAGTCCTTGGACAGCGCTGGTCTGCACCAAGAGCACCCTCCACAGCATGAACAACCAGATCGCTCAGCACCCACAACAATGCCCAGAATGCGCTGAACCCCTGAGCAAAAACCCAGGCTACGTCCTTCCCCCAATGCCGACCAACTCAATTCCTTTGCTGGCAATTCCTGGCGCGCAGAATGTGGCCTTGGTTTGCCCACACAAGAAAGCGCAGCCAGAATAACAATCGACAGTGGTTGGTAAACGGTGCGAATTTCTTTGATGACACCAGAAAGGTGGATGATAGTTCCCACCTAGAACAGTCCACAACCACAACCACAACCACAACCACAACAACAACAACAACAACAACAACAACCACA
>VSDK01005374.1:24118-53652 GCA_009767595.1 Symbiodinium kawagutii | reverse complement strand
AAGAAGAAGAAGAAGAAGAAGAAGAAGAAGAAGAAGAAGAAGAAGAAGAAGAACGAGAACAAGAAACGCTGCAGGTAAACAGCAAGATCGGAGGCTTTAGCTTGCAAATGCCGCAAATACTTTGCGAAATGAGAAGTAGCAAACTCAAACAGCTGCAAATGAAGTGCAAACCACCTGCAGATCAAAGAAACTTGTCAAAAACACACATTAAGCCACACCCTTTGAATAAACCAAAAAGCGGCATTGCATTGAAAATAACATGTTTGCGCCACCATCGTTTGGGACAGTAGTGTCCAGGCTTGGATACTGTGCCTGGAACCTGCGCATCAAAACAGGTGTTCACGTCCTGTGTTTCATAGAAGGATAACGGCCATGTTCGGCCATGGCAGTTTTGAAAACACATAATTTTCCGTAAATTTCCTTGCCACCCACGTGTGTCACAAGTTTGGTTTGCTTGTTTGAATCCCATGTCATGCAATTGCAAGGATCATTTTAAGCAGTTCTGAAGTAGAGATAAAAAATGTCAAGGATGTCAAAAAGAACTTTCTGTGTCGCTGTTTGCTCGGTTTGTGGGTGTTCATTTTGTGTTTGGGTTGCTTTCACACTTTCTTGTCTCCTGAGCTCAGGTTTCAAGGCTTCTCCTCAAACCAAGCCTGTTGCAAATGTGGAGGTGGACAAACTACAGCCACGAAGTGAGCCGGTTGCAGCCCTTGGGAGCCCTTGGGTTTCTTTCTGTGTTGTGTAATGTGCTATTTGTAGTTAAATATTGAAATTCTACATATTCATGCATACTCTACATACGTTGAGGCACGTTGCAGCATTTGTCCCAGATACACTGTTTGGTAGAGTTTTGCAACAGACCACGTGGCTACATGGGCTATAAATAAATGCCATTTATTTAGCTCATATAAAAAAAGCACGAGTTTGGACACAAGATGCCACCACAAGATTACAAAGTTTTGCCACTTCGCTGTTGCGAAGAGATCAGACTTTCAACACAGCCGGCCATTTTTCCGAAGCCCTCTTGAAAACGTGTTCTGCCCTCAGGTGTTTCAACTTGTGATTTTGCATGCTGAAATGAAGCTTATAACAGCTCAGATACTGTACATACCTAGCTGTAGATGGATAGATTGATGATAGGATTCAATAGGCAGACACACTTACAGATGGTCAGCTAGTGAGAGAAGTAAATACATTTGACACATAGATAGCTAGATATATATATATATATATAATGCAACCGTATTTTTTTATATACACTCCATGAGTAGGCAGACAGATAGATATGTAAACAGAGAGGTAGTTAGCCAGATTCACATGTAGAAAATGATGGATAGATGGATAGATTAATTGAACAGCGAATAGAGATGAATAGAGTAGATAAATTGGAAGCTTGAATAGATAAAGGCATTGATAGATAATTGGATGGGTAGATAGATTGGTAGATAGACACATGGATCGATATATACGCAGAAGGTGAATAGGCTGGATGAAAAAACTTGGTAGGTAGATAGCTCTGTAGGCAGGGAGATCCATGGACTTATACATACAAACTTTCACATATGGATGGATGGGTAGACAACTTCGATTGATCCATGGCCGGGTAGACAGATAGGTTTGATAAACAGATAGAGAGATGGGTAGACAGACGACAGATAGGTAGATAGATGATAGGTAAATATGCAGATTGGCTGATGGACCGATGTGACACGCAGACAGGCAGACAGATGGATCATCAATCATCAAAGAAGTAGATTAGACAAATAGCTAGACAGGTAGGTTGTTACATTTAAGAGAGATTGATGGCCAAATAGATGAGCAGACAGACAGATGGATGTATAAATAGGCAAGGGATTTACATGAATTACTTAGATAGATAGATAGATAGATACATAGATAGATGGATAGGTAGAAAATAGGTCGATAGGTACGTGGATCGTACAGTTCAAAGATAGATAAGCAGAGTAGAGTAGAGCTGGGGAGGGTAGGTTAGAGTAGAGTAATTAATTAAAGATAATTGAAGTAGATCACATTAGAGTAGAGTAGAGTAGATCACATTGGAGTATATAGAGTAGAGTAGAGTAGATCACATTGGAGTAGAGTAGAGTAGATCACATTGAAGTAGAGTAGAGTAGATCAGTTTGGATTAGATTCGGTAGATACATAGATACATAGATAAATAGAAACATAGACAGAGATATAGGATAAATAGATATCATTAGATAGAAAGATAGATAAGATAAATAGATATAGATAGGCTCGATAGATCTCTATAGTAGGTATATAGAATTGTATCAATACAGTAGTTGGGTTACACAAGAATCGATATGCAGGCTGAAAGATGAATTAGGAAGATCGGCAGATAGGTAAATAGTTTCAATTTGCATGAGTTATTTGCACTATTTGCACCACCTGGCACGACAATTTATATGTACAGTGTGCATGCTGCAGTCAGGAACAATCACGGCAACCTCCTATAGGCAAATCATTAATCCTTTTGTCATGTGTTTTCATCTCTTGTCAAAGTTTTTCCCTTGGCCTTGTGCAGTAGACCTGGTATACTCCTTCGTCTGGGACAAATTGACAAATTCATGGTCCTTTGTTGGTTGCTGATAGTATCTACACGAAGGTTGTGTTGGTGTGGTATTTGGTTTCAGCAAAAATCTACGTGTTGAGAGTGAAATAAGATGATCTCCTATCTCTGCCGCTCACAGCCACAGGTTCTTAGAAATGTTGCCTTTGCTGCCTTTGCCAAGGTTCATTTATTACGTTGGTCCAATGGCCCTTGGCAGCACGGAAGTGCTCGGACATCCCGTACCACGTACAGCCAGCCACTATTCCGTGGACAAGGACAAAGCTGTACATTGATCTCTCAAGCTCGCAATGCTCGCAGTCAGAAAAGGATTTGGGATGAATTGTGAAGACACAAACAAAAAGGTTTGGAAGGCTTTTCCCATTGCTTTGAGCAGTATGATCCAAGATGTATTTCTTCTGGTTTTACCTGTGGGCAAGGCTTTTGACGTTCAAGGTGTTTAAGCTCCTATATTTTTTGAAGAGGGGGTCGGGGTTTGGTTTTGCTCAAGAGGAGTCCCCAATACGGTTCTTTGCTCAAGTCAGAAGTTGACTGGTTGATCCTCCTTTCCCGTGAGCAGACATTCTAAGAGTCTATTGATTTTGTTTTGACCGCATGGCCCAACCTCATGTCACTGTACCAGACTGGCAAGCCAACCTGGTCGAACGTGATCCAACGTGCCTTTGTGGCCTCGACAGGACTGTGAGCTATCCAAGTTTGGCCTGTCAATTGATGCTGGCACTGGAGAGCTGAAATTGGCGCCAGGGTGCGCCAATGCAGAGTCACTGCGTTGAGTCAACTCATTTAAGTCATCATTAAATGCATCTAAATTCAAACTTTAATGAATTTTTATAACGAATTTGCTGAATGTGAGTATTTTGAGTATGCCCTGACCTCCTTGGGCCTGCGGTGGTCACGTCGCTTCGCGACAAAGACCGCCTCCATTCGCCCGCACAGGAATGTGTTGGAAACAGAAAGAAGGGAAGGATCGTTTAGGAGTCTGAGTAGTAGTAGGAGTAGTAGTAGGAGTAGGAGTAGGAGTAGGAGTAGGAATAGGAGTGGTGGTGGCGGTGGTATCAACACCACAAATATTGTTCTGAGGATTTGGACTAGGATTAGTAGTAGTAGTAGTAGTAGTAGTAGTAGTAGTAGTAGGAGTAGCAGTAGTAGCAGTAGTAGTAGTAGTAGTAGTAGTAGTAGGAGTAGGAGTAGTAGTAGGAGTAGAGGAGGAGGAGGACGAGGAGGAGTAGCAGTAGGAGTACTAGTAGCAGCAGTTGTAGTAGCAGTAGCAGTACAGTAGTAATATACAGTACTGACGATTGTGCAACTGTTGCGTTTGCCATTGTTGTCGGATGCTGTGGTGGTGGTTGTTGTCGTTTTTGTCAAAATTGTTCTTGTTGTTGTTGTTGTTGCTGCTGACCTTCTCCTTACTCATGTTTTGCATTTTTTCATTCTTGTTGTTGGGGGTGAATGGAATGGTGGGTGAAGGGGTCGTGGTGTTGTTGTTGCTAGCAGGGTTGTTGGTGCGGGTGTTGGTGGTATATGTTGCTGTTTCCAGAGCATATGAGGAGTTGTTTAATCGTCTGATTTTCTGCAATTATCCTTGACAAATGATAGGGGCCGGCCAAATGATGATACTTCTCAAAACCAAAGAATTTCGTTGAAAAACAACACTGGCCCAGGTGCTGGAAGTATACAGCAATAATAAGTTTGATCGCAACTCACATGTCTACCAAGGGTAGTCAGACAAAGTTGTTTGCAAAAGACCTTTGAAGTACCTGCATTTCGGCAGGAGGATTTTCACTTGCTCAAAACCAGACAATTGATAGACTCAGTACAATAGATGAAAGATGATGAAAGACATTGACAAACTAGGCAACCTTCTTTTCAGCTTCTATATTTAGATATGTCACGGATCATATGTGGCCAGGTTCTAATTGCAAGCATGATATGGGCCACACGGAGAATGTTTCGCTACTCATGGGTGATCAAGTCATCAAGCCTCAACTCTGACGTTGCTTTTCTGCCAAAGTTCAATCCTTAAACATCACCGACACAGGCAAGCTAACCAAACACGTCTAAACGCTAGCATCCTGAGGACTTCCTGACAATCGTCCGATCCCACCGAACCGAAGCCAACAAATGAAACAACTGACATTGAACTGCGAGAATATAATAGTATACAACGATGGGTACCGCATGACAATGAAAAGACAGACCCATCCTGGGTATTGTAGGCCGCTGGTCCATTTACATTTGCAGTTCCAATACCACGATGTCCTTTCTACTATCGCGACGAGCTCACTATCCACTGCTCCTTCTATGACCGTGATAGCAACAATCAATTCTACTTTGACCGACTACTGCATCTACCAACATGTTCTCAACTGTTGCATAGTTAGTTGTATTCCAATGGTGCTTACAGTGTATAACTACATTGCTTTTCCATGTCAACCGCATTGCTATGCATTGCTATTATTACTCTTACTGCTACAACTGATCAGATTCCGTATGGTACTTCTGAGGCTGTGTGCTTAGTGTTCAAGACTACTATAACTTGCCTTCCAGAAGATATACTTCAGCAGTAGATGTGGAAGGCAGAGCTTGCTGTCATCGTTGACGGCAGATAACTGTGCAGGTGCAGTGCGCTCGGCTGCGGCGCTACTGCAACCATTGAAGTGAAGTGTACCCTTGGCATACGTAGATGGAGAAAGTATGCTTGCATGTGAAGATTGCCTTTATTCATTGCTATTCAAGAATCTTGATGAATCTTGTTTGTCTCTTCTTACGTTGGCTAGAAAATGAACGATGCTCAGGTACTATTACAGCTTGGCAAAGTGATGGTCTCTTTGCTTCATCTCCTCTATTCGTGTTTCGGCAGAACTCAGCGGGTGGAGAATTCAAGGCTTTTACTTTACTGTTGTTTTCCCGCTTTCTTTGCTGTTGTTTTTCCCGTGAGTAGGTTTTTCAAGAATCTATCATTATATAATAATAATATATATATATATATATGTATTTATTTTTTATTTACACATATATATACATATAATTGGTTTAGTATGTGATACTATTTGAACAGGTTGAGTCACTCCACTGTCCACCGCGGGCAATGCTTGGTCATGGCGATAAACTGTGTCCCAGACTATGGCATTCTTCTTTCTACAATATTTTCCATCATGCACTCGTTTTATCTACGCCGTGTTCGGGAGGTGCAAGGGTTCTTGTTTGCATCATGCCAGTCAGACCGCACTGGGAGAAAAATGTTTGGGCAGCCTTGATACTAAGTTCCGTCTTGAAACAGATTCCGAAATGAAACTTCAGTGAGACTTCAGTAAATGTTTCAAAGTATATAATTGAAAGGCTGATGACCAAAGCTGACTTTTATCTCAAAATTTTGCCGCCCAAGTCCGGCTTTGCCAGCAGACCAATTGATTACGAAAGCCAGGTAACTGGCTCGTTGTTGTTTGCGAACGAAGTGAGGATAAGGGGTCTGGGGGGTAGGGTTGCCATGGAGGCCGCGAAATGCGCCCTGACCTGGGGAGGAGGGTGTGACGATGGAGTGTTTTGCTGGGTCATGTACCATGGGGCAATTTACTGACGGTGGGCTATCGATTCCCCCCAAATCCTCGGTTTCTGACCGGGTTTGGGAGGATGTAGAGCTTACAGTGTGTTGAGGTGCAGCGTTGAGCGGTTTCTCACGTGGAGAGCGGTGTCTGACTGGGTTTGGGAGGAGGTTGAGCCGAAGGTGTCTTCAGCGGATTTGGACGGGTTGAGCCTATGGCAGGTGATGATGTGCCGCGCATTGGAAAACGAACGCTCCCAAAACGGATGCTCTTAGACTCCATGGAAAACCACTGTACACCGGGTACTACCACTGGTATATGGCTTTGCTTGCGGCCATAGCAAGGCTATCTGAACCCAAAGAAAACGTGTGCATTTAGACTTTCAATCAAGGACGCAAATGCACACGCTGTTTGGGCCGGCATTTAGGTTTATGTTGTGACGATGTTGGATTGCTGTTGGGTCTTGGTTGCGCTGTTTTCGGCTTACTGCCAGCTATTTGGATTACGTTTGCGGCCATGTCAAGGCTATCTGACCCAAAAAAAGGTGTGCATTTAGGCTTCCAAGTAGGGCGGTAAATGCACACGCTGTTGGGGCTGGCTTTTCGACTTATGTTGTGCCTATGTTGGCTTAGTTTTTCAGTCTTTGTTGCGGTGTGTAGACCTTATTGGAAGCTATTTGGCTCGGCTTGCGGCCATAGCAAGGCCATCTGAACTATGTTGTGGCTACGTTGGGGTCTTTGTTGCGATGTGTAGGCCTTACTGGAAGCTATTTGGCTCGGCTTGCATCCGTTTTGGGACTGTTCATTGTGGCAGTGTGAGTGTTCAAACGATTTTCCACTGCTTGGTTTTCCGGGTTGAACATCCGTTTTGAGACCGTTCGGTTTCAAGTATTCCGGCATCCACATTCCTCCTGGGACTTTTCGTATTTAAACACGTTTCCATGAGTACTTCGCCGACTTCAGCGGGGAACTAGTTCTGTCGGGGTGTGTTCGGGGAGACAAGCTTGTTGTTCATGTTCCAACCGCAACGGGGGATAGTTGTCGTTGAGGTTGAGGCTCAGTGGATTTGGGAGTATGTTGAGCCTAAGGTGTGTTAAAAGGATTGTGGGCTTTGTTAGAATGATGTGGTTACGAGCTTTGGATATGTAGTTAACTTAATGGGGGATACAAGCCTCCCCAAGGTGAAACCCAATTTGAATCAATCTCCTCAGAAACCGAGCGAGTTTGGGAGGATGTTGAGCTTCAGCTGTGTTGAGGCGAACTGTTGAGCGGACTTGGAAGGATTGAGCCTATGGCAGGTGATGATGTGTCAAGTCCAACATTGGGCAAAGACAGGGTAAGTTTGGGCTCTGTTTGGAGCCCGGTCGGTTTTCTGGGCATGGTTGGAGGTCAGCGGGGAATGAGTTCCGTTGGGTTGTGTTCGGGGAGACAAGCTTGTTGGGCATGTTCCAACCGTAACGGGCCAGCGGGAGTTGATTCTCAGTGGATGTGGGAGTATGTTGAGCCTAGGGTATCTTAAAAGAAGTGTGGCCTTTCTTTGAGTTGATGCTCAATGGACTTGGGAGTATGTTGTCCTGAAGTGTGTTAATGGATTTGGGAGTATGTTGTGGTTAAGGTGTGTACGGAGGGCTTTGTTAGGATGATGTGATGACGGTAAGGTGTGTTTGGGGCGCTGTGGGCTTTCCGGTGCGAATGTTGCAACTTTGGGGATGTTGCAACTGTCAATGGGAACTTCTGAGACGGTAAGGTGTGTTTGAGGCGCTGTGCGCTTTCCGGTGCGAATGTTGCAACTTTGGGAATGTTGGGACATACAGGTTGCCCTTGGCTTTCGTTACATCTTTCTCAGGTATGCAAAGAGTTTAGTAGAGCCAGCGGCACAAGGCCTTTATTTCTTGCGGATATTTAGAATCTTAGACTTAGACTTAGACCCATCGAATAATTTTACTTTTTGGCTGTGAATCAGTCGATCCTCCGTGATCTCACCTGTGGCCCACCTTGTTGACGTCGTCAAACACATATTATTTATGTTTTTTCTAGACAGGTGTTCTTTCTGTTTTTTTGTGTCACTATTGTTGTCGTTGCTTTTATTCTGGCTATAGTTGAGCTTTTGTACAAGCAACGGCAGCAACGGCCTTGTTGCGGAACGTTGCTGATACATTGGGGCAGAACACATCACATACCGCAAGTATAAATTATGTTGGGCCTGGGTGGTTCTCATAAAACTAAGAAGGTGGGCGATGCAAGACCTAGGGCATGCCACTTCCCTCAGAGTGTGTGAAATCTGCATGCTTGCGCCAGCAGAATGTTCTTCCTGTGCAGGTAAGTTCCCTGGGCACCTAAAGCACTATGTCAATCGTTAGTTCTGCACCACCCACAGGCACCCCTCTCAGGTGGGAGGTGTCCTCAGAAGCCTTAGATCTGCACGCATAGCACGCATACATTGTGTGTCGAGTCTTCTCGCGATACGAATGTCACCATCCCGAGTGGCTTCGCCAGGTGTTCTTGCGAGATAGGATGCCGAAACATAGCCACCTCAGCCCAAAAGATTCAAATCCAAAAGATTCTTCAAATTCAAATCTTATGTATTTTGTCTCTTGAAGAATTGTCTTGCTACATAGTTGACCTGAACTCGACGCATCTGTCACATTGAGGTCACCGTGGGCCATGTCGGCTACGGGAATGCAGTCGTTCTTGAAGAGGGCACTTCATCGCTAGCACCTGCAAGTGACAGCACAGGCAGCTTTCAAGTGAACTGTGCCCCACAGGCAGGGCTGCAACAGGCTGCAACTTTCAATTCTTCTATCTTGCAACTGTTCTTGCGTGTTTCACAACAGTTGCCCTTTAACGCAGGCGGGGAAATTTCCAATGGACAGGAAGTGCAGGGTCTCTTCAAAATTGATTGGTTCGATGTGTTTACCTATCTATGTACCACTTTGCAACTCTCTGCCTTTTTGATCCTTTTTGTTTATGTACAGTATATAGTTGTTTCTTTGTCTCTGCCTCTCTTTCTCTCCCTTTCTCTCCTTTTCTATCTTGCGTTTGCTTTCTATCGATCAGTCTACTTCCCTGCCTAGCTGTCCATCCACTTGACCGTCAGTCTGTCTATTTCTCTTTCTCGCTATCTCTCCTTGTTCTTTTTTGTGTCTGGAAACAAGCTGGAAATAAATTGCCAAGTGGTTTGGTTTGTGAAGACTCGGTTTGCAATGTCGCAGTCTGGTTTGATGTTCAGAGTCGATATCCTTTTCAGCTTAAAATCAGATCGAGGCCTTCGGATCGTCGCAGTTATGTCATTTGTAAGTTTGAGATGCTGAGGGTTCAGAATGATTTGGTTAGGTACTTGATTAGGTTTCAGACGGTCTTCACTTGGCAAGAACTTGAATTCAAGACAAACGGTGTTTTCTGTATACAAGGTCAGGCTCTTTGGGTAGCTGCTATTGCCCACCTGTTTGCAAAAGTACATGACCCGGAAGTTTCCATTTCTAATTGTTGATTGATTACACGATCAATCATAAACGCACATTTTGGAGATGTTCCAACCTTTTTTGCGGATGTTTTCCAGTACCAGAAGCATCCCTGAGCCCGTCTTAGAGCATGACAAAACACATGTAAGCACAAGTTGTGGCCTCATTGAGGAAAACCTGCTCTCTATCGTTTTGAATTGCGAGGTTAAAATTCATGACAAAGTTGTGACCATGTGTAATGCAGACGTAGGATCAATTGTGCACCTGGAATCGTAGAAATGTCAAGCAAGTGCACCAGATATCGCAAGACTCACCAAAGGTGGAATGAAAGTCTTGATCGCACAAGATCTTCACAAAGGTACAAGGATTGGTTGCAGGTCATTTGATCAATGCAACACACACATGTCGAAAGACTACTCCGGGATTCAAATCGTTTGTGCACTGGCGTCATGTCCGAAAGAGTGAAAGTGACATGATGCCCTTCTGTTTGATCAAGTGTTGTTGCGCAGTAATCGTCCAAGAAGACACCACAAAATCCTGAATCAAAGAGTGTGGCCAACCATTGAGATTCAGACATGGGTGCATTCACAATGTTTGTGAATAGAACCAGACTGCTCAGCACAGCAAGAGGGTTGTGTAAGACAGGAGGGAGGCCACCTGGACGATGAACAAGCATTCCCCCGCTTGCTGTTTGTTTAATATCTATCTAGTTTTTACTTTATGCTCATATATGTTCTGAAACTTGTATTTCTTGCAGTACTCTTCAGATGCTTGACAGTGAAGAATCGGGTATGGTGCTACCGGAGCCAGTCTCATCAAGCTACGTGTTTCGTTTTGCCTAGCTTGATTAGTTCATGCACTAACTTCGAAGAATAAGAACTCAAGCCTCCAAGCTCTAGAATACTGCTTGCGTTTAGTGAAAGGATCTTAAGATGACTGATTGGCATTTGCAATAGATAACCCCACAGACATCCACAGACCATTTCATTTAGGCAGTTTTGGATTTGATTTCAAAGGTAAAGCCAAGAGCCTCACCATGAAGGACATTGACAGATTTGACAGGCTGATGAATGGCTTTCTGTTGACAGCTCCGGTGTGCTCTCTTTGAAAAGTGGTGCTGGAAATGGCGGATCGCTTACGGAGCGCAGTTTGGGTCGACTCCGCTCCTGTGACCACTTCTGCTGGTGTAGACATTTCAAATGTGATCTCTCTAATGCCAGGGCTACCAAATTGAAGGTGCTTTGCAGATTTAGACAAGCAGTTTTACTATGTTTCACTAAAGCTATCCGAGTTTGAAAGTGCTGAGATCCGAGATATGAAAATGAGAGTTTGATAAATCATACAATAAGAATATAGTTATATATATATACATATATTGAAAATGACTGGAGAAAAAACCGTAAATGTGTTGGTGGCAGAACTCAACACCAAGTGCCCCGGCGTCCAGGACCAGTCTGGTATTGATTTGGGACGTGGAGGCATGTGCAGCGTACAGCACGGGATCCATCAGACGCAGGTCATGGTCTTGGCGCCAAAAGCATGGGCTTCCATCAGTGCCTTGGCTCCCTGGGATGTCCTGGGTCGCCTTGAAAAATGTGAAAGAAGTCCCTTGAAGTTCAGAGAAGATGAGGAACTCAATGAGACACGTTGAGTTCCTCAAACAGCTTGAAGTTCCTCTCAGAATTCTGTTGGGATCGTCCATGTCATACAGTGCTGATCAGCATGATGTTGAGAAGGGGCTTCCAGCTGAGTCGTGGGGCCGAAAATTGGTATGACCTTTCGGGGGGCCACAAATGATCGAGACCAGGATATCAAAATGTTTGCAATCTAGACAATTCGTGATCATTCCATATACCGTATAGAACTATACTGCAACTTCAAAGACTTCAGTTACAGGACAGCAGATTTCCTTGTGTAAAGCATGTTGAGGCTACAGCTATGGTGCCAGCACTTTGCTCTATGCCACTGTGGGCGAGCGTTCTCCTGTACTTCCCGTGAAAGCACATGCTGGAGTTCCACCAAGCAGACACTTGGTCCAAAGTTGGTAAAGTTGCTGTTGCTGTAGGGTGACAGACGCCTTTGAAAGCAACATGCAATTATTCCCTGGCTCTGACTCTATAAACAAGTTTGCGATTGGAGGGATGTTTGTAGAGCACATGTAGTACTTTTCGTGCTGTTTCTGAGCACTTGCACTTCCACAATTTTCTCTTTGTGTGTTTGCACATCTGCAATAGAACCACCATTGCCAGCGCCTGCGTTTGAGCGTGAAATCCAGTGCCATTTGGCAGGCACTGCTGTGTCATTTGATGCAAATGCGAAGTGATGCAAGTTGCCCAAACTCCTTTTCAATCAGAAAGTAAAGAGCGATGGGACGTAGTCGAACGGTGTTGTGTGCCACACTCTGATCACATCTCAGGATATTCTGCTTCTTGTGCTGGCGGGGCATTTGCGTTCGATGAACTCACCGGAATTGCCACCTGGGAAGGCCGCCAGCTGTAAGAGATGCAGCTGTCACAAGAGTTTGCGAACCGAAAACTTCAGTCATGGAATGTCTACTTATGCCTTGTTATGCCTTGCTACATTGCTGTTGCCTGTCACACCTACTGGTAGGGTACTGTAACGGTCTCAAAATCCAGCCGCAATATGATCCCACTTTCAATCGCGTATGAGATTTGAGTCGACCACCACACTCCGGGTGCTTCCTGAAAATTGCATCAAGACACAGAAACATGGAACATCATGGAATGACATTGATGGTAAACAGACAGCGCCACAATGCGCCATGTGGGAAAGGTTATTGTTGGGATGGTCTTGAAAATGGTCAGGCCTTTTCAGGCCTTGATTCTGGTTTTTTCAAATCTTTGCATAGTCTCTTTCTCCCACGTCTCTAGATTCCCAGAACCCACTGACACAAAAAGTCTTGACTGCCACTTCAAGGTAAGGTGATGTTGGCAGGTGTTGATGGTTTGATATGTATGATGGTTTGATACAGTTTGCAAGTGTTCGCTGGCCAGCAAGAGCTCGAGTCTGCATTCGTGGATCAGACCCTGGTACCATTCTTCCGATACTGCAATGTTTGATGTATTTGAGGGTAATCAGAACTGATATGTATAGGTGCACTGGGTATTTGACTAGTGCTGTCCGCGCTTGGAGAATCATTGCTGTTTAAGGTCATGAAATCTTTGTTTTGGATGTGCAGAGCGGCGATTTGCAAATGCAGCCAGAGGAATCATTGACTAGAACATTGGATGCGACTGATGTGACCCGGTCGCATCAGTGCACTGTATTGCACTTGTCATTTTGTGACCTTTGGGTTGCTCTCTTGCCTTAATGCTGCTGCTTCCATGAGCAAAGAGAACGATTGGTGCCGTCTTTTCCTGGATCCCTAACCGGCAATCTGAAACCTGCACAGTGTTGCAGAGGTGTGAGTGTGGTTTGTCTTTCGATGTGTTTGTTGTGCTTTAGCGGCGCATGTATTTTAGCCTTGTGGTGAGAACCCGAATTGCATCAATTATCATGTGACTGCCCCAGTTTGCCCACTTGGATTGATCATGATTCCTCCTGGGCGTTGTCTCGACATTCATCTACAACGAAACCAAGTCATGGGAAATTTGGCTCGTGTTTGTACTCCCTTGTCCTGGTCCGCCGTGCGGTTTTCTCACAACCCTTCACAACCCTTGACTATCTCCTGGCCACCATGACCCTCGAACAGCATCCTTACTATTGTCACCCACGAACAGCGTTGCCATCACGAACACCGCCGACATCACTAGCATCCCCAGGCACTTCAAGTATTGCATAATTGCATGCAATGGCAATAACCTAAAGCAAGGACCATACTCTGATCGCATTTGTCATTGTGACTTACAAAGAGACGAGCGGTGATGGACTCACGTCAGGTGAATGCCGTTCGCAGGAAAATCAACTTGCAACTTGGGAAAATCTAATTGCACACTGATGTGGTTTGACCTTCCCAGTTTGCCGGGTTCTTTTCTTTGCTAAAACTTTCAAGATTGAATATATATTGAATCGACGTGCTGAGGCAATGCACCATCTTTGGTCACTACGAATGGCTTCCAGCTGGGCAAGGGCCCATTTTGACACATTCCTTGCATTTGGAGTTGAGAGATCAGAAACTTGGTGCAGCAGTCTGAGTTTCTATAGAAAGCAGATGGCAGCAGAAGAATCATGAAGAATCTATATATAATAGTCGAATCGAATGATTTAATCTCTACATAATCTACTTAGAGGGTCCATCACATCCAGACGTGTCCCTGTTACTACATTGACATGTGGTTGTTCAAGTTTAGCACACTCATGCGGCACCATCCGTCTTTCAAGCATGTGTCTGTGTGTGTGTGCGTTCACCTGTCAAGTCAAGGTTCTTTGCTATAAAGATAGCACAAGTTGGAGTAAGGACGAATAAGGTGTAGTTTTAGTTCAGAGATCCCTAAAAAGTACCAAAGGATCCCAAAGGCGCACTGCTGAATTCTAAACACAGGAAGTCACACTGCTCAGAACTTACGAAGAGCTGCACCAAGACTTCATCGCACACTGTGGGATCAAACCGTCGCCCAAGGACCTGCTGGGCAAAGAAGAAGTTGAGCTTCGCTAAGCGTCATCACAAGGGCTCGAAGTCAGAAAGCGATTGTCGGTCTTCGTGCCGTGCTTCGACGCAAGCGCCCAACCAACGCAGGAAGAGTTCCCTTTTTTGTATCCTTTTGAAGGCTTTAAGATGCTTTAAGTTTATGTAAGACTTGAACTGCACATAACTGCACTGATGTTTGTTTTCCACTGAAGCGTGCCGGCCATAGATACTGTCGGGTCAATCTAGGTTCGGATGTGACATGCTCTCACTTCCACGTCAACGGCAATGAGTGCTACTTTTTCTCGGGCATTTGCAAGCGAGTGACTGATTTTGCGTGCAAATATCAGGACTGTTCTTGAACGGAGGATAAGCGGATGCAGGGGAAGATGCTGTAATGCAGAGCGACTTCAATGCTTTGCGGAGGTTGATTGAAGAAACCATGACGGTGCCACAAGCTGCTGTTGCATTTGATTCGGTTTATCATGTGAGATTTGTAGCCTACCAAAGATACGAGAAAGTTTGTATCAAGCACAAAGGTTTGTTTGATAGAGAATTTCAAGGCCTCAAAATGTCGCAAGATGTGGCAAAAAGCATGCCAAAGCGGGCTGAAAGCTGTCCCAATAAGGCGTAAGAGCGAGATACCAAAAAGCCAACAAAGTCTGTCTCAGACACAGGGGTGTGTTTGATGATAAACAAATCCAAGCTCCAAAATACGTGGCAAACACGGAGAATGGCTGAAAACAAACTTAGCGCTTGCAAGGCCTTAGCTTGCACGGTTCCTTCAATTCGAAGCATAGTGCTAAAGCATACTAAAGCAAACTTCGATCATCTTTGATCTAAAGCTTTGGTGGTTTCTGGTGCGCCCAGGTCGTTGGAAACAAAATAGGGACAAGTTGGTTATTGTCGAAGTAGGAGAAACATTCCTTCCCTGCCATAAATTCATAAATGAGTTCCATCTGGAGGATGAGTGGGTCTATGAGCATTATCCTGGATGTGGTGAAAGAGGAAGCTGCATTGACATCAAGCTGCCAGACTTTCACTATATTTCAGGAAAGTATTGTCCACGAGGTGAGAATGTGGCAGTGACCGGTCAGGGACCAGTCTATTTCAAGCAGGGTTTGACGACGCAGGACGCAGACGCAGCTGTCCCATCATTCTTTCTTCCTTGATTTCGAAGGTTCGAAATTTCTTCGTTGATTTCGTTGTTTTGGCAGCTGAAGCCTCAGCTTGGCTGGACACCAACATTGCTGCAGGAGACTTTTTGGCTGCAACGCTATGACACTGCTCGCAGCGACAGTGCGTGTGCTGACGGGGATTGGGCTATTCTGAAACCTGCTCCTCAGAAGGACTGAGACTAAACATGAGGAAACAAGACAAACAAATAGTTAATCATAGAAAACTCATGCTAATCTTTTGCTCCCAGTGCCAAGCAGTTTCAACCATTCAGAATTTGCATTTGCTTCATTTTCCTTCTACATTTGCTTCCACTCAATCATTTGCTTCAAGGGCAAACAGTACATGTTGCTCATGCTTCTTGAATCTTCTTGAAATGCTTTCGAGGACTATGAGAACATGACTATGGGCTACGTGGAGCTTCACGGTACCATCGTTGTGTGTTTGAAGTCCCCGAGTTCGGATCTGCCCACCGATGTTTTCAGCAACCCGGAAACGCACCTCACTGTGGGGGCCTGAGACAGATCCAGGCGGATCCAAGCCTCCGATCTCCACAATGTCTGAATTTGCTGACGCATTCTAAGCATTCCTTACAAATACAGATAATATAGATATATAAGTTATATATAAGATACTGAAGCCCAAGCAAATCTTATCAGCTCTCATATTACCACAGCCTGCTTGTGATATGTTTACATATGTTTACACCTCTGCATACTGCATGCAAATCTGTTCGGAATATGTTTTTTGCTTGCAAGCAGAGCCTCCTAAGAAAGCACGGATAATCAATGCATCAAGATCACACATGTTGTGTCCATATTCTGGGGCTAGATGCACCCAAATAGCTGGATGTTACCGATTGTGCTGTTTTCTGTGGGCGGGATGACAGCCACTTCGACCATCCCTCAGAATTTGAAGATAGTTGAAGTCTTGGTGACCCTATTCACTCACCCTTTGCCCTCAAAACAAAATTAGGCCCCCATGGCTCCATGGTTTTGCCGAATGTCTCCTTCGTTTTATTCAGCCTAATGCTTTCTAATGCTTATGACGAAGCTTCAAGGCTTGTCAATGGTCGGTACACTGTTCAGGGTTCTGCATGTTTGCGAGTCGCAAAACTGTAAGATTGCGTGAGCTGAATATCAAAAAGGCTTTTCTTGAAACAAAATGTCATTTGTTAATTTTAGTATTTCTTTTTTTGGAAACGTGGACATGTACGCTTATTTTTAATCATGTTTAATATGTTTTCATTTTTCTAAAAGGCAGACACGTACTACTGACTTACTTACTGCAATGCCAATGCCAATGCCAAAACTCAATTTGCCATAATTTACATGCTTTTACCGACCCACTCTTTTCATTTCTTTTCCAGGACTTTTTGCTGCTTTGAATTGGGTGACACTGGATCAAATCATTGTGTGTGTGCTTGTGTTTGATCTGTTTGCAACCCTGATTTGCCAGCGTAAACTCATTGCATAATTTTGCAAAGCTCTATGAAACGAGCAGTTGCATTTTGGTGCTGCTGTGTCAGAATAGACTCTCGACTAGACATTGTTTTTTGATGTTTTTTGCTTTGCCGCTATCCGTGGGCTGTGCCAGCTAGCTATGGGACTCTAGACAGCACAAATACATGAGTCAGTTCGAATCTTGGCTTTGAGTCTTGTATAACATCACAATCTGGCTGCATGGATCCTCCGAAGTTGAAACAAGTACACTATCCTATGACTACTGAACAAACTAAGTTGTATTTTGTTTGTCTTGATACCTGATGCATTTTCTCGTGCGCTGATAGGTGAAAAAGATTTCCGTGAACGGCGCACGGGCTGTGGTAGCGGCACCGGGTTGTCAGAAGCCAAACATCACCGGCAAGGACCCGCACACAACCGAATCCGAATTGTGCAAGTTACGAGCATAGTCTATAAATGTCTTTGCATAGTATTCTATCCAAAGAGGCACTCGAGAGGATTCAAATACCACAGTTGTGTGCCCGCCAACCTCCCGATCTTGTCGTTCGAGATTTCCATTCTGCCATGCGCACTTCATTTCGAAGGACAAAACAGAAGTTGAGGAGGAAGAAGACCTATCAGTGTTTCCATTGGCTCTTTGGCCGACAAGAGCAGAGTTTGGTATATCGGTATATCGTATGTTTTGGTCCAGGCTGCAAAGGAATGTTATTCTATGTTATTCTCACCTCAAACGCGTTGTGAAAGCGCAGGGCAGAGGGTAAAGGATCTAGGAATCTACACCTTGCCGCGCCCATAGCCATAGGATGTTAATGATGTTTATGTGTTCTCAAATCTTTGGTAGTCCGGAATCCAGCAAACCTAAGTCAAGAAGGCTCCGGAAATCAGGAAAAGCGAGTGTTTTCTGTTGATTTTGCAAAGGCAGCTTGAATTACTGTATGCTGAATTCAACATTCAAGAATATTCAAGAAACAGTTTCAAATACTGAGTATTTCTTTGGCTTGCAACACTGTTGAAGACCATTCCGAGGTCTTTGATGATCCCTCCACGGATGCTGCAAATGACCACTGGCTCCATCCATGTCAGTGCGTGCCTGCTGAGTGGGGTTCACTGCCCCCAGCAGCAGGCTCACTGTTTCAGCAAAACCAACTGATGATATTGATAGAACATTTTTTTAATTTTCAATATCAGTATCAGAGATTCAACGCATGAGAGTCTCTAGGGGTCTATTGAGTCCGTTCCAACTCTTTGCAAAACAGTGCTTTGTGCGCCAGTGCACCAGGTGACAGCGTGGGAGGAATTCCTCCCGGCAGCAACAATGAATTTATAGTTCCACCATTTCAAATCGCCTTGCGCTTAGAATCGGCACAAGAGAGGACCAAATCATTGAGCGACAAGAGCCTGACCGGATCGGATATGGGTTATGGTCAGCACTTGCGTCCCTAGGTTGAGGGAGAATTTGTTTGTGAGCAAGAGTTGCTTGGTATCTTAATTGACGGTTTTGTCCGAGAGGTTGGCATTGATGAGTTGCAGTGTTTCAACGCAATGGTGTGAGAATGTTGTTTTTGCACATGGAAAAGAGTCGTGTTTCAAAAGACACTGGAAAATGCTTGAAGTTCTTCGTACAGTAGACGATGTTTCATCTGCTTGGCAAAAAGTAGAAGCATCGTGACAACAGCGATACTGGGAACCTTTGGATTCGTTGTTATATAAATCACTGACAGCGCTGGCCTTAGTGAATGGGAGTGTTTCTCAGAACATTCTCAGAATGATATATGGAATACAACGGGGCTTGATGTTTAGAGTTGCAACACTTCTGTTGACCCTCTAAGTAGACGTTTCAGATGACATCTCTAGACATCTCCAGATGCCCTGAGAAGATCTGAGGAATCTCATTGAGATACTGGTCTTGCCCGAGGACGAAGGTTTGGACAGTGGTGCATGCAGAACGAAATGCTTGGCCCAGCAATGTCCCTATTTCTGGGAAGGCACGCTGTGCTCGCTGAATTGAGTAGACAGACATGAAATAGATCGAAATAATGTGGCATTGAGATTTGTTTGACTCACTTGCTACCCTTGACTCAATGGCCCGCCCGTGAACAAAAAAGTGTTGATAAGATGTGCATATGTTGCTGTATCGGGTTGGCACGTCTCATTTGGATTCATTTGGCGGTCTTCATGTCTTCATGCTCTAAACGAGAAAGGATTGCCGAGTACATTGCAAGAGTGGAGGGACGGGTTTTCGTTGTAGTGTTGTCAGCATGCAAAGCAGCTGCTGTCTCCATGGAGACAGCAGCTAGCAGTCAGAGAGTCGTTGGGAGAGCACCCAAGTCATCAGCAGGTCGTGGACTGTTTTTCGGTATAGTCACGTCTAGGTTCAAGGAGAAGGTTGCAGAGGCCGGAGGCAAAATAGTGGCTGTTGCGGATCCTATGTAGGTGGCAAGGCTGGGAAAGGTTCAGACTGAAGAGCACTGCGGGGAGGTTGAAGCAGGATTTTCTGACACCATTGGAGTAGCTGCATGTGCCTTTAGAAGTTGCGATGCATTTGTTTTTAAATATATATGTGTATATAATTGTATATATATATATATGGGTATTTCTTGTTATCACCAGCCCCCGACACATACCCATTTGCACGTTCGACTGGTACGAAACATACCCCCGAAACATACCCCGAAACATACCCACGAAACATACCCCGAAACATACCCCCGAAACATACCCCTGAGACAAACACGCAGCAGGGGGTCGATAGTTTTGAGAAACTCCCATATATATATATATATATAGACATATACACACACGCGCATATCTATATCTACAATTATCTACATTTAGATATACACACACACACACACACACGCGCATATCTATATCTACATTTAGATATACACACACACACACGCGCGCATATCTATATCTACATTTAGATATACACACACACACACACGCGCATATCTATATTTATATATATATATATACATATATATATATATATATTGTATATACCTAAGTATGTAAATATTTGGATATGGTGAGGACGCGCTGGCGAGACTTTCCGTTGATATTCTGGTTCGACTTGCCACCAAGGTGGAGAGCTTAAGCCTGTTCGTTTTTGATGCTTTCAAGATCTCGGGAACGTGCGCAGCTCGCGTTAGCGCAAGAACGGAGGTACGCAATATATATATATATATATACATATATATATATATATACGATGCAAAACAAAGAGCAAATCCATTTGTGCCAGACGAGTCGTTGTCATTCATTGTACCTACCGGAAAAACAAAGTAATCTTCGGGGGATAAAATCGGATATTTCCCTCACATTTACAGCACATTTCGAAAAAACTAGAGTTTCATGCCAGAATTCAAGAGACAATTCAAACATATCTCTTGCAAAAGCTTTGAGCCCCGAGTGTTTTAACACTTTTTGGAAAACATGTTGGTCTCATCACAATGGCGCATCACGAGCCTACGGCTTCATGAGCTAATTCTCGGCACTTCCACAAGCACAAACGAACACAAAGTACCTGGCCGATCCTGGCCGATGTTTTTCTTGTGCATGCGGATTATGTGCAATTCCTCGTGTGCTTCTGGGCACCTGGTGATGGTGCATTTGCACTGGTCAGTAATTCAGAATTTGCCGAGCTAAACTTCGTAATTACAGTATACATATAATATCATCGTGATCAGATTTTTTGCCATGCACATTCAAAAATGTTGATTTGCTTCTTTGCCAGAAGGAACCATCATATCATGTGCCACCTGCTTACTGGTTCTGCAAGAGATCACAAAAATTCTGTAAACATATTTTTTGATACTGTGCAGACTAGGGTTGGGTTTGGCCGTGTCCATCAAAAATGCCTTGATGGTTTCTTGGCTGCGGTTGCGACATGCTGCTACCTTGAGTTGTTTCATTTGTTCTTTGCATACTTTTGCACTATGCAATGCTTGGGAGAATTGCCAGGCGAAGTCATGTCATCCAGGCAGTGCCGTATTTACCGAGCTTGCGGCGAACTTGTTCCATGAATGCATTTTTCTTTTTCTTAGTCCAGGCGAACTGACAGTGGCTGATTGTGAATTTGCCCTCCCTACCCTTGCAGCATCTCTTGCGTCATTTTGCATCCAAAATTATTTTCCTAAACTTCCCAAAATGTTCATTCAGAAGAACTATCATAACTATTGAAAAACAGAAGAAATGTATGCTTGAAATATCTCAAGGTCATTTTGACTGATTTCCCCGATAAAATAAAGTCCATGGTAGCTGGGGATTGCAATGGAATTTCAGGTCATGAGAATCATTCCAGGAAGTTTTAGATCTCAACAATCAAGATTAGAGTTCAAGCTTGGTTTATGCATAATTTTGAACAGACGCACTACTGAAGTAATTTAGGCTCTTAGCAGACAATATGCAATGTGTGGTCATTGGTTGTTGGTGTAGCCCCATGTTTTTAATGGTTTCCATGATCATGAGTGCAATTCAAAGATTCTTCGAAGGACTGAATGGGGAGAGCAGTCAGTTCCGGCGTTCATGTCATACTTAGCCATGGCCATTTGAGCAGCGTTCAAAACCCCCATGATTACCTTCCAACTAGAGGTTGATCTAGGGAGAGGCTCGCGAAAGTGAAATGCATGGCCGCGTAAGCTCCGCGAAAGCCCAAGCGAAAGCACAATGTACAAAGCACGACGCGAAAGGTTGGCGAAAGTGATCATAACTCACATGTTTGGTTCAGCACGCAGTGTTTTATTTGGAAACTTCGACTCACGACGCGAAAGGTTGGCGAAAGTGATATGCGAAAATTTTGCTTCGCGAAAGCAAACGCTGTGGTCGCGAAAGCGACGCGAAAGGTTCGCGAAAACCAATTGTTTTTGCAAGCCCATGAACTAGGGGTTTAGAACATGGCTCATTTAAGACCATGGTCCGCGATGGTCCATGTCTATGCTTGTCAACAATTGTCAACCATCAATCTACCATTTTGGCTTTGCCCAATGCTTTCGAGGAGTTTGGATTTGATTTCAGAGCAAAAGTACAGGACCCCCCAAATCACTCATATTTCCATCCGTTCTATTGGGTTCTTACGCTCACTATTGGAATGGACAAAGTGAATCCGAGTTGAATTGAAACGAGCTTCGGTGGTATCCCCAACAGCAGCGATCTAGCTTCACAGATCTTTTTGTACCACAACCCTCCTGGAACTTTCCCGGGCCTTGCTCTCGGAACCTGCACCTCGACCTTCGGAAACCTTGATCTGCCAACTGCACTCGAACTTGCTGGAACCTTCCAGAATCTTGATCGGCCAACTGCACCGGAACTTTTCGGAACTCTCCGGAACCTGGGCCTTGGACCTGCACCGGAACACACCGAAGCTTATTTGGGCTGATTCAGCGCGGAAGCTGTTGGGGAATGCGGTGATTTCACTGAGGGAATATGATTTTTGCATTTTTTGCCCGATGCTTTGGATGTCAGGGGTAATGTGGGGTATTGCTGGGGAGCTTGCGATGCGTCCTCCCACTTCTAGTTTGTATTCGGCGCATGTGCATCATGTTTTTCCGATGCCCTCCCTTCTTCATGCCTATAACCACAACAAAGCAGCGCGTAGCTTTTGTCCACCCCTTACCTTGCAGGCTGCAATTGCTTGTATCCGATGTCGAGTTTGTTGGAACAAAACAGGTAGAAGTGTGGGACCCCCCCATGCAGATACCAGAAATCATTAAGGCTTTGGATGGGTCTATGTGGAGATATGCGGAGATACATGAGCATAATTGGGGGTATACCCATGCTCCACGTTGCAGGGACAACGTTTATTCCTTTGAGATTCTTTGGTAAAAGAACAGCAGACATCAACATGTTGGACATTTTCAATCGTAATCTGTTTTCAAGGGGACGATTGAAATTCGATACTTCAATTGTTGGTGTGTAATCATTGCATTGCCTTTGAGTTTTCAAAGGGGTATGGGAGGTTACCGCGTACAGTGGCAGTGATTCTTCTTGCAGGCCAAAAGTCGGCTAAGTGAAAATTATTTTCAGGGACCTGCACTGACCACCGCTTTGGTTTTTGACACCACACCGTTGCTTGACAGAACATTTTTGGTAAAGCATTGCATTGGAATACTCCCAAAAAGCAATTTCATTCTCAGCCTGTGAGGCCTGTGAGGGGCTAGGTGGCAGTTCACTTTGGACACCACTTGCGTTCATTGGACCTGAAGGGGCCCCAAAATCAGTTCAGAATGATTTCAGATGGTGGTATCCTCCCCTCCTTCAAGGTAGGGCTCTTGATTTTGAAGCCTCAGGCCAATGTGTAGTGTGCATTTAGTTTAAGCCTGTACGACTTGATTTCCCAAGGCCCAAGGCCTGTTTTTTTCTTCGTTTTTACGAAAGTCAAACAAAACTAGCAAAATATTGTTCAACCGCCCCAAGTTTGCCCCCAACCCCCTTTTGTTTTCACAACTCAACTCGTACAAGATATTGTCCACATGATTCCAGACATTGCGCCAGATGTGTCATTGGTTGCAGATCGGTTCCGATGCGTTGCTGCTCCTCTTTGAGGTACGAGAACTTGGAACGGCTGGCACTCTGTATGGCGTGATGCTTGGTATCCAATGTTTAGATATGTTTAGATGTGCTGTGGCGAATTTGCCTTGACATGTTTGAGATATTCGATGTGAGATGTTTGTCCCACAGACGTCCCTGATCCCACTGTCCCCTTGAAAATATCTTTCCACTCGACTCGAGGCCCCCACCTAAGCACCTGAGTGAAATTGTTTGCCACTAAGGAGCTACAGGAAGTCCTGTCAGATTGCGGATCCACAGATGTGTTGGGATGTTACCAAGCGTCGTTCTTTTCTTGGTGCTGGCAGCGATTCATATAGCTGTCTCTTCCAGGCTCCCACTTTGAATCTGGTGATTTGTTGCTGAATTCGCAAGGGCCAGGGTGTTTGGATGATTATTTGATACGCATATATCCGAGCAGGGACTGCATTGATATGTTTCTGTGAAAAATGTGAAAATTGAGGGAACACCGAACCCACAAAAGTACGACTTGAGACAGTTGCAGACAAGATGAATGAAAGCGTAGATTTTGTGCTCCAGGACCTACTCGAGCAATGTGACCACAAGCTCATGTTGGGTGGCATGGGCGTTGGCGTTTGTGGCAAATGTACATTTGCGCCCGCACCTTGGGCACAAAAGGCATCGAAAAGTCTTGTTGGGCCACAGTAAGGTTGGGAGAGGTTCCACTCGATTGGAAGCATACGCAAGAATTTCACATGTAACATCATACAATCAATTACAATCATATTATGTATTGATTGATATATGTATGATGTGTTTACACACAACATATATATATATATACACTCTGATCATTCATATGTAAATATGTTTGTATACATCTCTAAATACACTATGTCTATGTCATTGTATGTCTGTGTTTGTGTGTGTGTCTGGCAAGTTGCTTCGAACCGCGCTGGGATCAGGTTGAAGGACGCCGAATCGCTGCCTCAAACGGAGAGTGCATTGACTACGATCCTGGAAATTCGAATGTGCACCTAGGCAGGCAATGGGTCAGCAGGTGGGGGACAATTTTTAAGGTGTTTGTTTCCTTAGGTATACTGTTTTGGAGTGCAGAAGAACTCATGCCATTGATGGATATTGATGGACAAACCTTGTTTGCACCTATGGTTGACACTCTACAAGTAGGTACAAATCTAGGTACAAGTAGGTCAGGATTTATCTGCAAAATTTCGTGAAGTGGACGCAGTGAGTCATCGTCCCAGTCATTGGGTCAGAGTATACAACCAAACATGATGGAAATTGGCCAAGTTAGCAGCAAGGCATTTTACCCCTTAAATCCTGTATATACATGAGTTTGCCTCCAAGATCTACAAGGGAATGGAACAGTCCTTCAGTCAACGCTGGCTCAATTCAATATTCGTAGCGAGTTTTGTACTGTTTTACACACTTTGCCAATTCCATATTGTATTCGCTTGGTATTTAGCCACCCTGAAAGAGTTGTTGAGTAGGTCAGGGCCACGTGAACAGGATGCGTATGCTTAAAATCAAAGCTTGTGCTTGTTGCAGATTACTGATTACATGTCCTTTGTGCTATTTTCGGCAAACTTGCTTGAGTATTTTTCTCGGGGTCCGTTGTTTGTGAACAGTTTCTCCAGCAAGGTCGTCCATTTCTACTGTGTCATCCTGTCCCTGTCTTTTGTCAAGACAATGATATCATTACTTGTAACATCGCTAACTCAAAAAGGGACAGGTGGAAATACATGGAACGCGCACTGAAGCTCTCCTAAAGCAGGCACCATAGGTCCCTTTGATGAAAGGCAGCCCGCCGCGGAAGTTCATAGGCCCCAATCGTGCCAAAAAAGATTTTGAAGTCCCCGGTATTGGCCTCTTTTTCGTCCAAAGCTGTGGTTGCATCGTGGTTCACCTCTCTACCATGGATCGATGATGAAATGTATTCGTTGGTTTGCTACTTTGTCTTCATGTCTTTCTATGTCTTTCTTTTTCTGTAGTTCTCAATATTTCTCTACTTTTCAAGCCTCTTAGAGCTGGGCTACAACGCAACCAAAGCCTGAGCGCAACCTCCACAGTCTGCTGGAAGAAGCAAATTTTCTGTACAACTAATGTGTGAGAAATAGCTGGAATTCATGAAATATATTGAAATATGAGATGAATATGACAGAAACATATAGGTGCAGGAGGTAAGGCAGTTTGCGGTAATTAATATGCGGTATCGGTATACGTCATAGTACACACGTATGTATACATCGTGGTGAATGCTGCCATCAGTGAGGAAAGTGCATCCTTGCCATGGGGATAAGAACCAGAAGTGGTACTTTGATGGCGAGCTCCTGAAGACCGACTACAGCGACAGCTGTATGGACTACCACACGGGCACGGGAAACGTGTCTAGACCTGAGGACAGACTTAGTCTGTCTTGAGATATGTGGAGATGTCGTTACTGAATTTCACATTTGGAATACTGCGTGTGCAGATGTGTTGAAAGAAGTGTTGGTCACGCGCAAAGCAAAAGTAGTCGCTTTCAGATTTATGGCCACTTTCCTTAATGGTCCAGCCTTAGGTATTTAACGCTTTTGCCATGTCATCGCAGCAACCTAGCACTTTCGGACTCACAGAATCCGATAAGAATCTGAACATATTTTATTCATTGGAAAGCGCCTTTGAAAACGTATCGAAGCAGATTCAAACGGATTCAAACCATACTATTGTAATCTATTGTACATATTCAAACCATAGATCTTAGACATTTTTGGACATAGTTGGACTGGAATAGACCTTGGTTCACCTTGGTCTTGGGAAGTCACTGATTCGATACCAGCGATGCCAAGACCTCTCCTGGAGAGTGGACATAGAGTCGATACCATAAAGTAAATCAAATGATGTGTCTATATGCATTGATTTAGATCTGCATAGAGATCGTCAAATAGATTCATAAATGATAAATGTAGACATGAATATGACATGAATATGACATGTATATACGTATACATATATGATCATATATATCATATATGCATGAGACTAGACGGAGTCCATCACCCCATGACGGAGTCCATACACATATATGCATAATACGAAGTGAATTTGGATTCTACAGATATATAATTACAAAAATATATATATATAGATATAGCGGATATAGATATAGATATAGATATAGATATATATATATAGATCGTTTTACATTTGCTTTCGACCTTTGGAATAAGCCCTTCAAAGTGGGAAACGTTGACACACTGAAAAAACAAAACATTTTTTCCACAGAAAAAGATGTGATAAACACTGATTCCTATTCATGGCCTCGAGGCTGAGATGTGCAAACTTGGAGTTGATATTTCAGGGAGATTCAATGCCACAGACATCCTCGGAGAGGAGTGATAGAAGAACCTGGACTCCCGAGTACATACCTTACCTGTAGCTGGAATGCTAGAAAGTTCTCGAGAACGAGGCACTACTTGACGTATGCAAGGATGATAACAAATTGTGTATGTAAAAACATCAATGTGATGTAAATGTTGATAAATGTTGTAGACGCTCAAAAGTGAAACTCCAGAGTCGCTTTCAGCTCAGGGGTGTGGCTCGTTGGTACCCAAGGGTTGAATTTTCGGTTTTCCAAACGGCTATTCGAGCCCTGAAGCCTCTCAGCATATGTGGTGCTTTACAAATTGTGGCTTTGACTTTCTCGGAGTTGTCTGTATGTGTCTATGTATTTTATGAACGTGGTCATGAATTTCTGCGTACAAAGAAGGGTCACCATTTGATAGCAGCATTTTGCAGGATCTTGTTGATTGGTTTTGATTTGTTGTAGATGTCGCCGATTGGGTTTCCTGTACAGAATGGGAATGATTAAATCCTCTAGGATTTGATTTAACAGAAACCATTGTGCACAAGTCATTTTTCTGTGGGTCGGTAATTTTGTCCACGGGCCTTCCTGAAACCAGTGAGTCCCTGAGTGGTTCCCCTGGATTGGCCATCACATAGACAAGAGTTTTAGGGCACTGGGTCGTGCCATTTCGTATACATGAGATAGCTTGAACTTCCTGGGGATGCTTGGGGAGATCATGAAATTACAAATGGTTTTCCCACTGCAATGGATATTTTTTCAAGCTGTGGGCATTCATAAATCGGGTTAGATTGCTGCGAGTGTTGCTTGCCTCAGTACGATGGGTTGGTTGGTTGGCTTTTGCTTTATTGAGTATCATATATGCTATATAGTTCCCATTTTAAGACTAACCACGATGACAGCAACAAAGATGATGACAATAATGACAATGACTCAAACCACAGCGACGACATAGGATGAGGACAGTTGAAAGACAACAACAGTTCCATTTCTTAGGCATGAAATTGCGAATAAATTACCTAAATCTGAGGCACTGCGTTCTCATTGTTGGCCCCAGACACTAAACAACACTAAATGAGACTAATTGACACTACACTCAACACTAAATGACGCTACTTGACACGAATATTATATACCATCTTCAAGTGAGGGGCGTTGGAACTTCATGCAATCGTTGGGTACGGAATTCATTTTGTAGCAAAGTGAGACGGCCTCATCATTTTGTAGCGTGCTTTGACCCACAACATAGGGAGAAAGCGGGCAGACACATAGAAACACTAACCTCTGAAAGCCCAACGGACTGTGACTAATGGGATGTTTTGGTCACTTATTGCCAGCATCCTGACCAATATATCCTTCTTTGGTCGCAGTCTATGTGGGGACTTTGTATGTATATGATTAGTGTGCCAATTGGGCATCATTGTAAATCAATCAGAAACACTTGTCGGCGGCTGAGGTTTGTCTATGATCAGCATACTATGGTTTTTAGAGATGGGTGAGGCCGAATGCTACATATTGACACGTTGCAGAAAACCACCTACGATAGTTTTATGTACTTCCAAAATGTTCAAGGGTTGTGGTGGCCACTTTGTACAGATTTGTTTCGTGCGGAAATGCCATTTTGTACCAAAAACATCCAAAAACTCACGGCATCCCCACTGGCTTAACCCCCTGGACCCCCCCGGGGGGTCAAAAATGTAACTTACATTTTTGGGTTTTGACATGCCCCCCAAGATTGACTACAAAAGAAGGAGAGGAGGGTGGGTGTTGAGTGTTGAAAAACGTTACTTCTTTTGGTTACGTTTTTTTTGCCCCCCTCCCCCATGCATCACCACAAATCAGGGTGCATCAAGTCAATAAATGTAACATGTAAGTTTGAGGGGGGGAGGGGGGGCGTCAATAAATTCAGTGGCTGAAGTCGTTGGATGTAGTGTGCCATCGTGTGCTAGACTATGCTAGACTCCTATATATATTGGATTATATTGGATATTCACTGCTCAAACAGACCTTGGAAAAATGCAATTACATTCTCCAACGCCTGTGTGGTGCTGACCTGTGCTGACTTATCTTTGTTTTTCTGATCATTTCTGATCTGTTTAATTTGTCCTCGATAGATAGGTTTTCATAAGGTTTCTAATGGTTTGATATGGTTTGTAATGGTTTGTATATGTTTGTATATGTTTGTATATTCATTGTGCAAACAGACCCCTGGGAAAATGTAATTACAGTTTCCGACGTGTGCGAACAGACCCCTGGGAAAATGTAATTACAGTTTCCGACGCGTGCAAACAACCCTCTGGGAAAATGTAATTACAGTTTCCGACGTGTGCAAAGAGACCCCTGGGAAAATGTAATTACAGTTTCCGACGTGTGTGGTGCTGGCTTCTCATCACCAAGATCCTGAAACCATGGAACCAAGCCTCAAAATGAAACGTTACATTTTGAGGCTGTTACCCTAAGATGTTGGGCTCAAGAGGCGTCACCTGGAAAATGTAACATGATTTCCTGGATTTTCCAAAACTCAAGGTTTTTGCCCAAAAAACTGCATCTTACATTTTTGAGGTCCCCCCCCTAAGGGGGTAGGGATCTCACGGCAGATTTACGAAAAATCGAATTTCAGTGAGCACAGCACCTCCGTTCCTTTTACAGAGTGGTCATGTGCGTTGCTGGTTTCTGATTGGAATGGGGGGTACATAGAATTTTTTTAGATGTAATATTGATATAACATATGTTTATATGATTGTATATTTATATACGTTTGTTCCGTATGTATTATGTTTGTGTGTGCATGCATATGTGTATGTGTATCGTGTATACATATATGATCCCGGCTCGCGGTTC
>VSDK01005374.1:0-23896 GCA_009767595.1 Symbiodinium kawagutii | reverse complement strand
TATATATGATCCCGGTTCGCGGTTCGTCAGCCCCCATTTGCATGCACGCTATTTACAGCATTTTGGAGCCTTACCCTCCCATTTGCACGCTATTTGCAGCATTTTGGAGCCTTTCCTTCCCATTTGCATGCTATTTGCAGCATTTTGGAGCCTTACCATCCCATTTGCATGTTATTTGCAGCATTTTGGAACCTTACCCTTCCATTAACATGTTATTTGGGAGCTTAAAGCATTCAAATACACCTATATACTACCAATATTACCTACATACTACAGATATACTACTTGTATGCTACCTATTTGCTGCTGACTACGTACATACCACTTATATATTTTTGTATTTCCTAAATACTACCTATATAGTAGCAAAAGGCTATTGACACTACCTACATATTTCTTACATATATCTAGATACTTATGTAGTATTTTACTTAGATACTACCTATATGCTACCTATATACTACATGATATATAGTACCTATACACTACCAAAATACTACTTATATACTACTAATAATATACTACTTATATACTAAATATATGTTGTCTATATACTACATAATATTTACTACCTATATACTATTTAAATATTACCTATATACTACTTGCATATATCCCCCCAACCCACCACCAGACCACAGGGGGAGGGGGGGACCATGACCATTGCACTTCCCCACCACCACCCCACACCACAGGGGGGGAGGCGGGGGTACCCTGACCCTGGGGGGGAGGGAGGGGGGGCCTGAAGGAACCTGGATCATATATATATATATATATATATATGTGTATTTATTTATACATACATATACATGTCTATTTATGCGCATACATTTGATTCAATGCACTGAAGATAGCTTGCATATTCTTTTCTTTGATGGGACAAGTCCTGTTTCAGGTCTACATGTATACTTGCCATGGCGAACCGAATCAACGCTGGTACTTCGACGGCAATCTTATCAAAAGCAGATTTGATGACAGGTGTTCCTTGGCAGCAGTGAGATACCCCACCAGTCAGGCCGGATTCACTGATTGACAGGGTTTGGTTGTCCATGGTATTGTTGCAGCTGCAAATGGAGAAATGCAATGAAATCATAATGAAATGACAATGAAATGACAATTAAAATGATAATGAAATGAAAATGAAATGATAATGAGATGCCATGGAAAAATGTCGACCACCTGCACTTGCTTACAACAAGATACATACTAACAAAACACTTCAAAACACTCCAGAGACATATAAATCCAGGGCCAAGACTTGAGAAACCCATGACGTCATGACATGTGAATACTCTGACGGCGCGAGAAGGTTGCAACTATGCAGATCTTGGCACTGCCAAACCAACTGCACCCACGCCACCTGCTCTCATCCAATAAACTCAGCGTGGTCACAAATGTCACAATGCTGTCACAATTCCAGCCAATGACGACACTGTGACATATGGTAAGGCGACTGGATGGCAATCGTACATACATGACCTTTATCTATAGAACATTGATATTTCATGATGAATAATTAATGATCCATGCTGATATATCCTGGTGTACATATGGATATATATTGGCATATCATGATGTATAAACAAATAGTATGTATATCAATTATATCAATCAAACATGTTATACACCATTTCTTGTTGCAAACAAAAAGCTGGGCATGAGACTCGATGGCTATGTGCAAACATGTGAAAGTTATACATGCTAAGGTGCGCGCAACACACAACAACAGCGATACTCGGGCTAGATATAGTCCTGACGTCAACTCGTGCAAAGATACCAGTATGTAAGACACTCAGGATGTAAGAACAGGAACGCTCGCATAGCACTACAATTTACATCCAATTATTGCACTGCTCATTTTCCCTGTTAGAGCTCTTGAGGGATATCCATGGATATCTTCTTTTTTCAAGTTGATGGTTTGTGTGACTTCATGCTGAGGCCTGCAATTCCAGGCAATTACCAAAGATGTTTTCATCGCGAACTGCCCTGGCACTAACACTCAGCACTGGACGTGGCAGCAGGCAGAGATTTGACAAGCGTGGACATGACACTGACTCCAAAGTTGAGGAGCATTGCATGTCAAAATTGCCGCATTTGCTGAGAGGATCGGAGAAGCTGTAGTGCAGTTCATTTCTACCTGAGATGCTCGTGGTTGAACTAACAGGCAAATTGGGACCGCAAACACAGCAGCAGACTCCAGCACCAGTCTTCAATGCCTAGCTCCACTGCACTTTCCAAAACGGATTTTGATAAGTAATTTTCATATATTTCAACAATTATTCTAACGGTTTATAGCCGTCCATACTTCAGGCCAAAAAACAGATGAAAAGTGTTTGGTTTTTTTGTAGACCTTGTCCAGGTACAGTCTTTGGTTGATGTCTTTCCGATTTCCCTTAACTTTCTCCTATGGATGGGTTCCACACCAGTCTGCCTTCTCCTTCACGTAATTCCCTTTGCTTCTTTTTTTTTTGGGCTACGTATGGAAATCCTGGAAAACCTGGCTATGATAAGATCTTATTTTGGGCCCACATATTCCAGAGACATCGTACAGCATCCCTGACATGCGATTCCATGCGATTCCACTCTTGTATGTACGATTATTCCCTTGGAATGTGAATGCACCCTAGTACGTGGCTGCACGTGGTGCCCAAATACTCACATCCATGGCATACGAATCCAAAACTGGTATGTGGTAGGAAATGTGGGAAGGAATGTGTGAGTAGGAGAATAACCTTAAAAGCATAACATAGTGAAAATTGTACATATTGTAATTACATTGTATATCTGCAATTTTCTCTGCAAAACAGCTGTTGAGCTGGTTTTTCCTTGTGTTTTATCTTTTTTTGCGAAAAACGTTTGGAACGCGTTAGCAGCACAAGTATACTTTTTTGCATTCCATACTTCCGTCATTCCAGACACTAAAAAGAAATGTAAAACACCTCAACATGTCAATTCGAACTTTTTTCTCACCCACACTTGTATACGTAGAGTTGTTTATATGCGTTGAGCACTCTGTATGCGCTGCGATTGTTGGGGTACTCTCCTGGTATGCGAACAATATGTTTTGTGTGCGTAGGGAGCGCCGTACGGGCGATGAAAATGTTCTTGTGGCCTTCCTGGGACGAATGGCGCATGCTTGACCTCTCAGCAGGTTCCAGTCATAATTGATCGCAGTCATTGGGATAAATGGTGCATACTCAACCCCGAAGCAGGTTCAACTCATCAAGTCATGTCCACTCTTCTGGAGTCCGATGATTCAATGGTATACATGACTTTTCTCAGTGTGGGGAATCTAGAATTGTATTGGAAGGCTTTGGGCACAGATCATGGATTTACGAATGCATCGTTTGGCTATTGGTCAAAGATCCCTGAGCAAATCAGAGTTGCAGAGGCTCTGGCAGCTGAGAATAAAGAAGATCAGAGAAGAGGACCGAGAAGACAAGAGGGTGGAAGAGCATGGAGAAGAGAAGATTGGACCAGAAATTGGTAGCATGAGTTCAATAGAATAAAAACCAGGAGACTAGTGTTTATTAAGCTAGAAAAGGGTGAATTGTAGAGCAGAGTAGAGTGAAAGAGCGAAGAGTAGAGTTTAAGAGGAAGAGAGGAGTTTAAAACAGAGAGGAGGACTGAGGACAGAATGGTGAGAATGCAAGATTAGAGAAGAGTTTAACAGAGAAAATGGAAGATCAGAGTCCGGGAGAGTGAAGACATGGGACGACAGCAGTGAGATTTCAATGGTTTGAGTACTAGCTGTGCACGGACATACTTGTATTACACATATTTACACATGACTATACATGGACATATGGCTCAACTCTCCCCATGGCTATCGGACCCGTTTCCTGTGGACATGCGACCCTGTGGTGGTCATGATGGTGGTGGTGGGGGTGGTGGGAATTGGAGGTAGCGTTAACCACGCATAGATATGCTGTAGCTTCAGTCCAGGAGGCGCAGAGAGATGGTATTAGGATGTGTTTGGGTCTTATGTAGTTTATGCAGGGATTACCAAGTATGACATATCATATATAAGCATATAGGTGTGCAAGCATGTGCTATATTGGTTTTAATACATGTAGTGTGCAAGCATGTGCTATATTGGTTTTAATACATGTAGTGTGCAAGCATGTGCTATATTGGTTTTAATACATGTAGTGAACAGCAAATGGGAAGAATATACTGATTATAACGAATGGCAGAGGCAACGTCTACGTGCCTAGGAACGACACTTGGAGGGAAGCATTTACGTACGCTGCCCTTGGGGAGAATGAAACTAACACCATGGAGGGATAGACACTGAATAGACTGCGATCGAGAGCTTGTGGTTAGACCTATGGGAAAGCAGTTCTCTTAGGAAGTCTTTTGCAGGTCCCCCTGGGAGTCCTCCTCTCCTCTCCCTGTCCTCTAGTCAGTCGCACATTAAGTCATGCCGCTTGACGCAGACAGTGCATGATGGGCAACGCCTTCATACAGACCACGACCACGGGAGGTGCCTCCATGTGGACTCTGACTCTTTGGAAAAACGTTGGAGGTCCTGAGGTTATTCTCAGGTGATTCTCAGGTCATTCTCAGGTCATTCTCAGGTCATTGAGGTCATCTTGCAAGATCAAATGTTCAGAGCATCTTTTTGTCGCTGGCTTTGGAGTTCGCAGTATCATGCTCCGTGGTAAGACTGAGATCCAAACGGCCTCAACAATTCTGTGAAGTAGAACAAGAACAGAATGAGATGTTAAGAACAGGTTTCACTGTTCACTAGATCAAGAGATTCTGTTCGTTCTTCACATCTCTTCACTACCATTCTGGTGGTGATATGTGCATCAGCTCACTGTTGGATTCTATGCACATGGAGGGATGAAATATGATGAAATCATGTATTCATTCCATTTCATTCCAGAGCACAGAGAAAGCTCGTGGCACAGATGCTACAAAAGCACAGAGACTGCTTCAGCACAGTTTCAACATCTGATTTACATGTTTCAATTGTTTATATTTATTTATTTCAATCTGAGTTTTACACATGATTTTTTGGAGAATTGTTTTATTTCACATGAGCGCACTCAGAGCACTGAGGATGGGAATCTGAAAATGGCAAACTGTGACGTGTCCATGAAGAGCCGATTCTTCTTCTCAGGAGTACCTCGGCTGCGAGGCACAGATTACGACAAAGGCTCTTGATTTTGGCACCAGGCCAAAGATTAAGAATGGACATTGATGGAATATGGTCATTGATGGAATGTTTGTAATTTGTAGCTTTGTTGGTGGTTTGGCGTACTCAAATGGTCGACTTTGAAGGCATTGAAAGGTTCAACCTGTGGAAAGCCTTAAGTCTAAACAGCAGAGCTTTTGACCCTAGTCTTGGCATTTTAGGCATAGGATGGATGCATCCACTGATATGGCAGTTGATCGCTTTAGGGTACAAAGAAGACCCCTATCGCTTCCAAGTCATGAGACGCTCATGAAAGTGTTATAATGTGTCCGTATTATAAAGTGTTATAATAGTGTTTTATGTTTCAAAGTCAGTCGTCTAAGTTTGATCACTTTCCTCTGGCCACAGGACATCCTCAAAACACCAGACAAACTTGCCCACATATTCGCGTCGCAGCTCCAACAAAGGGCCCGACCAAAGCTGCGAACCAGAATCCTCGATCACATTCCTATAGGCACAACATTCCCCCAACATCCTGTAGGATCATGTTTCCCTCCTATTGGAAAGTTCCAGCCCAGCCTTGTGCGGGTCCTACTTGTAGATACTGGTCGCACCGTAGACATGTAGACCGATAGAAGATGGATAGATAGATTGAATTGGATTATATGAAGTTAAAATAGATAGGATGATAGGTAGGTAGGCAGATAGATTGGTGGATAAGGTAGATGAATAGGTTTGAAAAAAAGACAGGTAGTTAGCTAGCTAGATCGACTAACTAGATGGATGGATGGATAGATAGATGGAAAGCAAGATGGATACAGTAATAGATAGAGAGCTTAGATATAACATAGTAGACGGGTGTATGCTTGGATACATTTACAGATATTGGGCGAAACCACAAGTGGGCGCAGAGACAGATAGGTAGATAGTTTGACAGATAAATTGCCGGTAGAAAAATTAGATAAAGAGAGGGATCGTGAATAAATGCTTTTAGATAGACAGATAGATCTGCCACCACCGACAGACAGATTGACAGACAGTTGGGCAGATACGAAGGTAGGTATCTATGTGCATGTTTACTTATAGATGTTTTTCGAGAGAGGGCAAGAGAGAAAGAGAGAGAGAGAGAGTTAGAGACATAGAGTGTGAGAGAGAGAGAGTGAGCTGGACAGACAGGTGGAAAGGAATATGTGTTCATATACAGACCGATAGATCAACAGATGGACAGTTAGGCGGATAGACAAAGACACGAACACATGGAGGTGAATGGATGGATGGATTGATCGCTTGGTGGGAAGGTGGATAGTTGTGGAATGTTGCAGACAGGAAGAAACAGATTACAGATATACAGACGGAGAGATCGGTAGGCGGATAGACATGCAGACACAGAGATAGGTGGATAGATAGATGGATACAAACATACGAACATAAGTAGATAGAGAAGGAGAAAGATAATTGGAGAGAGAGAGAGAGAGAAAAAAAAAAGAGGATAGCTGGATAGATAGATAGATAGATAGATAGATAGTTAAATAGATAGATAGATAGATAGATAGATAGGCAGATAGGTAGACCGAGGATAGATGAACAGGAAGTAGGTAGATGGATCAATACATGTGTAAAAAGTTGGACAGGTAGATGGTAGATAGATGGATAGCTAGATAGATAGACAACTAGATATTTAGACAACTACATAGATGAATAGGTATTTTCACAGCCGACTAGCCGGATGGGTGGATGGATGGATGGATGGATGGATGGATGGATGGATAGGCTGTTACAGACATGAAGCTAGGTAGATAGACCCGTAGACAGATAGATGGATAGATAGATAGATAGATAGACAGATAGATAGATAGATAGATAAATAGGTAGATAGATATATAGATAGATATATAGATAGATAGTTACTCATCTTGTTGATGCACAAATAGGTACACACAGAGACAGATAGACTAGTAGACCATGAGATGCATAGATAGGTTGGTAGTTTTTTCCGGCAGATAGACAGAGAGGTTGACCGCTAGATTTGGAAATTGCTGCCACCACATGCGGCTCTGGTAGCCAGATTGATAAGTTGGGAAAAGGATCGGTAGAGACGATGTAGGCAGGACAGAGAGGCATGGATATGGATAGGCAGTGGATAGGGTCCCGATACGGTCGATGGACTGCATCAGATTACTGCAGCAACATTTTCCTTGCACACCGCCAACCAGGAACATCCATCCCAGTCACTGTTCGATCCCTTGCAAGGAAGGCAAGTGATGGCAAGTGCTTCCTATCGAAATTCCATCCCTGCAACGTGCGGGCACTGATAAAAATGCAGATGTGCTCCTGTTATGTTCACAACAAAAGTTGGGAAGTGTTGCTGTGCATTTTCTCGTCGCAGTGTGCGCCGTGTCCAAGGAGGCGTTGAAATCGGAATGGGATGCTGGGTCACAATGCGTCGACTACCACCCTACTGTGAGCAATATGTATATGCGCCTTCGGCCAAAGTTGCACAAAAGAGCTTCTGATACGCAAAAGAATCCCACCTTTCAAACTTTGCAGTCACTCTCTCAAGCAGTGCTGCAATAGGTTATGAGTTATCGGTCTTTTGTCCACTCATGAATCACTTGAACATTGAAATTTAGCGTGGGGGCTGGTGCATAATGCTCAGGCTTTGAATTCATGGTCCAGCTTTGGTGGGACCTCCAAATATCTTGCAGGTGCTTTCGAATGTCAGGAATTGTATGAAAGATCTCGCGCAAAGAGCACTTGCACAGAGGTGCATTCTAGCTGAGAGGTCGCGCACAGCACCTCTTGACCCTACCTGACGCAGACATTTTGTTTGAAGTTCTTCTCCCCTTGCAAGCGAGATCTTTTTCAGAGGTAGTGCGTGGTATTGCGCATTGGTGGCCTCCCTAGCTTTTGTTCTGCGATCTTGCACAGAGGTTTGTTACATTGATGAAAGACCTTTTTGTGGAAAAGCATTGGGACCTCACCTGGCTTTAGAAAGTGTTCTTGTGGGCGAGCTTTCGGAATCCATCAAAAGAGGTTTGGCAGCTTCGAAGTGGGGACAAGTCCAGGAAACAGCAAGGAGGATCCAAATTGAATTTAGAAATTGATACGATTTCAAAAGGGTACGAATCTAAGTGGCGCCCTATCCTTTGCGCTTTCATGTCCAGATTTACAGGTGAATTTCCCGCACTTTTTTCCCTTGCGCATAGACATGTCAAATGTGGTGAGGCACAGTTGCCACAGTGGCAACAACCAAAAGTTCTACTGGGACGGAAAATACCTCAAGAACAGGCGGAACGCAGCAAAGCCGTGGAATCTTGACAGTTCAGAAAGCCTTCTTGAAAATGCGTATTTGTACTGCATATCTGTACACATGTATATTATGTATATTATAATTTATTGATATAGAAAAATGAAAAAAGTTAGTTTATACACACTGATCAATATTTAGGTATGTAAGATCTTTAATGAACCCCCAACTTTTTGCACCCGTGTTTGAGTTGTTGTTGGTGGTGGTGTTTGTGTGAGTGTGTGTCTGTGTCAAACCCTGTACCTAAGGGACAAAAAAGAAAGAAAGGAGTGGGCAGAGGGATCGTCAGTTGTGGCTTCTCCCAACGAAGCTCCACACTGACCGATCAGGAAAACGTACTTGCAAGTTGGGTCGGCCTGGACACGGTCGAGTGTAGCTGGTGACCTTTACAAGTCTGTTCATCGCCGTACAATGTTTCCACCAAAGATCCAACTAAGCAGTCAGTGCAAGCCGCAAGTGTGACGACAGCTTCATTGCAAAGCCGTCAGAGAATCATCGAATCCGTGTTGAGGAGAAACTGCGTCAAAGATATTCCCAAAAACCCGAGATCATTTCATCCTCGCGTCACCCTATGCAGCATTGCCTTTTCTCTGTGTGTGACTTTCATCCTCGAGGCCTATCCTTCTAGGTTGCCCGAGTGTTGAACCCGATCGATAGATTTTACCTGTGTTCGCAGATTTTTGCCATTTCGTCGCCGCGATGCATCATATGATACACTATAAATAAAGCCAGAGTCAGATTTCTCGATGCAGCCTCGAACGAACGCCCAATTCATCCACTGCTGCCCAGATTTACCAGAACCCATGCTCACAGCAATTGCGTGCTCTCATGGCATCCATGATCACAGCATTGATGTGCTTTCATGGCCGAAGATTTGCCCCGTTTTGCAAATAACCAGACTCCTCCAGATTCATTTGTTTAATCCCTGCCTTCCCCGGCTGTTGTTGGCTTACTGGTTTTGTTGTGGTTGTGGTTGGCCCCCTGGCCCCAGGGTGCTTGGCACCCGCGGGGTCCTGGCGTTTGGAGGTGCTCTGGAAGATTTGGTCCCAGGGTGCTATGCACCCGCGGGGCCCCGGCGTTTGGAGGTGCTCCGGAAGATTTCGTCCCAGGGTGCTCTTTACCCGCGGGGCCCTGGCGTCGAGAGGTGCTCTGGCGACAAGCGCGAACGTGAATTCTTCAGCTTGCGCTGAACATTTGCAGTCATTGCTTGTCAGATGCTTTTTCGCTTCACCACGAACATTCATGTCACTTCGCTTCTACAGGCTTCTTACTTGGCTTGCGCCTGGCTTCTTACGGTCATGCGCCTGGCTTTTTACGGTCATCCGCATGGCTTCGTCCTACTTGCACGGCTTCTATTTACATGGCTTCTACACTATTCTCGCTTTTGCTTCCACCTGGCTTCCTCGACTCGTCCGCTTGGTTTCCATCTCTTTGGCTGTCATTGTTTTGCTTCCGCCTACATGGCCTCTTCCTGCTTTCTACTTGGCTTCCACCTTGCTTCGCCCTCGCCTGCATGGTTTCTACCTATATGGCCTCTGTTTTCCTTGCTTCCACCTTAATGGCTTCTCTTTATCAGCTTGCAGCAGCCTGAGATCAGGCATTCAGCGGAATCAGAAGAAACGTTCGAATGACAAAGAGCATGTGCAAGACTGCGTGAACAGTTTGCAGCAGCTAAAATTCCAGCACTTAGCGGGTCGAAAAAAATGCGGAAACAAATTGAAGCTCAGGTTCAACCAGACACCATGATCACAGCAGTTTTGTGCTATCATGGTTTCCATGATCACAGTATTTATGTGCTCTCATGGATTTCAAAGGCGCCAGTGATCAAAACCAGAAGTCACCAGATGCAAATGTGCTTGCATTCAGGCTTCCTGCATGTGTTCAACCCTGTAAGGGACAAAAAAGAAAGAATGGAAGGGGCAGAGGGATCTTCAGCTGTGGCGTCGGCCAACGAAGCTCCACACTGACCGATCAGGAAAACGTACTTGCAAGTTGGGTCGGCCTGGACACGGTCGAGTGTAGCTGGTGACCTTCACAAGTCTGTTCATCGCCGTACAATGTTTCCACCAAAGATCCAACTAAGCAGTCAGTGCAAGCCGCAAGTGTGACGACAGCTTCATTGCAAAGCCGTCAGAGAATCATCGAATCCGTGTTGAGGAGAAACTGCGTCAAAGATATTCCCAAAAACCCGAGATCATTTCATCCTCGCGTCACCCTATGCAGCATTGCCTTTTCTCTGTGTGCGCGCGGGTGGGTGAATGGGTGTGTGCCGGGTGCTACCTTCTCAGTAGCTGTGAGGATGCATGAAGTCGTCATCCCGTGTTGCCGTTGCAGGTAATGCCTACCCCGGATTAATACACCATCCCCTTCAAGGTCAACAAGGTCGACAAGGTCTGAGCATAGGTGTCAAATTGTTTTTGAATTGATTCCAATTGATTTTAAATTGATTTCAATTGTTCTTAGATTAATTTCAATTGTTTTATTATTGATTAACTAGGGGGGTTCCAGGCTTGTGGGGGTGTACCCTTTGTGGGTTTCTAAAAAATTGTTTTTTTAAAGATTTTAGAAGGCGCGTAATAAAGAAAAACACATATATTTTTTGGGAAACCTAGACCCACTAGCCATGAGAAGCAATTGGATGAATAAGGGTTTCAATTAAAACCAACTTCAAAAAACACAATTAAAAAATTTAGAGATCCAGAGGGGGTTGATTAATTAGAGAGCAGGGGACTGTGGTAGTACGCTTTATTTGGTGATTTGCTTAGGTTTGCCTCAAAACCCCAAAATGTCATTGAAGTAAAATGAAATGTGAAGATTATAGAAACATCATTAATTGTACCATGAAGTCACTACAATGGAATTCAATTGATTAGTTTTACTATGCTGTAAAGCTTGCTATCTTTATCTAAGTGTCAGTTGACGCATGCCGCTAAGCCAATATGCTTGTTTGTAACTGTAAGGAGGTAATATTGTTCTGAAATCATGGGAAAACATTTTGTGAATTTAAAGTGGTGTTTGTTCTTAATCATAAGATGTAGTAACTTAGTATTTATAGGGTATTGCAATATTTTTTAGAAATAGAAATCATATGTAGTTTCAATATTTAAAGACTTACAAGATGTTTTAAAGGCTTGCAAGATGTTTTTTAAATATATATCTTCCTGTCTAGAAAATAACATGTTACTTGTTGTTGTTTGTCGTATTCAAATCCAAAATAAGGAAAATCTCAATGTAACCTGCAGCATATCGTCACAACAATCTTGGCAAACATGTACTGCAACCGATGCATAGTTTAATTGTTGTTGCCTTGAATAGAACATGGTTGAATGGAGTGTGCTAGCAAAATATGCAATGTGTAAGTAGTATACAATGCTTGTCTCAAGAGATATGCTATATATATATATATTAAAGCAATTGTGTTTAATTGTTGCAACATAATTTAAGTTATAAGATATGTTTATTGTGCTTGTGAAATCCACAAGGCAATGTGTAATTGGTGTTTAGGACTCCTGCCAGAAAAATAGATTATACTCCAAAACAAAGATGTCAAGTATTTTGGGTAATGCAACTATCATCCACCATGAATTGAGATTTGTTATTATTATGATTTCAAAATCATGTTTTCCTATCAGAATATATTATATTCAATTTAGAAATGTTCTGCAGCAATATTGTCAACACCATATTTTTACTTACAAATGTTTCCTCATTTGTTTCGAAGAACTATTCCTGTAATATTAGTGTCTAGTCTGCAATGTATCAAAATAAGAATATAAGTCATCAATATTGAATTACTACAATTCAAAGAAACAAAGAATTTCAATAAAGAATGCAAAATGTATCTATAGATATATTAGTGATATTTCGAAATCATGAAATATATATATATATATATATATACGTACATATATATATATATACATTATGATTCAACAAATTCCCAAAACAATTATTTAGACACAAATCTATTTCATTAATGTAATTTGGAGGATCTAGGGGGGCAAACGGTGACAGAGGAGGGCAAAGGAAGAAAAAGTAACAAAAACCTCGAGAAAACAAAAAAGTCAAAAAGACCAATTGTGCCTGGGACATGAGGTTTGTATTTTTGTTGATTTTTTCGAGGTTTTTTTTAATAGTTTTAGAAAAGTAACAAAAACCTCGAGAAAACCAAAAGAACCAAAAAAAAGCAAAAAAACAAAAAAACAAAAAAACAAAAAACCAACCCAATGGGTAGTATAGGTTCTTGGGTCCATAGTCTTGGTTTCTTTGTTTTTTTCCCCACCTGTCAGGTGAGGGTTGTTAGATTTTATCAGAGCTGACTCCTCCTCCTCCTGCTCCTCCTCCTCCTCCACCGCCTCCATCTCCTCCTCTCCTCGTCCTCCTCCTCCTCCTCGCCGGACCTCAACCACGACCATACACGACTAGTGGTCGCTGCCGGACCTCAACCGCGAGGAAAGAACGTCAGAAAGAATGTCAGAGAGAATGTCAGATAGAATGTCAAAAGAAATGTCAGGATAGAATGTCAGAGAGAATGTCAGATAGAATGTCAAAAGAAATGTCAGGATAGAATGTCAGAGAGAATGTCAGATAGAATGTCAAAAGAAATGTCAGGATAGAATGTCAGAGAGAATGTCAGATAGAATGTCAAAAGAAATGTCAGGATAGAATGTCAGAGAGAATGTCAGATAGAATGTCAAAAGAAATGTCAGGATAGAATGTCAGAGAGAATGTCAGATAGAATGTCAAAAGAAATGTCAGGATAGAATGTCAGAGAGAATGTCAGATAGAATGTCAAAAGAAATGTCAGGATAGAATGTCAGAGAGAATGTCAGATAGAATGTCAAAAGAAATGTCAGGATAGAATGTCAGAGAGAATGTCAGATAGAATGTCAAAAGAAATGTCAGGATAGAATGTCAGAGAGAATGTCAGATAGAATGTCAAAAGAAATGTCAGGATAGAATGTCAGAGAGACTGTTAGAAGACATGTCAGAAAGAATGTCAGAGGAGATGTCAGAAAGAACGTCAAACGATATGCCAGAAAGAATGTCAGAAAGAATGTCAGAAGATATGTCAGAAGACATGTCAGAAAAGAATGTCAGAAGAAATGTCAGGAAGAATGTCAGAAAGAATGTCAGAAGAAATGTCAGAAAGAATGCCAGAAAGAATGTCAATAGAGATGCCAGAAAGAATGTCAGAGAGAATGTCAGATAGAATGTCAAAAGAAATGTCAGGATAGAATGTCAGAGAGAATGTCAGAAGATATGTCAGAAAGAATGTCAGAAGAAATGTCAGGAAGAATGTCAGAAAGAATGTCAGAAGAAATGTCAGAAAGAATGCCAGAAAGAATGTCAATAGAGATGCCAGAAAGAATGTCAGAGAGAATGTCAGATAGAATGTCAAAAGAAATGTCAGGATAGAATATCAGAGAGACTGTCAGAAGATATGTCAGAAAGAATGTCAGAAGAGATGTCAGAAAGAATGTCAAAAGATATGCCAGAAAGAATGTCAGAAGAAATGTCAGGATGAATGTCAGGATCGAATGTCAGAGAGAATGTCAGAAGATATGTCAAAAGATTTGCCAGAAAGAATGTCAGAAGATATGTCAGAAGACATGTCAGAAAGAATGTCAGAAGATATGTCAGAGAGAATGTCAGAAGATGTGCCAGAAAGAATGTCCGACTAGAAAAGTGTCAGAAAGAACGTCAGAAGATGTGCCAGAAAGGATGTCAGACAGAATGTCAAAAGGTATGCCAGAGAGAATGTCAGAAGATATGTCAGAAAGAATGTCAGAAGATATGCCGGAGGGAATGTCAGACAAAAGTGGAGTAAAGTAATGGGTTTTTTTTGTTTTTTGAGTTTTTTGGGTTTTCTGGGTTTTCTTTGTTTTCTTGGTTTTCTTGGTTTCTTTCAGGTTGTAGTATATTGGTAGAGGCTAAAAACTCCAGGTAGAGTGCCAGAGTGCCTGGGGCATAAGGTTGGTATTTTTGTTGATTTTCTCGAGGTTTTTTTCAATAGTTTTCAAAAAATAAAGTAACAAAAACCTCAAGAAAACCAAAAAAACCAAAACAACCAAAAAAAAAAAAACAAGCCAATGGGTAGTACAGGTTCTTGGGTCCATAGTCTTGGTTTTTTTGATTTTTTTTTCCTTTTTTTTGTTTTTTTTGGTTTTTTTGGTTTTCTTGGTTTCTCGGGTTTCTTTCAAATTGTAGTAGATTGGCTAAGGCCCACAAAGTTGTGGATAAAGAAATATGAAATATCAATGATCGAATATGCACATGATCAATTATTTAATGAGCAAATATCGAAGTAAAATGCACAAAAAAACGTACTACCGTGGTCCCCGGTTCCGATTAAATAGGGGACGTTTTTGGCTGCACCTGGCTTTTTAGGGGGTGAAATTAGAGCTTAATGAACTCTAGTAAGGACCAGGGTCTGGGGATGAGGAGGGGGGTGATTTTTTTCGGGGGCGTTTATTAATCCTACCCTGACATTACTTTTCCCGTGATATAAAGAAAAACGTGATGTAAATGCATGTATTTCACCATGATTCACCTTGCTTCATGTATTTCATTTTTGTGGGCAGGAATGACGACCGCTGCGTGGATTGGAGTCCACACACAGGCAATGTTTACATGGGCAACTGCCCCAACTCCCCAACCAGGCCGGGCCCGGGTTTGGCAGGTCCGGCAGGTGGTAGAGAAAAGGGGCACCGGATATCAATGGAATCATATGGAATCCAGACTTTAAGTATCTTGAAGAACAAGGTCAAAATCTCCAAATGAGTTGGTTGTGTTTAGGTTGTTCTGATAAATTGTGTCCCAAGAAATCGCTGCCCCAGAGCTAGCAGTTGACTTTCGATGTGGGAGTGGTACAGAAACCAGGCATGTTATGGACTGGACAAATTGGAATGGCGTGCCCTGGACATGTCCGCCAGGAACACGTGTTGCGCCTGTTTGTGATTGATTCATTGATTCGTTCATTTGTTCATTAATTGATGGAGTGAGTGGGTGAGTTTTCTTGCTAACAGCGTCAGTTGGACTTTCTTGGTATTTGGTTTGGAAAGTCAGGAGCTAACAATGCAAGTTGACCATTTGCTCGGCAATAATAGAGCCTGCAAGCCAGTGGGGTGTGCATGCATCACAGCCACAGTCTTGTTGATTTGGTTGCTACCAAACCCTTTCCAAAGAAAGACAATTTGCTCTTTGACTTGAGGCGATGGAGTATGCACCAGATTGCAGCGCCCATGCCTCACGTGGAGATGACCGTTATGTCCGACGGCAAGTGTGCTTTGGCTGGTGTTGATGTTACGAGTGTTATTGTAGTGCTGCTGTTATTGTATGTGATTTTCTATGCAGGTCTGTCTCTGCTTGCATGATTTGTATGTTATTCTTGTTTGGTTGGTGACTTGTCAACTGGTCGGTCATATGGTTGGCTGGTCTGGTCCATTTGCAAGTTTGCACACAAATTCCTGCCCGTTTTTTGGGACAAAATTGCAGTGATTCGCATATATGTTTGGCATTGTTTGGCCTTTTGGGCAGATGGCTGCAGATGTTTGTGCTCCCAGCCTTGAGAAACTGTTTCAGTGAATTTACTGAAGAGTTTTGAGATAAATCATGTTCATGAAACAAATTTAGGCAAGGTAAAGTTCCAGGTGAGGGAGGGACCTTGAGGTCTTGCTGGAATGGTTTTCACAGCGTGCCCAGCCATTGTTTTGTGTTTGCTCAAAATTATTGCAACACACACACACACAGATGATATAAAGCCGCATGTTCCTTATAAAGCCGCATGTTCCTTACTAGATGGAAGTATCCTGGAATGATGTCCAGTTCCTGGTTTTGTTAGCAGGCAGTGGGCTTCATGGGGTGCATGCTCAGTCAAGACATGTACAGACATACATACCATTTTGCGTTTCCGGGTTTGCGTTGTGAAGTGCCACCGTCTCGACCCTTGTTGTGTTTCTTCAGGTCTTGTGCGTTGGGAGCTTTGCATAGCGGCGTAGCTTTGCCACGTGCTACCATGTGTTCCCCATGTGTTCCCCTCATTTTAAGCTGTCGACAGTACTTGAATTTGTAGTACCTGGGTCCTCGGGTGAGTCCCAAGCTTCTTCAAGCTCTTTCTGTAGCTTTTTGGGGTGCCCGAAGCTAAGCTTCGTCACTTCTGTTTCAATCGGCCGTCTCATTTGTCATTGCTGCTTGCTCAGTTCAGCACTTTGCAGGCACATTTTGCATAGTTGGGACTGGTGGTTAGCAGAGGTTATGTATAGCTGTGCAAAATGATTGATTTTGACCCTGCTGATAGTGGTTCACACAACATGGTTGTATAATCCATGTTTTACAGTTAGAATAGACCTTCCCTATTATGCCGTGATGTAGTGGTGTGTTATGTGTTGATTATGTGTGTTCACCTTTTTTGTTTTCTGTATGATAGTATTTGTGAAGGAGGGTGCGAAGTGTTCAAATCATGACGGCACGGCATAATAGGGAAGGTCCATAATAATAATACAATTATTTCTTTAAGATATTTTTCCATGAAAATAATTTCATGAAAATAATTCTTCAACAAATTCATCAAGAATTTATTTATTATATCACCATCATCTTAACCCACCCCTTCCTTTGGGTTCATTTCTCCATTCGCCCCGACCCTCAGGACAGAAACTCAGAACGACAAGTTCGAGGGGCGGAACCGGCAACTGCCGGTATGCGCCGGTGGTGTGGTTGAAGGTTTTTAAGGGAATAGATAGATAGAATAGATAAGATAGATAGATAGATAGATATATGAATATGTTATTTGACAAAAAATCTGTGAGACCCTCGTCTGACATTGTGCGAGACATCTAAACAACCCTCACCTTTGTTTTTTCGTTTTCCGACCGTTGCCCGCCCCGTTTGCTTCTGGACTTCACCAACGTCTTTGAAAAGGCACGCCTGACAAGTTTGTGGGAAATGGAGCAGAGCAAGTGACAATGCAAAGCAACTTGCAAACTTTGACATGTGGCGCTTTTGCATCATGCAAAACTCATTACCCATGTGTCTTTTTTTCTTTCTCAAACTGGGATGTGAGCATCTCAATTCGCAATTTGTGCAACTTGACGGTTTGTATCTTTTGTCCGCGTTGAAGATGGCAATGGCAGAAATCTCGTTCAATCACATGAGAACGGGGGTGAACTTTCACACACGTGTCCCTGATGACATCACTATGGAGCGCCTCAAATTGGCTTTGATTGTTGCTATGAAGAAGCGCATTGGAAGAAACCACGTGAAGGAGACGCCAGATGACATCATCTTCATTCAGGACAACAAGCAATTCAGCGAGAACGACAATTTGTCAAAAGCCAATGTTCAATCTACCTCATCATACGGTGAGAAGTTCTACGTGCTTTACTACATCCTATCCAAGGACTTTGAAGCAGAGAGCCGTGACCATTCGCATTTTGCTTCTTCATCTGTGGCAAAGGATGACCCGCCAATGGATGGGTTGTGTCAATTGGCAGATGAGGCTGGCGACTTCATGGGCTACAAAGTCATTTTCTACGATGGTGATGGAGCCCCCCATGTCCAAACCAACTATGGTATTTACCAAGTGAATTTGGAGGAGTTCTGCCGTGACCAAAACGTGCTCATTGTCCATGACGACGAGGACTACAAGGAGAGACTGATTGAGGACTTTATCCAGTTCTTGAACCAACGTGTCCCGCCAGACATGCTTGTGAATGTCCTGACACGTGAAGGTATGAGCCTCACATCGTCTGACCTGATGTTCCAGTCAGATGCTGTTAATGCCCTTCTTCGCACCTTCTTCCAGACCAAGGACATTCAGAAAATCAAGGCAATCCATTCCAAGTTCTTGGAACTTTTGGAGCATGATGAGGAAAGCAACCAGTCGGATGAACAGACCATTGCTGAAACCACAACGCAAGTTCCAGAAGGTGACCTTTCAGAGATTGGCGCAAGTGTTGCCGATGAGATTGCAGAGCCAGAGGATGAGCCTTCTGGTGTTGGTTTGGTCGTGCAGTTGAAGTCGTTGCTGAAAGAGCCCTACATCATCAATGACTTTGTCATCCAGAAGGGCTGGTCGGTGGCAAAACTTCGTGATGAGATTTTGAAGGAGCACGGCATTCCCTTATCCAAGTCAAAGACTGTAAAACTCTACAACCCAAGGACTATGAAGTATCTTTTGGAGAACACACGCATCAAAGTTTCTACTTTGGTCACGCGGAATGATTTAGCAGACGGCGATGAGTTGCACCTTTCTACGAACATCACAGGTGGAGCACGTGTAGCATCAAAGCCTACCAAGAAGGACATGACCATGAAGGCGAATGAATACAAGAAGGCAACATCAGAGGCATCTTCACTCATCAATCGTCAGAGCATTGCCTCTTTGACTGCTGTTCAGACGGCAGAGAAAGTCTTGCAGACTTTTGCCAATGAAGCCGAAGTCAATGTGGAGACTGCATTGATGAATGTTCTTGGCAATTTGGGCATTGGGAAGTTGGACACCATCTACGCTGAAATTGCAAAGAAGGGAGGCAACATGGAGACCAAACTTTCCGCAGTGAGTGTGGAGGTTTTCGCCCTTGAAGAGGTGGCAGTTGCATCGGACAGCATTTCCAATGTGCTTCAATCGGCATCTTCTATGCTTCAATATGGCGTCGCCAAGTTGAATGCAGAGAACAAAGTGAAGGACATGAGCGCCTTGAAGACCATTTTGGACCGCGTCAAATTCATGAAGATGGGACAACAGGCAATGGCTTCTGCCCCAACTCAGCCACAAAACGTGGCAAGTGCCCCGGGAGGCGGAGATGTGGCAATGTAGCCTGTCATCCTTTGGACAGTTGGAAGACGCACCAATCCAAATTGATACCCTGACCAATCCAAATTGATACCCTGACCAATCCAAATTGATACCCTGACCAATCCAAATTGATACCCCGACCAATCCAAATTGATATTTTCGGCATTGGTGCTTTCCTTGGCGTTGGAACATCTGCCATTCCGATGGTGCAGATTGGTTTGGTAGGTTGTGACACAGTGTGCGGAGCGGATTTTTGCAAAAATGTTACGCAAATGGAATTGATTTGCCAGTTGCCCCCCAACTACTCCATTACCCCAAGAACAGACAAACTGCACCCGCCAATCGCGACAGGTTGATGACGACGAGTTCGCGTTGTGGCGCCTCAATTCCGGAAGGTTCAACTCAGGCTATGTAATTGAAGATATCCTCAACTAACTTTTGAGGAATTTTGTATAAATCAGATTGTTTATGTTTGACGTAATTTTCCCCCCAACTTTCCTTTTTACCTGACGGTAACCGTTGAGCCGTTTCTAAATGCCTGTTTCCATCCATGTTCCCACAATCTTTCCGGCATAATGGTTGAGGCTTCCATCCAACTAAATTAGTCCATAACCGTGTTCGCTTTCGGTATCTAAATCCATATTTACAATAATCCACGTCATAATAATCAAATTCACTCATAAACGGTTGCTGTTTCAATAAACCGGTCTGGGGGTTCTCAATGAACCATATTTTGGGACGAAAGTAGTCAATAATCTCAATGGTTTTTAGCACGATTTTGTTAGCGTAATCTATTTGACGTATCCCCGTTGTTTTAGCTCTGCTGTATTCTGTGCATGGAGGGCTACCCCATATAAAATCAAAGTATCCACTGGGGAACTGTTTATAATCCCAATCAAGTATGTTACAGTTTATGCTGGCATTTTTTAAATCTAAAGAGGTAACACTATAGCCATAAATTTGGGCAACCTTTCCAACACTACCGGTCCCACTAAATAATTCTAATAATTTCATGTATATATTTATATAATGTAGATTTTTTCCATGATATAAATATATATCCCCTTGTCCATCCATCGCCCGCCAACAGAAGGGTCGCGGAAGCCTGCTGTGAGCCGTGGGTTTTGGTGGTCGGGGTTGGCTATCTGGGTTAATAAGGTATAGAGTTTAACTTTATATATATGGATTTTTTTATTTTTCATCAGGCCAAAAATAATATTTTCCATCCTTATCCATTGCTATCTTGTAGAATTCCAGAGTTTGAGGGCGTGGGTTCTTTACTTTGCCAGAGTTTAGCATGTCCAAATATTGTTTCCTCTTGCTTTCTGGGCTTCCGCTTGGTCTGCCAATTTGTTTAGTTTCAAAAATTTTATCAATCCTTGCCTTCTCATCTTTACTTTCTTCATCCGTTTTCTTCACCATTTTCTGTTTAATTTCATCCACGTCATCCTGAATAGTTTTCATCATTTTTGTCATCATGTTCACTTTTGACAGTATCTTTGTTAGTTTCTCGTCTTTCTCTGATTTATCAACAGGACTTTCAACCATATAAATTACATTAGAAAATTTCTATATTATTTATTTAATTATTTAAATATTTATTTATCAATCCATTTCTCCCATTGATAACTGTTTTTTAAAATGTGGGGTTGATATACTTTGTATATCAGCACTTCGTGTATTTTGGTCTTTAGACCCTATAGCGCTCTTTTGAGCGGTATTCATAACATCTTTTATCATTTTATTAGTACTCTCTATGTTTTTATCATCGTCAGAGGTGACTTGTCTATTCCATGTAAAAGTCACACTATGTATTTCAGTATCTAATGTAATATCACCATTATCGGCGCGTTTAACATTAATAATTTTATTGTCTTTACTTATTCTAAAATTACATTGATAACAAGAACATCTAACTCCCTTGGGGTTAATTTCAATTTCATTTTTTAATTGTAATTTAATAGAGCAATTAGGACAGTTAAAGTTAATTAATTTACTACTCAATTTTTGCTCCGTATCTAAATTAATTGTTTTAGGTTGATCGCCATCTGACTCATAATCCTCATACTTATTTTTTTCACTACTGTTTTTTTTTAGTGGCATTACTTATATTTATATAATAATAATCTAATTTATTTTAATATGAAAAACCCGTTTTATATTTCTTACTTTGGTAATAAAAGATTGGAGGTCGATAAAATATATGAAAAATTAAAAATAAATGAAAATACAACAATTATCGAACCATTCTGTGGATCATGCTCTATTTCTTATTATATATGGTTAAAACATCCTAATATAAAATTTATTTTAAATGATAATAATGATTTTTTATTAGAGATGTTTAATTTACTTAAAAATGAAAAAGAATTAAATAAATTTCAAAATAAAGTAAATAATACAATAGATATTATTAAAGACAGTAAAGAAGAATATAATAAAATTGTTAAAAACAATGATTTATTAGGTTGGTTTATTGGATCTAAATTCTACGCTATTAAACATGGATTATATCCTAACAGTGTAAAGCGCCCTCAGAGTTGGAATAAAATAAATTTTTCATCTTATCCTATTTATGATTTTTTCAATAAAGCAGATATAACATTTACTTCTATGGAAGGTGTTGAATGTTATAATAAATATAAAAATGATGAAAATAATATTATTTTATTAGACCCTCCATATATAACATTAAATAACAGTTTCTATAAACATGTTTTGAATACAACTAATAATATTTATATTCATTTATATTATAATGAAATATCAAAAGAAAAAGCAGATATTTATTTAATATTACAAGAAAATTTTATTATTGAATTATTATTTAACAAATATAAAATTGATAATTATGATAAAAAATATCAAACTAATAAAAAAACTCACAACCATTGTATTTATTATAATAAAATCAAAAATGATTAAAAAATAGTATATATATAATTTAATCATTTTTTTATTTGTTTTTTGATTTTATACTTCACTTGGGGAGAACTAATTCAAGGCAACTGGCAGTAAAGGGCGTTTGTTACACTAATCTTCTTACAAGGAAGTAATAAAATATATTGAGAAAGAACTTAAAGTTGATAATAAAAAAGAGCAATACCTATATGACGAGTATAATCCAGAAGCATTAGAACACATAATAGACACACAACATAAAGTAATAGAATACCAAAAGAAAATGAAAATGAATAAATTATTCAGTTGCTTATTGATTATAGATGACTTCGCGGAAGATAAAACATTTATGAGATACAGTAAAATTTTACATGGACTATACACTAAATCTAGACACTTCGGGTTATCAGTCATAACAGCCAGCCAGAAATATAACGCACTTGCTCCAATAGTTAGATTGAATACATCTTCATTATACATTTTCAAGTTAAAAAATATGGCAGAGGTTGAGGCTTTTGTTCAAGAACAGTCAGCATTAGTTGATAAGAAAACAGTTTATGACATTTACAAACTAGCCACAGATGACCAACCTTATAGCTTTTTATTTGTAAAATTAAGAGAGAGTGATGTAAATAAAATTTTTATGATACGATTAGAGAAGGCAATACATATTAGTAATGAACAACTTGTTTAATGATATTATTACATGATAATATCATTAAATCAAACTATAATTACAAAATTGTAAGTTAGGTAATTTATACAATATTCTGTCACTTTTCTTATTTTCCATTTCTTTCATTTTGTTGTTTATTTCTTTTATTGCTTTTATTTGTAACTTATCTATATTTGATATATCTAAATTATTTTCATCAATATTACTTAATTCTTCAATACAATTGTTTTCAACTTTACTTTTTGAACTTCCCATATTACTATATTTAGATTATATATTTAAAGGATTATTGTTTTTAAGATAATATAAGATATTATGCCAAGAAAACCTATAGATTATAGTAAGACTTACTTTTACAAATTAGTTTGTAAAGATACATCTATAACTGATTGTTATGTAGGTCATACAACCGATTTCATTAAAAGACGGTATTATCATAAGAGCACCTGTAATAACAGCAGTAATAAAGAATATCACCGTTTTGTATATCGATTTATTAGAGGGAATGGTAATTGGGAAAATTGGGAAATGATATTGATAAACACTGAATGTTGCGAAAATGCTTTGGAAGCAAGACAGAAAGAAAGGTTTTACAAAGAACAGTTAAATTCATGTCTAAATAAGCAAGTTCCATCAAGAACATATAAAGAACATAATGAAACCAATAGAGAAGCAAGACAGGAACAGATAAAAAATATCAACAAACAAAAAGTTCAATGTGATTGTGGAAGCATTCACCGCAAAGGCTCTATGATAAAACATTCACAAACTCAAAAACATCAAGACTATCTCAAGTCGCTACAAGATTAATAATATTAATTTACTTAATATTATTAATCTATACTTTTGCTTTTGTTCTGGTTTTAGGTTTTTTCAACTCCGCCATTTCTTCTTCTAAGTTAGAAACTCTGTCCAAAGTTTCTTGTAATGCTTTCCATAACAAGCAACACATTCTCCCATAATTCATACTTAAATAATCATTGCTTGTATCCACTATATTTTCAATATCACTTGGTGTATTTTTGAGAACATCATCTGCTATAAAACCGATATTGGTTTTCTTTTTCTTAT
>VSDK01005368.1:676781-725438 GCA_009767595.1 Symbiodinium kawagutii | reverse complement strand
CAGGATGAGAACTACCAGGTCAGGGTGAAATATGGGGACCGTCAATGGGGGCCAGTGAGGAGACAACCAGAACGAGACCTCTGGGAGAGAGACCGGGTGAGGTTGGGGGATGGTCGTGAACGCAGTCGCGATAGACTGGGTGGACGCCGTGAACCAGCTGCAGAAGTTCGAGGTGATCGGGCTGGCAATCAGGGAGAAGTCCAAGGCAGTCGGGCTAGCTATCCGGGACAAGATCATGGAGATCGGGCTGGCGATCATGGACAAGATCGAGGTGATCGGGCTGGCAATTATGGACAAGATCGAGGTGATCGGGCTAGCTATCCTGGACAAGGACATGGAGATCGGGCAAGCTATCCTGGACAAGATCGAGGTGATCGGGCTAGCTACCCTGGACAAGGACATGGAGATCGGGCAGGCTATCCTGGACAAGATCACGGTGATCGGGCTTGCACTGCGGGACAAGTTCGAGGTGATCGGGCGGTCGAAGCGGGACAAGTTCACGGTGATCGGGCTGGCAGAGGAAGAGGTGACCTGGAGGACTCAGGTTATGAACGTGAGTGGAGGGCTCAGCTTGAGGAGTTCGGTCGCCGTGTGAATGAGGTGAGGCCAGGAGAGGATCACAATGGACTACAAGGGACGCCGACCTGGACGATGTGGGGAGGACCGGAAGTGAGAGGAGGTGACACGGAGATACCCCATGGTCGCAGGTGGAGCCGTCTGGATCCAGAACTCGCGACAAGGATCCTGGAAGAGATCAATGCTCGTGAACAGTGGCCAGAAGGATTGGAGGGAAGACTCCAGAGGTCAAGGAGATTGGCAGCATGGGCCCCAGGACTGAAGTGGACCATTGTGCGTGCTGTTGAGAGGAAACTGGGTCAGAAGGTCCGTGGCGAGGAAGTGGCCGTGAAGGCAGTTAAACCTGCCCAGAAGAAAGAGGCAGAGATGTGGAGGAGGCACTTCGCTGCGGGACACCTTCCGTATAGGAAGGACTGCGCAATCTGCGCAGAAGCAATGGGAAGAGACCGATGCCGCAAGAGAGTCAGTCACCCGGAGGTGTTTTGCTTGTCACTAGACGTTGGGGGACCCTATGCGGAGGCAGTGGATCAGGATGGTGTGATGGTGAAGTACTTCCTGGCAGCGACACTGACGATTCCGGTGAAGAAGGGAGAAGCGTTGGTCGCCGGCATCGACAAGCTGAAGGGAGGACCGCAGGAGGACGAAGATGTACGCACTGTCGACCAGATGATGGAGAAGGCTCTTGCAGAGTACCAAAGTGCAGAGGAGCCGGAACCCTGGGATCAGATAGTGGATGGGGAGATGGAAGGCCAGGCTGGCGAAGAACAGGCGGTGGAAGTGAAGTGCCAGGTGAGACCTGACCCAGATCTGGCGTTCATTGAAGAACTTCGAGACTGGCAAGTGTTCAATGTCACGTTGGCCATCCCGTTGGAGAACAGAAAAGCCAGCACCGTAGTCCAGGCAACCTCGAGGTTGTATGCCAGGCTCCGGTCGCTCCATCTGCCGGTGCTGAGGATTCACAGCGACAGGGCTCGGGAGTTTACCAGCAAGGAGTTTGGGCAATGGGCGAGGGCCAGAGATATCCACCAGACTTTCGCAGAGGGCGACGCACCCCAAGGGAATGCGCGCATCGAGAGGGAGTTGGGGTTCATCAAGGCCTTGACGCGTGCCCAGCTGGTAGCTGCTGGAGAGGGCCGAAGCCTGTGGCCACATGCACTGCGGCATGCTGCAGAGTTGCGGCTTCGCCACCAGTTGAGACAGGTGGGAGTGGAGACCCCGGCTCTGATCCCATTCGGGACGGTGGGCTATGCCAAGAGGAAGTGGTGGCAGAAGGACAACGGAGATGACCTTCGTGCAGTACCTCTGTTGCCCCCGAAGGTGAAGGTGAAGATCTTCGGCCCAGCGGGAGATATGTCCCTGACGAGCAAAGCATACAATGTGCGGCTTGAAGATGGAACATGGATGAGGTCAACGGCTATTGCAATTCCAACACCGAAGAATGTGGAGGGCTATGATGCTGCGGCCCGGGAAGTAGCACAGGCCGCTCCACCCCCAGAGGAGGACGTTGGAGGAGCACATGAGGCACAAGGGGAAATCCGGGAGCAACCTGCAGAGGATAGGAATGGAAGGGAAGCAGAAGAGCGTTCAGCAGAAGCATCGGAGGAGAGAGAGACAAGGGAGTCTCAGGGTCACGATGGGGAAGAAGGAGAAGAAGCCCTGTTTGAGGATCCGGTGGACTTTGCTTTTCACAACCTGGAACCTCATCGGGTTATCCAGGTCCCTATGCCACATGATCCTCCTCAACACCGTGTTCGCGGAAAACAAGCCGGGCGAGCTGCCAAATGCCAGGCAATGCCAGCACGGGGGGAGTCTGATTCTGATGAGATGGTCAGTGAGGTTGAGGAGATTGACCCGATGGCCGAGTATGAGGTCTTCTACATGAAGAAGGTGAAGAAGAAAGAGGAAAAGAAGAGCTGGGAGTGCACTGGATGTGGACTTACCCAAGAGAATGTTGAGAGAAGGATCATGAAGTGTGGATTCTGCGGAACAGAGGAAGCAGATGAGGAGAAGGATGATTACAAGGAGTACTGTGGTGACACAGGTTGGGGGGAGTTCAAGATACAACAGCACTATGCGATGGCAAAACTACTCAGTGAAGAGGTGGCCGTGACCGATGGGAGTGATGCAGGCCAAGCAGACTGGGTTGGGGGCATTGCGGAGCTGTATGAGGAGAAGCAAAGACTGGAGGACGAGATAGTGAGAGAAGCAAGAAGGGATGAAGAGGTTCTCCAGACCAGGATGGTGAGTGGACAGGAGGTGAGGCAGACGTTTGAGGAGTGGAGAGGGGCGATACAAAAGGAGATGGATGTTCTCTTGGAAAAGGCTATTCGTCCCATCTCTCCAGAAGAACGTCAGAAGCTCATCGAGGAAGGAACTCCGATGGAGCGCATTCCTACCAAGTTGATCACGTTGCTCAAACCGGGAGAAAATGGTGGCAGAAAGAAAGCTAGGATAGTGGCATGCGGGAACTTCGCATCGTCAGACAGCTCGGATGCGGAGAAAGCCAGTTCCGGAGCAGATGTACTACCACTTCGGTTGATGCTGAGGTTGGCGGCACATCATGAGTGGGCAGTGTCGTCACTGGACGTCAAGGGAGCCTTTTTGTTGGCACCAAGAAGGAAGAGGACGACCACCATTCTGAAGCCACCCCGAGTTCTGTATGACACGGGGATGTTGCCCCAGGGACAAGAATGGCTGGTACAGGGAGCTGTCTACGGGCTCGTGGAATCACCAGCCGACTGGAGTGCATACCGTGATCAGGAGCTGGCGAAGGTGAAATGGCAGACCAATGGAGTGCACTACCACCTGAAAGCCACGAAGGAGATGAACATTTGGATGGTGTTGAACCATGATGAGGAGGTCCAAGGATATATGGCGACCTACGTTGATGACATGTTGATGGTGGGGGAGAAGCCAGTCCTGGAGGGCCTGATGGATAAGATTGGGTCGATGTGGGAATGCTCAACAAGGGAGTTCGTGGATCCAACGATGAGGTTTTGCGGATGCGAAATTGAGAAGGTGGAGGTCGAAGGAAGGATGGCCTACAAGATGCACCAGAATGCGTACATCATGGAACTGGTGAATCGATACCAAGTCAAGGAGGAGTCGGATTGGCCTGCGCCAAAACTGGAGGAGGCAGGGGAAAATGAAGACCAGCCAGTGGACAAGCAGAAGCTGAAGGAGGCGCAGCAGCTGGCCGGGGAGTTGATTTGGGTGTCGACGAGAACAAGAGTAGATGTGGCGTACGCAGTGGGGGCCATGTGCCGCAGAATGCACAAGGATCCGGAAGGTGCACTGAAGATGGGGCATCACACCCTGAAGTACTTGAAGAGGTACCCGGATCGAGGTCTGCTGTATTCGAAGTGCGACCAGAGGGACTTTGAGGAGGACCAGGATGTGATGGGCAACATTGACCTCATCGAGATCTTCGCAGATGTGAGTTTTGCCCCAGAGGGCGGGGGGCACAGGTCGGTGCAAGGGGTGGTGTTGAAGGTGGGAGGAGACATCATCCAGTGGCTGACGAGCAGACAGCCGTTCATCACAACTTCGACTGCAGAAGGAGAGCTTGTGTCGTACCAGGAGGCGCAGGTCATGGGAGATGGCATGATGGAGCTCCTGAAGTCCATGAGAAGACGACCAAGGGCGGCGCTCTATGGCGACAACAAAGCTGCCATCAGCTTGGCCACCCTGGAGTCAGGGAGTTGGAGGACGAGGCACTTGCGACTACGGGCATCGAAGTTGAGGGAAGTCCTGAGTGCGCGACAGGAGGAAAACCAGTGGAGCATTCACCATCTACCAGGAGAACGACTGGTTGCAGATGGGCTCACCAAGACTCTGGTAGGTCAGGCGTTCCAGTCCTTTGTGGGGCGCTTGAGGATGCACGGGAAAGAACGACATCCCAAGGTGGCAAGCGCTGGCCTTAGGAGCATTGCGAAGGAAGTGGGTCGACGAGTTGCGGGAGTCACCCCGGAGGAGGTCTACAAGCTCATCGCAGTAGCAGCAGCAACCTTGCTCCTCGGAGGAGAGGTCGTCACAGGAGCACTGCTGGTTGCGCTAGTGGTGAAGTGGATCACGGGAGGAAAGCAAGACCACAAGAGCCATGAGCAAGATCAAGACCCCAACAAGACACCTACAAAAAAGGGTGGGAAAGGTGCTGTATATCCGGCTGGAGGGGCACAGCCACCCAATTGTAACCCGAAGGATGGAGTGGCACATCCAATGTTTGGGGATGTTACGGGAGATGATGGGTTTGGGGTAGCTCAGACATCCAAAGGTTCTCGAACCAATGGATCGGCGCGCGACCCTTGCCGCAGCGATGGAACCGGTGATGTCTTCGTGCGAGCACTTCGAGTTGGAGTACAAGATCGGGAGGCGCCGTGGAATTGGCCAGAATTTCAAGGAGAACCTGGGGGAAAGGACAAGTGGGACGTCAACTACCTCCAAGAGGGATGGCTCATCGTCAACGGCATCGGGCTCAGCAGGATACAGAAGGACTACATCCGGGACGTCGAGAACGGCATTGGGCTCGGCAGGGAAAGGAAAGGGAACGTCGTCGAGGGAGACAAGATCGACAGGAGGAAAGGGTGGTGAACCACGATATGAGGACACCACAGGAACGGAGCCACCCTGGCGTGAGAGAAATGTGAGGACAGGAGGAACTGTGCTCCATCTTGAACCAGTTCCACAAGGGGGCTATCGAAGGCCGGGTGATGGACCTCAACAAAGAGGACAAGCGGCATTGCGACCAACTCGTCATGAAGAAGAGGTGGACGAGTTTGAGATCGTGGAGCCGAAGCCGTCACTGAGGGCGATGAGATTCACACCACCAGGAGGAGGAGATGATGGTGATGATGATTGGGAAAAAGGTGGAAAAGGGAAAGATGAGAGAAAGGGAACTGGAGAGGCGACGGACAAGGGCAAGTCCAAGAGTAAAGGAAAGGATGAGGAGCTCTACAGGGACTACTACAAGGGCTACTTCAAGGGCAAGAACAAGATGGAAGGAGGACTGCCACCTCCGCCGCCACCGGTTCCAGGCCCGTACTCAAGACCAGCGGGGTACAATGTGGCTGCTGGTGGTGAGTGGGTAAGAGGATGGAGGAACACATGGACTGTCCGTAGCAGGGAGCAACCAGTGACAGGGTTGTCACATGTTGGACGACCTCCGTCGACTGCAGCCTCTGAGGAACCCAACACAGGAGGTCAAGCATCGTCGTCTTCGGGGACTACGCCAAGGCCATGGGGAGGACCTCGGGTTGTTGGCCCATCTGGAGCCAACACGAAAGTGGGAGGCAGCACCTCCTCTGGAACTCCAAGAGAAGGAAGTCGCGGTGATGGAGCTCCGAGGCAGTTCTATGGGGAGCCGGATCATGACAACATGAGCGGCGAGGAGGTCCTTCGACGGATCAATCGATCCATGCAGGCTGACTTGGAGAACGAGTTGGAAGAGGCTCGGAGGAACGCACCTAGTGGAGAAGCACCTCGGGAATGGGCGTTCGGCAGATGGGTGTCGCAGCGACATCCTGCACACAGTCAGTGGAGACCACCAGCTGGTGGTGGAAGGACTGTGGAAGTCGTTGAGGACAACAGCGACTGTGCCTCTGAGGACTTTGCGGACCTGGTGGCGACCCCAGAGGGCGAGCTTGGGTTCGAAGAGGATGAGGAGGAAGAGAGAAATCTGGAAACAATTCCAGAGGAAGATGATCGCTCTGACCGAGGACCACCAGGTGGGGGTGACCGAGGAGACGGAGGTGCACCTGCAGGTGGAAATGCCGGCGGAGCTGGAAGCCATGATCATGGGGATCGAGACGAACCAGGACAGAACACCCGTGGCTGCCCACGGGAAAGAAGTCGATCCCGTGATGAATGTCGCGATGAAGAAGCCGACTCAAGCCGCCCTGCGAATGAAGAAGCTGCCGAAGGTGAAGTGGCACAGCTGGAAGCTGACGCAGAGGCGCGCGGTCTTCAACGTGGATGGATCCGAACTCAAAGCGGAGTCCACACGGTTTGGTTTCACCCAAGGTGAAACAGTACAAAGGCCTTGAGCAGTGTGTTTCACTCCGTGAAAGGGGGAGTGTGAGTGCACAAATCAAGAAGTGTACATGCAGCAGGACATCGGCCGTTACCTGAGGCCTTTTTTCGTGCTCAAAACAGGCTGTGCCTGCGGCCCCGCTCGTACATTTTATGAGCAGTTCCCACCAACTGCTCAGTTCACCAAGGCTACTGATTTGTGATTTCTTGGTAAGTTTATATGTATTTTGGTGGAATTTGCCATCTAACACTGAGAGTGGAAGAACATCAAGGCAATTCGGATGCTTTATCCCAATACAGTGAGAGGTTATCATAAAATATTTTCTTACTGCAAGTTTTTTCTTCCAAACTTTGCGAAACCATTTCTTTCAGCTCACCTGGTCGAGCTCTGCTGTGGCGTTTGGTGTCACGTTTGAAGTCGATTTTTTCTATCTCTGTTTTTTGTCCTTAAAACAAATAAACAAAACAGGCGTTTCTCAAATGAGAGAACCTAAATAAATGGTTGCTTTATTTTGAAATGTTGATAGATAAGGATGATTTATGAGTAGCACTATTTAGAAGTATGATATTTTTATATTATATATGCTGCATTGTCAAGTATAGATGCAGGGAGAGGGGAGGGTGATATTCTTGAAGACTCATGAAACAGACTCAACATAGTCTTAGTTGTACCCAACTTTGCGGTATATGGATATGTGGCATGATGTAAATTAAGTTTTACTGTACCGTATTTTTCGTAGTGAAGCACATTGTTCTAGGATTTTATCAGGCCTCTCAAGGGGTTAGATGTGAACGTGCCAATGGAACGAGCTGTGCCTCCATTGTTGCGCATATTTCGCAAGGAATCCCTGACACATATCGGCATTTTAGCAAATCAACTACCAGTAGGCACTGATGCTTTTATTGGAAAACAAGATTCATTTGATAGTACAGCAACCCCCCAGCAAACACCATACACTGATTGTCCAAATGATTATGAACATGTCCATGTTGATACAAATGGCTGTGGGTCAATATTAACCAACCAGTATTGGGGGATAATAACCAACGAATATATAATAGGGAAAACAATGGTTAGTGATAGGGGACCCGGGGGTACGGGGTTTTGACCCACTGCCAAATAACGGAGGCTCTGAATTAGCCAAAGTTTTGAAGTTGATTATGGCGACAGGCGATCGATGCACCAGCAATTCATTCAGGTGTGCGGCTCATCGTTATCGATTGTCAATCCACATGCATCGACCACTCCAAATTGAAGGGGGCCACTTTAGAAGCCAGTGAACTCCAATCTCTCACCTGTTCCTCCTAGAAATTATAGTTCTTCCGTGACCACACAGCTCACCCAACATCCCATGCACACAATCAGCTCTCTCACTCTCGTTCCTTCCTACGGCAGCTCTCCCACACCTACACAGCTGACCAAACATCCCGTCACAGGTGTGAGAGCTGTCTCTCACCTCCCGCACTTTCCTCTTCGTTCAAATCCAGCTCTCCTGACAATTCTGGTCTCTAATCTAACGACTAACGAAGCAGTTTCAATCACTTTCGAACTATTTCAAAACAGTTGTTTACAGAAAGGTACCAACACTGTGTGGAGCGACAGGGGACCTTGAGGAGCGACACCTCTGAAATTGATGACCATATCATGAATACCAGAATACCAGACAATGTTTTGAGGGTCCCACATATCATTGGCTGCTTTTCGTTAAACGAGTGGCTGTTTCTTGATATGGATCCGATCTCCCATTGCAGTGCACATGAATCCATGGTTCGAGTTCGGAGAAGCAAGGGAAACTTCTCACAACTCTCGTTGGAACTTCCCACATGGACATCTCCACTTTCGGTTTTCCCTCCTAGTTCACCAGCAATGGGACTACCAGAGTCTACCTGCAACATCAACAATGAGTCAGTGACAGTTGCAGCAGCAGCAGCAGCAGCAGCAGCAGCAGCACAATATTGTGAAATCGAGAAACTGCTTGAACCATCAAGAGCGACCGTCAACAGCCAACCTCCGTTGAGCATGTGTAGCCATAATTGGCCATGGCTAGCCATAGATTGATTAGTCTATCTTAGAAAAAAAGGTTGATTGGTTGAAACGAGTTGTTTTACTCCTGCTGCATCCGTATCGTCGTTGGCCGTAATGACATGTTGTTGGTGGGGTTCAAGAATTGCAAGCATCACTCATGACTTAAAATCGGCTAATCAGTTGTTGTTTGTGTTGTCGTTGGTTGTGTGTCGTTGTGGTTGTCCTTGCTCAAAGTGATTGAACCAACCAGTACACTTAATTTATGGAGATTGGATGCATCATTGACCGTAATGGTCATTAACGAATCAGAATGATTCTCAAGAAACCATTAATTTGACCACAAGATCATAGTGAATTAGGATAATTAACGGATAATTAGAAGATCACTTCTTGATCATTGACGATCAATGACACGTCCAGACAGTTTCTCAGCACAACCTTGCGGCAAGGACAGAGATTGAATTTCTAGCTGCAGCGCAGGGACATCCCAACATTGATGCTTGGCAGATGGTATTGCTTGACGTCAGCATTGAACTTCTTAGTCACTGGGTTGCTTGAAGGGAAAACAAGGGAAACTCTACAGGAAACTCTTATAATTAGATTACACTATTATCTCAGTTTTCTTGAAGATTTTCCATCAATCAATCCAGTGACTTAGTGCTTGTCGTGTTTGTTGCTGTTCTTACTTTTTGGCTGGACGTTGTTATCGTTGTTGTTGGTGACATTATAACGTCGCTGTGATTGTCGTAGTGGTTGCTGGCGTTGTCTTGGTGTACAATGTTTTTTTTTGTTTTGGGATGTTCTGGGTGTGGTTCCACCTCTTGTTTTTCTTTCTTTGGTTGGTGGCTCTATATAGCGAACCCATGGTCACTTCCTATATGGTCAATAATGGTGAATTAACTATGGATAGTGGATAACTGTAGGGAATAACCAACAATGGCTTGTTTGCAGTTTGATTGACATATTCTTGGGATGGCGCAACTAACCACCAACCAGATGATTATAGCCATGATTTACCACCAATTAACATGATTTGGGAGTTCCCAATTTCGATAGATTCCCATACAATCGTGGATAATTGGCTAACAATGTTGATCTATATTTAAATATTTGTATAGATATAGATTTTTAAAACAACAATATAAATATATATATATGTATACTTGTACCTTGAAAACCTATATGGCTTATCATCTAACAGCTATAGAATGCTTAGCCAGTCTTACGCCACCAGGGAGCTTGTGGCTGGGTGCTGCGATAGCTATCAGCTGGATGGGTCAGCGGGCCACCCCAGCTGTGAACATGGGAGGAAAAGAACCGACAAAAATGACCAAAAATGACTCAACATGACCAACATATGCCACAATATGCCAAAATTTCGTCTCTATTGGATGGCTTGCATTGATCGATGTTGGATTTTCAACGGTTGGAAACGTGAAGAGTCCGAATACAGAATTGATCACCTTGACCACTAAAATGTTCACCCTGACAACCCCTCAGCCGTGAATCAACATCAACCAGTACGAACCATAGTTAGTCCTCTTACTGACCACTCAGTTAACATCAAAGTACCATAATGCATTACCCTCCAGACCAGAATCAGGATCAGGCAGTCAAAATCATCCAATACCATTCAAAACCCAAGAAAATTCTGTTTGAACAACCTAACGATTCAAAATCAACTTTTAGGGTTTAAGATGTTTTAGATTACCCACCGCCTTGGTCATTCTCAGCCGAAATTTTCGCCAGCTGATCATGGGGGTGACACCAAGGCCGTTTTGCAAGGGGTCTTCCATCACATCGACGACGATGACGACCAGGAGGAAGAGATCACCTTCAAGGTTCGACGCAGGTTTTGATCCCAACACCTGGAGAGTGACATGGGTGTTTCTCAAAGTAGGCTAACTCCAAAATGGTTGGGTTATTATGTTTATTACTTTAAATGGTCCATATATTGGACGAGTTTGACATACCCCTATTACAAGACACCACCATATGGCCGCTGTGTTATGCTGATACTTTTGTTGTTGTTTTTGTTGCTGTTGTTGTTTGTTGCTGTCATTCCCCACCTTCCAGGTAAGGGTTGTTGGATTTTATGTCAGTTGCCTGCCCGCCTTCTCCCTCCTCCTCCTCCTCCCTCCTCCTCCTCGCCAGACCTCAACCACGACCATCCACGCCCAGTGTTCCCTGCTGGACCTCAACTCCCCTGCCAATATGCCAGATGGAATGCCAAAAGCCATGCCAGATACAATGCCAAAAGCTATGCTAAATAGAATGCCAAAAGCTATGCCAGATAGAATGCCAGAAGCTGTGCCAGATAGAATGCCAAAAGCTATGCCAGATAGAATGCCAGAAGCTGTGCCAGATAGAATGCCAAAAGCTATGCCAGATAGAATGCAAAGCTATGCCAGATACAATGCCAAAAGCTATGCCAGGTAGAATGCCAAAAGCTATGCCAGATAGAATGCCAAAAGCTATGCCAGATAGAATGCCAAAAGCTATGCCAGATACAATGCCAAAAGCTATGCCAGATAGAATGCCAAAAGCTATGCCAGATAGAATGCCAAAAGCTATGCCAGATAGAATGCCAAAAGCTATGCCAGATAGAATGGCAAAAGCTGTGCCAGATAGAATGCCAGAAGCCATGCCGGATACAATGGCAAAAGCTATGCCAAGTAGAATGCCAAAAGCTATGCCAGATAGAATGCCAAAAGCTATGCCAGATAGAATGCCAAAAGCTATGCCAGATAGAATGCCAAAAGCTATGCCAGATAGAATGCCAAAAGCTATGCCAGATAGAATGCCAAAAGCCATGCCGGATACAATGGCAAAAGCTATGCCAAGTAGAATGCCAAAAGCTATGCCAGATAGAATGCCAAAAGCTATGCCAGATAGAATGCCAAAAGCCATGCCGGATACAATGGCAAAAGCTATGCCAAGTAGAATGCCAAAAGCTATGCCAGATAGAATGCCAAAAGCTATGCCAGATAGAATGCCAAAAGCTATGCCAGATAGACCCGTGTCAGATTTGCATGTGATGGTGGGGATCACACGAAATAAAGTAATTGTTGTTGTTGTTGTTGTTGTTGTTGTTGTTGTTGTTGTTGTTGTTGTTGTTCTTGTTCTTCTTGTTCTTCTTGTTGTTGTTGTGGTTGTTGTTGTTGTTGTTGTCGTTATTGTTGTTGTTGTTTCCCGTTTATTGTCGTTCTGGTTGTGGTGGTGGTGGTGCTGGTGGTTGTGGTGGTCAGACTCCTCCATTTTTTTTTTGTTGTCGTGTCGTGTTTCCTGTGTTTTTCTTGTTGGTGGTGGCTGCTTTGCAAAGGTGGGCTTGTTGTAATCGTTGTTGATGCCATGGTTGCTGCATTGTGGTTGTCATTCTGTTGCTGCTTGTGTTGTCGGTGGTAGCTGTGGTTGATCTTGTTCTTAGCAACACATTGAAATTGTCATAGTGTCGTTGGTTTTATCAATATGACATTTATTTTATTTTGGGTGGTTAGGAACATGTTTTGTGTCGTGGGTTTTGTCCTGTCACCGTCGCTGTGGATGTTGCTGTTTTGCTGTCATTATGATATCTCATTGATATGGCTGTTTGTGAAAATTGGTTTCAAAAAAACATTTTAATGATAAACCATCCATAACTTTGGTTCTCAGTGGCTTAAGAAGTCCCGATGCAACCGACATCAGAATTCCTTGATCACGTTCCAAAATATCACTATCAGTTTCATGTGTTGATACTAACTTGATTGATCCCCAGGTCTCGACCAGGGGGTATTCAACCAACCACCCAACCAACAAACCAACCAACAAACCAACCAACCAACCAGCCAACCAACCAACCAAACAAACAGCCACTTGATTGATCACGTTGTAGAACCAGTCAACTGACCAATGACAAGCTAGGACCGCTGCACACAATTTGCTGCACCGAAGCCGAAGCCCCTGCTCTCCCGGCAGATGCCTGGTTCTCCTCAGTTGTCAACCATGGGGGAGGCACGCTTTGAGGGTCCAGCGCTCGGATTTCCCATGAAGGTGAAATGGATGAATGGAGGGATAAATCCATGGTTGCTTAAATTGGATTATATACTTGTTAAACTTGGATATTCAGTTGTTAATAGTCAATTATAGCGTTGCAGATTGCAAATGTCGAAAATGTTAATGGGCTAGAATGATTTCTCAATACATGGATCCATGGTCCGGTTATTGCCCACTATAGCAAGTGGTGGGTATATATATATATATATACACACTGTATATTTATTTTTAAATATGTATATATATATATATCTATTTATTTATTTATTTGTTTATTTACTTATATGGGCATGAGTCATAATCATCCAGAAAATGGGTAGATTAAATTTGCGACAGTCGGATTACTTTGGTGATTTGTGGAATGTTCACTACAGCGTACTCACACATTGCCACATGTCAACGATTACTCTTTATCTTTTTTTATATATATATAAATATTTAGTTATATCTATATATGTTATATTTAAATATATATATGTAATATTTAATATCTATATTACACTATATATATACATGGAAATGTATGATCATAACACTCATTCATGGATTACCATTTTATACGAATCTTTGGGGATATGATTGGGCACATCTGGGTATTTTCGAGCAATAAATTCGGATCATTGAGCATGATATTCAATTAAGACATCGTTGTGGGATGTCAAAGTGTGTATTGTTGGTAGTAGTGGTTACATGTAGTGGGCAATGATATGTCCATGTTCTGTAGTTGAAAACGGCAATGCGCTAATTGTTGGCCAATATCATAATGCGATGTTGTTCACCGATACTAATACCACATGGTGATTAAACCCTTTGACTGAGTGGATCCATGGTAGTTGACAATAGTTGAGAGTGGTCGATCATAGTCGGTGATGATTAGGACGGGTAAGTCTGTGTAACTGCAGGTCAGCCACAATTAATACTGGAAAAAGAAGAAACATCACCGAGGCATTCACAATCCCGGCGAAGTATTGGCCAACCATTGGTCAACCCTTTCCGTTACCTCTATAGTAACCAGGGATCCCCTGGCGTAGGGACGGTTACCTATAGAAAACTACATGGTTCGGCTTGGTCAACCAGCAACCATCCTCACCAGATTACAGGAACTTCCGGGGGAGAAATCTCAGATGCCCAACTGTTTCATTTGTGGTTTGTCCATGTCCGACTCCACAAATCAGATTCGGAAATGAAAGAGGTTTGAAGAATCTGGCTGGCAGTTTTCAACAAGTTTGTTTTCCCCTGTAATCATTAACAAATTATTAATTATTGGTTGACTAGTATTTTTCATAATTAGGGGTTAAAACCACCAACTAGGAATCACGGATCATGGATCCTTTGTCATTAGGAATAATCAATAAGTCTGTCCGATGGATAATGGTTGGATAATTGTCCAATAACAGATAGTTGATAATGGTCTTCATGTGTTTAATACATATTTGAAAATTCATGAATGTAATGGACAACTGTCCAATATCAATAACCACTATCCACTATCAATTAAGCATTATCGTCGGCGACAAGTAACCATAATTTAGCAAAACCAAGCATCATTCCCAGCTATTGACCGAAGGCAACCATTGGTTATTTTCAAGGTGATCGGCAAAGACTAGCAATTCCGAAGCATGCATACCATGCACCATGATCTTCACGGTCAACCTTTTACCATCGCTTCATAAATGGCCCCGAAACTTGTGGTTTCCCCGGATGTGTTTTCCCATGGCCCCAAAACCAAATCGCCAGCTGTGCTGTCAGGAGCGTCCGCGGGAGCGGTGGTGAGGAACCTCAGTGTGTCCGCGCAGCCATTTTTGCGGGTAATGATAGGGCATTTAGCAGCGAAAATGAACCCTACAAGGTAGCTTCATAAGAGCTTCATAAGAGTAAATGTTTATAGGGGTTAACAACCGACCAAAATAGAGGGTATACCAGCTATATATGTCTAGTAGTAATTGGTGGTGTGAGCCTTGCACTTACTGATTGCATCTCTGGGTGGCGAACCCAGCTACTACCTTAGGTTTTGTTCGGTCTCTTGGGATATGAAAGTCACGAAAGCACTGAAGGTCAAATGATTACAAATCTCTAAAGTCACTTTGATATTCCTCAAGACACTTTCTGGTAATGATCCACCATTTTTCGCCACTCAAGTCAGTACACTTCGAGCGATCTAAAAGCCACCAAAGCTACCAAGTACTGATCACATAGGGCGAGGTGGGTCAATGTTCACCAACCAATGGGGGATACGTTCACCAACCATGATATAATGGTTAATGATGGTACAGGGTGAACTGACCCACAGCCATATGATATTGGATTACGTTTGGTTGGATTCCTATACGGATTACATATGGTTCCTATTGGCTGCGAATGGTTAACAACTGGTGATTGATAACCAGCACTTATAGGGGACATAATATATACCAGCTATATATGGCTAATCAAATGGCGGTTTCTCAAGCCAAAGCGACCCCTTTGTATAGATGTAATGAACTGGATGATTGGCCTGGGAAATCCGCCATGACTTGAGAAACCTTTGAGTTGATGATCTCCCTGGGGCTTTCGGGGGCCACTTGCAGAAAGGTATAGGGATAAAGCAGCTGATTCTTGTTGAGCCAGAATGCACTTTGAGTAAACATAAACCAAAGTAAATTGGTGGCTTAATAAATAGATATAATGTTTGACATGGCTTGATCCCCGACCGTGATGAATCAATCACAATTGCTGGGAGCTGCGCACCTGCAAACATGTGATTTGTGGCCTCCGTTGGGGGCCCAACGCAAAGGCAGGTGAAGCAGTTCATGTGGCCCTCCGCCGCGCAAGAAATTGAAATCTTTGGCAAAAAGAAACAATAGCCTTGACGAGGCAGCAACATGATTGAAGCAATGGAATGATTGCCAACCAGGCAAGTAGCCTTGACGAGGGTTTGTTTTACCAAAGTCTGGTTGCTGTTTCTTTGCCTTTTCCAAGGGACTCTGATTGCCAGCAGCCTCCGGGGATTTGCCATTAATGCTTCCGCCAATGTAAATTCAGCAGGTTTCACTGTTGCAGAAAAGATGTGGCCATGGTCAAGCTTCATTGTAGAAATGATTGATCGTGGTCAATAAATGTTAGAACTGGCTGTAATCATGGATAACGGATCATGGTCAGTAGTGGTTGATCATCGTCAATATTTGCTGAGCTCAGTAGTGCTGAATGCTGGTGGTTCTTATCCCCTGTTTTTGATCACTATAATCCCTAACGAAACCATATCAAGATGCTTGATCCTTATGCTTCATGCGCTAGAAACCGTGTTGGATTGGTGAGTCTCACCACTACTTGACGGTCAAGGAACTCGAGGGCACGCGGAGCAAAGCCTTCAGAATTCGGCGAGTGAGCCAACCCAATCCAACCCAACCCAACCCAACCGTGGTTGATGTTTTCTCGCGGTGGATTTCGTGGGGCCTCGAGGCTCATTGCCCTTCAGCTCTACACAGGGGGAGACCTCTTTGAGAGAGTGTCACTGGGTGGTGGTTCCAGGGTGTGAGCACCGAGATGAAAAATGGTCACTGGTGAACTGTGGGGGAGAAGAACCAACTCTGGGGGTTAGAGGATAGTCATTGGTGAACGAACTAGGGGATAAACTGATTACCAGAAGTACAAAGGTTTGAGTTGACTATCAGAAATATTATTTGATAATCATGGGTTAAGTACAGGGGATAATAAGCAACGGTAGATCAATCGGGTAATGGTTACTGATGATGGTTATATGTGGTTGCTGCTTGCATCAGTGTACAATTTTCAACCATCCTTCGGGGTAATTCTGGACTTGTGTTGGTCCCTGGCCACAAAGAACCTTCATAGTCTCAGCCCCGGTATGGGTAGAACTTGGTGAGCACAGCGGCGAAGTGAGCTGAGCATTCCCTTAGATGTTGTTGCTATATCCAAGCATTTGTTGGCTCCTATTCCCCACAATGACTAGTAGGTAGACCAGACACTTAGCTCGAGCACGTCCCACTACTGTATGTACTTATCATTATAATCGTGGTTGATGGCTTCTGATGGTATTCTAAAAGAGACAGGCTGACAATGACTTAAAAGCCATGGCCACCGTCATCAGCCATCATTTAATTAGTAAGCACAACTAATTATTGACCATGGATATTAAACTAGTATTCGCAATTCTTAAGAGGAGGGGACCCCAAACGTTGGCTAAGTTGGTTTATGACTACAGTTAGTCAGGCCAATTACCATACATGGTACGGTATATACAACTATATTGACATGGCGAAATAGCCAAAAGGCCCCACCTTGTAGCACCTATCAACCGCCATGTCGTTGGGTACACAGATTTCCACCGATGTTCAGCGATTCAACTTCCCACCGCCTTTTTTGGGTTGGTGGTTTGATTTACAGGCTGTTTGCTTTCCCATGTATGGTGGTTTCTCAAAAAAGGGCCCCCAGGAATGGTTGGTTTCCTACTGTAAATGGCTAATAAAGTGGAGAATCAGTCAGGGGGTCCTCTATTTCGACAGACCACTACATGTTCATATATTTATTTATATATATATATATACTTACTTATTTATTTTGATTTATAAATACATATATGTGCTTTGGAATATTGATTTACTATGTTTTTGGAGGAGATGGGTCATATCCCTCAACCAGGTCTTTTCTGGGTGAAGTCGGGGTGGTGTTGGTGACATCGTTGCAACATAGTGGTTTCTGAAGCCATGGGGGACCCCTGAAAATGGTTGGTTCATTCCCTATGCATGGTGAATAAGGATGCTTTGGGGTACCTCCATTTTGTGAAACACCTACATGCTTGCCAATGAAACGAAGTGCTGTGGGTAATGTGGCTGTACATCGAGGCAAGTCGCATTATCATGGATGAGATAACTCATTGACAACCAGCTGATCATTCGATCAGGTTGTCGATAATCAATGATATGACGCTTGCTGGTGCTCCATAACCGTATATGCTATATTTTGTTTGCTGTTTGGTGTTTGCCGGAGGCACCCATCTAGTTAGTGCTGCCTTGTTTATTGTGTTGTTTTTGTTGCTATTGTTGTTGTTATTGTTGTTGTTGTTGTTGTTGTTGTTGTTGTTGTTGTTGTTGTTGTGGATGTGTGTTTGTTCTACAGCGAATTAGTTGTTGTTGTTCAAAACTTTTCTTCTCATTGTATGTTTTCTTCTAGTGGCGGTTAATGATATATAAGTGTTTCTAGTTTATTCTTACTTTGTTTCACAGCTAGTTGTTATTATTTCTTATATAGTTGTTGTTTGTTGTTTGTTGTTGCTTGTTCCATTCTTCCATTCTTAAGCCTTATTCACCACTACTGGTGGTGGCGGCGGTGGTGATGGTGTTGGCCATTGGTCACTCCCAACTGCTTGGCACGGCTGCAGTTCAGGCAGCGACATGGTGCGCTGAAGGAGCCAGAAACAGTGCTATGGCGCGCAAGCAGTGCGATCAGCTGCGGGGCTTTCTTAACAGCTGGTGGAATAGAACGGTTAGTTAATGGTGGTTCATAATGGTTAGTAATGGTTAATCAAGGTTAGTAATGGTTCGTAGTGGTTTATCAAGGTTAGTAATGGTTAATCATGGTTTGTAATGGTTCAAAATGGTTGGTTCATAATGATTAATAATGGGTACTAACAGGGTACAATCACGAATAATGAGAATGATTAAACAACTACTAGCAAACCATGGATATCCAATAATGATGCATAATGCAATCATGATTGATGGATTTTTTGAATTTGCTAAAAGTGATTGCTGAAGATAGACTAGTGATTATTGATGAATACTCCAATGATACTCCAATTGTGATATTTTCTGTGTTTGCTGACTAAAATTGTGTCATGCAAAAATCAAACGCCGGCTATCTTCAAAAGTGCAAATGTTAGGTGGTTGGGAAGTACTAGTAGATTTAGATAGGGAGTATCCCGTTTGCGTTGGTTGGTTGACTAATCTCTTTTGGGATGGCTTGTAACCACCACCAAGCAGATGATCAATGAAGATGATGATCCTCCCAGTTTGTGTGTAAAAACTGAGGTGGAAGTGGTTTTGGGCCTTCTTTCTGTTTCTTGGCTGCTGTGAGTCTGTGAGGTATTTTTTTCGATATTTCATGATTTTCCATGCTGCAAAGCATGGCCATGAGGCGCGAAGATGGTAGACATGGGACCCTTCATTGCAAACAGGCCTGGAGAATCCACCATGTATAGCTGCTTTACTTATTAACCATGGAGATGTTCAATTTCCAGGCGAGTTTCTATCAGAAGCGGTAGATAGCATGAGTCAAGGTAGCAGGAACATGGTGGCGAAGGTCTTCTAAGGGACACTAGCGACCACCATGGTGACAGCCGGTAGTCAGACCTGTGTTGGCGGCACATGATGTCGCGATGTCTTTGGTTCTTAATGGGAGAGAATGCTTTGCGAAGGCCGATCATGAACCACTAAGTAAAATCAGTAAGAACTGATCATGATCGTCAATCCTAAGGTTGATCATGATCATTGAGGCTGATTATGGTTGATCATGGGTGATCACGGTGGTAAGAGTGATGAGAGACGTTTAGTAAAGGGAAATCCTGGTGAGCAACTATAATTGTTAACCATGATGATAAGCCGCAATCACTCTATTCGCTATTGAACATATAAAGATATATACATTTATCATTGCTAAGCATGAACATGTTCAATAATGTTCAAACAAATGTATAGTATGATGCTGCTTGGTTATGATGCTTAGCAAGGCTGCTAAAACCACAATGGGACAATGGGCATGAAAATTGTGATTTATGCCAGTGACTCGTACTGATTCCTTTCTGGGGGTCCAGGGATACCCGGTGCGGGCCGCCCTTTAAAAGGGGGAGCAGGGCCACTACAAGGCGTGGCCTAGGCAAATTGTAGCTGATTCATCGGCTGATATGTGCCTTGCAGATACTGGCTGATCGGCCTCGCATCAGAAACATGATATTCAGAGCCACGCGGCTGGTTGATTCTCGCTCTATCAGTTTGTTCATGCATTAGGGTTCATAATCAACACTCATCAACTTGTCCATATGCCGACCGGAAGCATGAAGTGGGTCCATAAAGGCGTACCTCAACTTACATTTGTTTTTCTTTGTCGATGATTATTTCTGAGCATAATTGGCGGGTCCAGTAATGAGCTAAGGTGACCAATTTTTTGGGAAGCAAGGCATCAAATGACGGCAACACTTAGATAGGACCACCCTATGTCGGACCCTTCTGGCTTGCTCCAAAGCAGATTGTCTGCAATTCCCCAGGGTCAAGATCGAGGAGGGGATCGAAGAACGGGGCTAGACGAAGAACGGGGGAAACCCAATGTACCTGGCGGTTTCCAGCAGTTTCGCAATGGTTTCTTATGTTTTTTCAAAAGGAATGAGTCCACTGACAACCTGGACAACCTGGAGGACTTGGTAGCTGAGGCTTTGGCTTATGTTCATCATTTAGGTATCATTCATCGAGACGTCAAATGTGCTCCTTGGCAGTCGCCTGTGTTTTTTGCGGCGGAGCGATGCGCAGAAGATTGTGAGGGGGTACAGTCTGGTGATTTCGAACACTTCGCTGGCCGGATAATCATTATATTTTATAAGCAGAAGCCTTGGAAAAGCATCAATGATCCGTGGATTTTGCCGTGTTATCAGGGTGTAGCTGTTCGGAGTTAGTAGGGTCATGGGGCATGGTCATCATTCCATGTTCAGACGTGTAAAGGTGTTTATGATTCTGCATTGTTTCTTGTTTTTGCAAAGTAATTATCATCTTTTATAATCTATATGTACATAATGGACATGTTTTCTTATTGACACTTTACAATTGATCTGTTTGTTGATTATGTATGCAAGGAGACTGTTCGCCATGGCTGGATACCCAAGACCTATACAGACTGTATCTTGACCATGGTGTAGACTCGTGGTTGCCATGTCTGTAGGCATCATGGACGTTCACCACTCAAGTATTTCATTATTGGAATGAGTTCGCTTTGATTCTTTTATAGATGTACCACTGAAGTGTCTCAGTGTCTCATATCACTCAGGCTTTAAATCTTGTAGCTGGCTTTGTTTTACAGTGTGTGTTTTGTGAGGCTGAAAGCCATGCCGTCGCTCACAGACATGGTAACCTCAAATGGTGGACCCCTTGGGATTCAAGCGCTTTCTGCGCAGAGGAAAATATTCTTCTGGATGGAAATCGTGCCGTGCTGTCGGATTTCGGAATCTTGGCCGCGTAGTTTGGCCAAGCGTTTCAAGACTCGAGGTCTCCCAAAGAATGAAGAAAGCCCTCAGAAAGAAAGAATTGCTATTTAGGTGCTATCAATTCATCGCTATGAAAGAAGATTAGCCCTGAGGAATTACCAACACATACCATACATGGCATCATTCCCATGGCCACCATGATCCCCAGGCCATTGCCGGTGGATCGCCCTTGGCGCAGGCATCTCTTGCTATATGTCGGATACAGAACGAATGGAGCAACGGGTTGGCTCTCCAGGTGGCAAGGGGCTCCAGGGGGACAGGGCAGCGAAGGCGTGACAGACACCTGTGGTTGTTGCCAAGTTGGTGCTAAAGTTGCTAGTTGTTGCTAAAGTATTGCCTAAGTCGTTGTTTTGCCATTGCTATTGTCATCGCTGTTGTGGTAGTCATTGTTGAGCTGGCTGTTTGCTGCTCGCTGCTTGTTGTTTGTTGTTTCTTAGTTTTTTTTTCTTCGTTTGTTTGTTTGTTTGTTTGGTTGGTTGGTTGGTTGGTTGGTTGGTTGGTTGGTTGTTTGTTTGGTTGTTTGTTTGTTTTTTCGTTTGTTTCTTCGTTTGTTTGTTTCTTTCTTTCTTTCTTTCTTTCTTTCTTTCTAGTGTGTTTGTTTGTTTTTGTTGTTTATTTGCTTCTTATTTTTCTTTCTTTGTTTGTTTCTTTCTTTCCTCCGTTCTTCTTTTCGTTCTTTCTTTCTTTCTTTCTTTCTTTCTTTCTGTCTTTCTTTCTGTCTTTCTGTCTTTCTGTCTTTCTGTCTGTCTGTCTTTCTGTCTTTCTGTCTGTCTGTCTTTCTGTCTTTCTGTCTTTCTGTCTGTTTGTCTTTCTGTCTTTCTGTCTTGCTGTCTTTCTGTCTTTCTGTCTTTCTTTCTTTCTTTAATTGTTTCTTTGTTTGTTTGTTTGTTTGTTTGTTTGTTTGTTTGTTTGTTTTTTTTGTGTGTTTGTTTGTTTGTTTGTTTGTTTGTTTGTTTGTTTGTTTGTTTGTTTGTTTGTTTGTTTGTTTGTTTGTTGCTTGTTGCTTTGTTGCTTTGTTGCTTTTCCGGAAGCTTCACCATCAATTTTAGGGATGTTAGCCAGAACCATGTAACACCATGTGCAAACCACTCAGTTTGATGATGTAGCAGACACCCGATTTGGTCTGAAATATGGAAACCCGTGAGACCCGAGACCACCCATTTGTTTGTGGACATCCGTGATAGATCTAAATCCCCTTTACGAATAAACCACCTGGTTTTAGATGGAAGTTTTGATACGTATCATCTAGCAGTAAAATCCTTATGCCCTATACCGACTAGGATGCTAATACAGCAATCAGTTTATTCCCAGCGCGTTGCAATTTCCAATCCAAAAATCCACTTAGGGCAACCTTCCTGACATTGGTGGCTTATGGATATTGCAGCACTTAACTACAGGTGGGGTGTTGTCACCACCCGTTGCAGCATGATTCTGTGCCCGAATCCAGTCTACCCTCAGCGCTGAGAGGTTGGTAAACGTACTGTTGGCCCCGCCTGATAATGGTTCAACTCAATCAGTTCTATTCCTTTGATCAGTCCATTTTCCCACAGCAGTTGGAGGATGCCCTAAATCCCTTCCCCCTAATACTAAATACTCCCCCCAATAGTAAGCACGGCGAGCTTTTTTTTTATTCGAGAACGAAATAATATTCGGGTCCCGGACGGACCCCTAATAATCAATTCAAATTCCTTATTAATAAAAATAGAAAAAACTGATTTCCAAATTTAATGAAATCCCTTTTTAAATTCTACTTAAAATATTTCTAAAATTGGATTTCGAAGCTTACCCCTAATAATCAATTCGAATTCTTTATTAATAAGAATAGAAAAGTTTGATATCAAAACTTAACTAAATCCCTTTTAAACTTACTTTTTGATAGTGCTAAAATTGGATTTCGAAGCTTACGCCTAATAATCAATTCGAATTCCTTCTTAATGAAAATGGCAATTGTTGATTTCACAATTAAACTATAGATTTCTTTTTAAACATTTTTAAACTATACTTCAAATGTTGCTAAAATCGGATTTCGAAGCTTACCCCTAATAATCAATTCGAATTCCTTATTAATTAAAAGAAATGATATCAACATTTATTTAAATCCCTTTTTAAGATTATTTTTAGATAGTGCTAAAATGGGATTTCGAAGCTTACGCCGAATAATCAATTCGAATTCCTTATCAATAGAAAAAGAAATTGTTGATTTCACAATTTGAGTATAGATTTCTTTTTAAACTATAGTATAAAATATTGCTAAAATTAGATTTCGAAGCTTACCCCTAATAATAGATTTTCAGGATCAAGTTATTTTTATTATTAGGGATTAGGGGGTAAAGACCCTTCTGGAATGAATGTGTTTTCCTATTGATTTTCAATTGCCACAATTAAGAACGCAATGAAAAATAAAAAACAGAAATCGGGAATTCCACGCCTATTTTTATTATTTGGGGAACCTTCGGTAATAGGGGGAAGGGATTATTGTTCTGTATTTGATTAAATCATCTAGTTCTGCCTGGTGTTCTTGATTTCGCTACCATTTTGTAATCGCATTGACCAACACTGGTTGGTGGTTTTAAACATTTTGTATTTTCCCAAATGTCTTAACAGCTATGGTTGGTTGTTTGAGTCATATTTTTCATGACGGGGCGGGTTTTCAAAACCACCTACCAGAGCATCATTGACCAACGAATTCCATCCATTTGGTGGTTTCTCAAAATTAGGGATCCCAGAAATGGATGGTTTATTACTATAAACGATTCAATAAAGATAATTTTTGGGACCCACATTTTGAGAAACGACCATTTAGAGTCTGGACTCTCGACAACCCACGCGAATTCATGGCGTTCCACAATGTCCACGCTCCAGGCTATGCATCGCCAGAGATGCTGTGACTTGGAATTCAATGTTGGTCAGAGTGGATTGGGCATGTGGCGCTAGTGAGATTGGATTGGTTAGATTGGTTTGGTGGGTAAGATTGGAGTGCTTTGCTTGGCCTGGTTTGTTTTAGTTTGCTTGCTTACTTTTACAGGACCATTGTCTACAATATCAACGTAGAGTTTAATGGCAAATTAGTATGATTGCATCGATGATGGTTCGCATGTCATCCTGAACTCATGAATGAGGCTTTCCACGAAATGTTTGATTTCCTTGAGCAAGGTATCCTCTATCAAGATGCCCACCATGTCCGTTCCACCATGTGTTTGTTGAAAACCCTCACTTTGGCGTCGCGAAAAGAGGGCGCAGGGAAAGGTTCACGATTCAAGTGACTGTTAGACTCGTAGCCAAACCAGCCAGAGTTGGTATGTACTTACTGACCTAGTTGATCTCTAATTCGAATAGATTCAGTCAATCAACTTCCAGTTTCACCACGGAATTTGTTACCGGAGGCATGGGGGTAATGTCAAGTCAGGATTAATCAAACCCCCCTAGTTAATCAAACCATTCCTCAGCCCTGGAACCTGGTCCTTACTAAAGTTAATTAGGTGCCGCTTTCACCCCCAAATAAGGTAAGTTCACCCAAAAATCCCCCCTAGTTAATCAAACCGCTCTGGATCCCTAATTTTTTTCCCCACCTGTCAGGTGAGGGTTGTTAGATTTTATCAGAGCTGTCATGCCTTCTCCTCCTTCTCCTCCTCCTTCTCCTCCTGCTCAACCACGAGCATCCACGCAAAGTGGTCGCTGCCGGACCTCAACCACGAGCATCCACGCCCAGTGGTCGCTGCCGGACCTCAACCACGAGCATCCACGCCTAGTGGTCGCTGCCGGACCTCAACCACGAGCATCCACGCCTAGTGGTCGCTGCCGGACCTCAACCACGAGCATCCACGCCTAGTGGTCGCTGCCGGACCTCAACCACGAGCATCCACGCCTAGTGGTCGCTGCCGGACCTCAACCACGAGCATCCACGCCTAGTGGTCGCTGCCGGACCTCAACCACGAGCATCCACGCCTAGTGGTCGCTGCCGGACCTCAACCACGACCATCCGCGGCCAGTGGTCGCTGCCGGACCTCAACCACGACCATCTGCGGCCAGTGTTCGCTGCCGGACCTCAACCGCGAGGAAAGAACGTCAAAAAGAATGTCAGAAGATATGTCAGAAAGAATGTCAGAAGAGATGCCAGAAAGAATGTCAGAAGAGATGTCAGAAAGAATGTCAGAAAGAATGTCAAAAGATATGCCAGAAAGAATGTCAGAGAGAATCCCAGAAGAAATGTCAGGAAGAATGCCAGAAAGAATGTCAAGAGAGATGCCAAAAAGAATGTCAGAAGATATGTCAGATAGAATGTCAAAAGAAATGTCAGGGTAGAACCAGAAGAGATGTCAGAAGACATGCCCGAAAGAATGTCAGAAGAGATGTCAGAGAGAATGCCAAAAGATATATCAGAAAGAATGCCAGAAAGAATGCCAGAAAGAATGTCAGGAGAGATGCCAAAAAGAATGTCAGAAAGAATGCCAGAAAGAATGTCAAGAGAGATGCCAAAAAGAACGTCAGAAGATATGTCAGATAGAATGTCAAAAGAAATGTCAGGGTAGAATGTCAGAAGACATGTCAGAGAGAATGTCAGAAGATATGTCAGAAAGAATGTCAAAAGATATGCCAGAAAGAATGTCAGAGAGAATGTCAGAAGATATGTCAGAAAGAATGTCAGAAGAGATGTCAGAAAGAATGTCAAAAAAATCTGTCAGAAAGAATGTCAGAAGATATGTCAGAGAGAATGTCAAAAGATATGCCAGAAAGAATGTCCGACTAGAAAGTTGTCAGAAAGAACGTCAGAAGATGTGCCAGAAAGGATGTCAGAAAGAATGTCAAAAGGTACGCCAGAGAAAATGTCAGAAGATATGTCAGAAAGAATGTCAGAAGATATGTCGGAGAGAATGTCAGAAAGAATGTCATTCTAAATGTCGGAGAGAATGTCAGACAAAAGTGGAGCCAACAAGCGGTGTTGAAATGACATGGTGGGGATCACTCGAAGTAAAGTAATTTTTTTCATTCGTTTTAGATTAGTTTTAATTAAAACCCTTATGGCTGCTGGAGCACTCATCATTCTCACCACCCTCATGCTGGAGCTGCATCCTGATCCTCAACCCCCATGGTTCTCATAATATTTTTTTCCTTCTCTCATCTCTTATCTGTGGGAGTTTGTTATTCAGGGGTGGTCACTTTTGGACACCTATGGTCTGACCTTGTTGACCTTGTTGACCTATGGGGGGGGCTGATTAATCGGGGTAGACATTACTCATGAAATGTCGTGAACGTTCAACTCGTTGTGGAAGCCAGCTAGCCAGCCAGCCTTAGGTGTCAAGCCCACCAACCTGGCTCTTGTTAAACAGCTGGTTCACGGTTAATAGGGGATATAAGTTGATAAGTGACAATACTACGGGATATACCAACGATATGGCGAGCTGTGTCAAGCACGTAACCAGCTGGGGGCTGCTTAATGATGGGGGAACCAAGGGTACAGGGGGAACTGACCCACAGCCACACGTTTTTGAGTGGGGCTGATTCCAATACAAATCAGCTGACCCTCAACACAGAACCTGATGGTTCGCACCACCCAACAATTGACGGTGCATTTCGTTCTAATCGTAAGGGCTTGTGACAATTTCCTGTCCCAGATCGAAGCAAATGCCAATGATTGAAGCCTGATCATGGTTCCCATCAATGATGGTTTTTGTTTCTAATGATTAGCTCTGGGATAAAAAAAACTATCCTGATGGTACCTGATTTGATGAACATTTGCCTTGATAGTGCAAAGATAGAAACCATGATCAACCCTTTACATCGATACGTTTTAGGCCTTGACAAAACCATGATAGTTTATGATCACCACAATAATTGACTTTCTTATTCGTCAGGTTATCATAAAACATCATGATAGAGTTTTTTTGATAAGATACGAATTGTCTTATAACATATCATCAATGGGTAATTTCAACATGATATCATGATAATAGTTTCAAACATCATGATACAATTTGTTATGATGAATTTCATGATTAGAGAAACTGTTTTACCATACTTACAATGGGAAACTATCCTAAGTACATGACTATAGGTATACTCATGATTATCCTGGTATCATGGGTATCTATCCTAAGTATCATGATACTCAGTATCATAATTGTAGGACATAACAATGGGTAACTATCCTGTCATAACCATAATGAGTATCATGGGTAGCTATCCTGTACTATGATATGCTAGGATATGATACCGTATACTGATACTACTGTACTAGTATAGTTACCAAGTATAGTGTATATAATTATAACTTTAAGAGGACGACAAGTATACCATCATCATATGCTGATACAACAGCTCTGTTGTTTCCGAAGTTTCCTAAGTTTACAAGCTCAACAACTGGTCCCTTTTGCCGCAGGAAAGGCCAGTGCCTGGGAAGCAGGAAGCGACGGGGCAGGATGTGCCATGGGAAAGCCATCGGAAATCATCGCAAAGCCATAAAAAAATGATAGTAAGCTTGGGAAACCCACTGAAATATACATATAGACATGTATATATATATATATTTATTTATTTGTTTTTTACATATATATATATATTTAAATATATATATATATTTATATTTATATTTATGTAAAAATAGATTTAGATTTAGATGTAGATATTGACAGTATGGGATAGGTCAATACGTAATATGAAACAGTTAACAGGATTGGTAGTGAGAGCCCATCCCAACAAAGAGCACAGGCTGTTCAGTTTGGGGATGTTTGCTGGGCAACCAAGGTTTTGCCTCACATATCAGAATCATATATATATATTTATAGATATGTATATGTACACATACCCGACACTTTTTGATGTTTAACATGTAGCAACCAACAACCGTCATGTTGGTTACATTGCGAGCATCGGTAGTCCTTGGATACCATGATTAACAACCAATACCTCTAATTGCATCTAGTTGCTCGTGTGAGATTTGGATATATGTACAGACATGTTTGTATGTGTTTAGTTGTCAACATATCACCAATACCCACAATCATGTAGACATGACACCAACAGTAATAGTTTCACCAAAATGATATGTCACACGACCATCAGTTGTGAAAGAACGGCCAAGCATGATAGGACTAACAAATATCCTTGTGTCATGGTTGAGCCAGTTGATAAGTGGATATAGTAGGCAACATCAATTCCGAAAACAACCAACACTTCTTATCAGTAGTTTACGAGGGCCAGCAACTGAAAGGGGGTGTATCTAAACACTATTTGGTAAACACATTCGATTCAAATTACATATGCAACCAATGCCTATACCAACGAATAGGGCCACCAGGAATCAGACGAAACACGTCAGTAAAGTTGGTTTTGTCGGTGATGGTATGGCGGCGTTGAAAATCGCAACACTAGGCCGCCAGTGGTACAGTAACGGTAATGGCCAAGGATGCGACCGTAAGCAGCTTCAACAACCAATGACAAAAACACATCATGAAGAAACAATGACAAACAGCAAGAATGTTTGTTTTCAACATTCTTCTGCCAGCAAACATAATTAGATAGGTACTTGCGACCAACATGCTGAACGCGTTCTAAGGCTTTTCTATGTGTCCATCCCCGAGGGGCATGATTGTTGGAAGAATGAAGCACTGTGGATTGCTTCAGCCAGGAATCATCAGTGAAACTGCGGAGAGGTACTTGGAGTGGTTACATGACTGGAGGACCACCCTTGGATGTACCTACCATGTTCAGCGGTTTCTTGCCATGGTCATAGTCATATCTCACTTCTCCCATGGTTTGTTCTGTGTACTTCTCCTGGTTAGTTCGGGGTTCAGCTCTACCATGGTGATCCCAGTTGTCGTCCAGAGCGCGTCCCCAGGAAGACTGACGCTTCGCCAACAGTCAGAGAATCATCACAGTGAAAAACACATGCCATGGTTATCAACTAAGGTTATAAGATTCATTTTGGCATACATCATGCATGTTGAAATTAATTTTTAAGCATTTAAAGTGCATTCCAGGTGCATCCTGGAAGTGCATTTCAAAAATTGTGATTTTAACAGATTGCATTTCAAGTGCATTTTGTTCTCTGTGTTTTTTTTGGTTTGTGGGGGCCCTGCATTCCAAATGAAAAGCTGTGGTGTGAGCTGTATGCCAATGCAGTGCGAATCCATACTTTATGATCAACGGTTATGGGGACAAAATATGTAATATGGGCCACATGTTGGCGTGTTGCAGCTAGTGCTGCTTACTTACATGTATAGATTGTATATATATTTTTCATATATATATATATTATATTGAAGGGCCTCGAGACAATAGAAGATAGGATTCATAGGGTCAAAGTTTCTGAATAATGAATGTTAAATATTAAATTTGGTAGTTAGTTGACAACGAACCCCTCTGACTCTAATTGTTTGACGGACCAAGTTCTGGCATTAGATTCAATCAAATTGAATCCAATGCGGTGCTTACTGCTCACCCCCAAAGCAACTGGCAGCAGCAGCAGCAGAAGCAGCCGCCCCAAGTGCAGTCCAAGTCATTCCAAAAGTGCATTCCAGAAACACTGCCAAAACACAAGTGCATTCCAGGAGCATTCCAGAAACACTGCCGAAGCACAAGTGCATTCCAGGAGCATTCCAGAAGTGCATTCCAGAAACAGTGCCGAAGCACAAGTGCATTCCAGGAGCATTCCAGGAGCATTCCAGGAGCATTCCAGGAGCATTCCAGGAGCATTCCAGGAGCATTCCAGGAGCGTTCCAGGAGCGTTCCAGGAGCATTCCAGGTTTTCCCTGGAAAAAGTAGCCTTATCAAGCGTTTTCTTGGTTTTTCCTCGAAAAAGTGCATTCCAGGAGCATTCCAGGAGCATTCCAGGTTTTCTCTGGAAAAAGTGGCTTATCAAGCATTTTCTTGGTTTTTCTTCGAAAAAGTGCATTCCAGGAGCATTCCAGGAGCATTCCAGGAGCATTCCAGAAGTGCATTCCAGGAGCATTCCAGAACCACGAAAGCATTCCAAGAGCATTCCAGGAGGATTCCCCAACCATGAGAGCATTCCAGGAGCATTCCAGGAGCATTCCAGAACCACGAAAGCATTCCAAGAGCATTCCAGGAGCATTCCCCAATCATTAGAGCATTCCAGGAGCATTCCAGAACCACGAAAGCATTCCAAGAGCTTTCCCCAACCACGAGAGCCTTCCAAGTGCACACCCAGAGCATTGCCCCACCACTGCGTCAATATTCAATACATGTGATGTGCTTCAAAGTATATACACCGATATTTTTTATTTACTTATTTATATATATATGTGTGTGTGTGTACAATGTATACATGTATTTGTTTGTTTATTTACATTTGGATACTCATTATTGGATGTGTAATATGGGCCACATAGCATGCAATCCCACTATTATTACCACCCTGCTACTAAATTTGGCATTTGAGAAAAAAGTTGGGGTTGTGAGTGTTTTTTTTGTAAAGGCAACAGAGGATGATCATGGATGATCAGGTTTTTGGAATGCTGGTGGAATGCTGGACTGTACATATGCCCTTCTGAAGCCTATTTTGGAATGCACTTTTGAAATGCTGTTGGAATGCTGTTGGAATGCTAAACAAAGAAAACAAGGATTTCAAGCTTTGCCAGCAAATGAAACTCATAAAACTAAGGATTCAAATCATCGATCATATCAATTCTCACTCTCAAACAACCATAAGCTTAACCATCATGAAAAAGAAGCGTCATCATTATGACTAGATTAGTCATCAATATCAATAACAGCCATCACTATTGATGTACTACATATGCTTCACCAACATTCATCATGAGAACCAACTGATCGTCCAACCGTTAATGCCAACCATCCATGTCTGTTGACCACAAATCACCACCCTTCATCATGATAACGAATTGGTGATTTATGGTCATAGTGAACTAACTCACCCTAATTCACTATAATGATCATGTCATAATTCACCCCAATGAACCCTAGTTCTCATTGAATGAGAGCTTGATAAACGCCTTGATCATCCTTGATCCCTCTCAGATCTGTAGGCCCAGCCTTCTTTTCTTCGAGGTCCTACAGTGAAAAGATCGACCTTTTCGCGACCGGAGTTGTCTTGTGCGCCCTGTCAGTTTCCAATCATCCCGTTTCGCCAGCGGATCCTTGGTTACATAGAACAAAGAGGTCGCTGGAAGGGTACGGCATGGTCAACTAGTTGGCGGCAACTATGGGTTATAGCAATTAACAAGGGTTGATAACAATTAAGGGATCATAAGCAACAATAATGGTTGAACAACTACCGATTGGTGTTTTGATTCACATCTTTATTTTCCTAAATGCAATCATTAACGAATGGTTGGTTAACAAGCACGTTTTCATGGGGGTGGCCGGACCACCAACCAGTCAAAGCTAATACTCAGTACGAATACCACTTTGGTTTGACAAGACTCAGAGCTGGCATGAGCATTTATGATTAAATATTCTTGATTATCATGCATAATAGCATTGGCAGTTGGTTGATAAATATTTTTCATGGGGCTTGAAACCACCAACCGATCATTGGGATGAAAACTTCGTCTGACAGTCGACTGATATCGTAGGTCGACAGCAACCGCTCGCGCCGCTCACTGTCACTGCTTCAACTCGAAGCCTCCATGGAGATGGTGGTACCAATGTCACTACAACAAACCAGTGCCCCCTGTCCTTAGATTTGAAGTCGGTTTTTAGCTAGGGTATATATATATATATACACTTGCATGCGCAAAATGTATTATTTCAGAACTAGCTAGCAACTGTTGGTTATGGTCAAGTTATGGTAGCTCAAAGCAGGGGGCGCCTGGTAGTAGTTCTATGACCAGATTCCCGTGTTCTGTCCCGATTTGAAGCCATACGCCAGCGTTCAATTTTTCTACGAAGCCCTAGAGCCGCAAAGCCCCAAATTAGCTTCTAGACTATTAGACCTCACACTCTACAGTTAGAATCCCCTGAATTCGCCGCTAGCCACTAGACCTTGTAAACTCTGCATTCAAAATGACCTGCCAAAAAAAACGCCAACGTTTTTGCATCACGCCGTGAGTTGGCTGAAGATCCAATTGGCAGGTACTTTGCCCTGACCCGCACGTTGCCTTTCGCCGACAGCAGCGTCGCTCGTGTGTTGGCGCGGACTGTTCGTGACTTGGCGGTGCCGGTGGCCATGGTTTCAACCACAGGACGACTGGTCGCCAGGCCAAATAGGCTATGGGGTGCTGCTTGTAGTTGGTGAACAATGGTACTGCTGATCCATCAGGTGAACCATATCGTAGGCTTCCAGTTACCTGTATAGGCAACCATCCTGAAATATGGGCTGGTGAATTCAATTGTTGATTGGCGATCATCCGTCAGGATTCACCGTGGTAACAGCGGTGAGTTATTAGATGGTTTTATATATGTATGCATATAATGGGTAAGTCATTGTTGACAATGATTAATCAGGGGTTGATAATGCTAGCGGTGAATGACCAAGTAACAATGATCAAACACAGATTTTGATGATGCATCCAGCTGCTAATGATGGTCACTGTTTTAGTGGTTAAGTTAAGTCAATGATGCGTTCAGAACCAACCATACTGGTCGATGATGGTTCATAGTAGACAAACTCCTAGACTTCAATGGCTTAAAAAGCCGCCTAAGAACTGGTAGATGACCACCCAATATCGTTAGTTGGCTTGCAAATCCCCTCTTTCTACGGGTTAAAAAGTGGTCAGTCAATGGTTGATGATCGGGGATGATAAGCAATCATAGTGGTTGATGATGGTTGATGGTAGGCCCTGCTGTTGATAAACTACCATAGTTGTCCACGAACTGGTGATTTACCATCAGGTTGGGATGCGGCTGGACCTCCCATGGTAACAACTGATGGTGATAAGTGACATCCGTGGCCACCCTATTGATGGACGTTTCCAGTCAGCTATACAAACATCATCGCGCACCTCAACCATCACTGCTGTTGGATCTACTCAGGTAGTTTCTCATCCATGATCAGTATCGATCGCAGAAAGATCACTGCCCTGATGGGAATGTTCCCCGTCGATATTACACCTTCAGGACGTCTCACTGCCTTTAACCTGTCCATTTTTTAAGGTACCCTAATTTAAGAAACCGCCGATTCAGAGAATCTCACAATATCCAGGATGATCACGCCAAGGTGAGAAAACCAAAGGCAATGACGCTTTTGTTGCCAGCACTACAAATCAGGATTCCCCCAAGACACAGCCGGTATCGGGAAATGCCCTGAGAAGCTTCTTAGAGGCATTGACCATTTATCAACCCAATAGATTCAGCATGATTCCATATTATTACTGCCCATTTTGTGATTGTTTAGCTTAAGAACGGCATTACTTCACCATCACCATCCGATTCAGCGGCCCGGGCAGTACCCCCACAACGCCAAAACGCTGAGGATGCAAAGTCCGATGGCCTCAGGAGAAGTTTCATCAGTGCTCTGGAGGCCAGGGTGCTGATTTGCAACTTGCGGTGGTTGGCCCCTGTTCAATGCGCATGGGTTGACCAAGCGCATGGTTGTTGTCCGTTCATCAAAGTGAATGGGTGATCTATAGTGATCGATACAGCTGGGTGGATGGATGGATGGATGGATGGATGGATGGATGGATGGATGAAAGGATGGATGCATGCATGCTTAGATAGATAGATAGATAGATAGATAGATAGATAGATAGATAGATAGATAGATAGATAGATAGATAGATCAGATAGATAGATAGATAGATAAATAGATAAATAGATAAATAGATAAATAGATAGATAGATCGATAGATCGATAGATCGATAGATAGAACTAGATAGATCGATAGATAGAACTAGATAGATCTAGATAGATCTAGATAGATATAATTAGATCGTTAGAATTAGATCGATAGAGTTAGATAGGTAAAATTAGATAAATAGAATTTGATAGATATCATCAGATGGATAGAATTCGATAGATACAATCAATTAGACAAGTAGACTTATAGTTGCTTTTGTGTTCAACATATGTATGTTTGTTTGTTTGTTTGTTTGTTTGTCTGTTTGTTTGTCTGTCCGTTCGTCCGTTTGTCCGTCTGTCTGTCTGTCTGAATGTATGTAGGTATGTATGTAGGCGAGAAGGTATGTATATCATGATCCATCATGTGCATCTACTTGCTTGTCATGATTTGGCAATACGGTAAACGTTATTCAGCACAAAGTATCCCCTGTGATTGCTGGTCATGTTCGCGAAACTATTCATTGGTGACCAACACAGACCACCGTCATGAGCGATAGGTATTTGTTCATCATTAATTTGCACGAACCAGTTTGAATCACAATGATTGCTAGCCGTTTCTATCAACGATCATTGCGTGGAGTCTGTCTTAAGCACTAGTAACTATTGTCATCCACCACCATCTCAATAAGTAATGACCAGCAACGGAAGTGATATGATATACTCACGTTGTTCATTGTCACCGGCTATATAACCATCATTGCTGAAATTGAATGCAAGCGACGTACCGGTAGTGAGTGTTGATGATTGAAGCGTGTTAAGCATCATTGTCAATCACATTGAATATTGATACATCCATGGTTGTGTAATTGATAATACCCAACCACAAGAATCAGATGGTCAACAAATCAGATCAACCATCATTAGCCACTTTTCAGTATCATTGAACAGCATCGACCATCATTAGGCAGAAATAACCTTTTTTGCTTTATGAACCATTCACAATTGGGGTTACAGGAATTTCATGCTAGTCAGATGAATAACAATAGCAATATGTCGATGTCCAGACACGTTGTACCCCCATAGCAAGTGAGTTTCCCTTTTGCTAGTGCTGGTTGTTCGTATTCCAAACATTTTATTTTCCCAAGTTGGTTGGTTGACAAGCATATTTCTTATAGAGGTGGCTCAACCTCCAACCGGCTAATCATTGATTAACCATTCTCATTTAACCATCAACCATTCAAGCCATTGCAGGTTAATTTCCCTTCTTACTGATGGTTGATGGTTACAACTGGATGCTTTGTGGCTTGTGGACATGGTTTCCCTTCTTACCAATGGTTATGATTAGCATGCTTCGTGGCTGGCTCTCTGAACTCCTCCGGGCTCCAGGAATCGTGAAACTTTGCAAGGTCTTGCTGTCGCAGGAGACGTGGACGTAACGTTTTGGCAGGTCATGTGGCGTTCGCAGATGCCACGGTGAATGGTCCTACGGTGACCCTCGGGTAGTCCCTAACCTGGCTATAGAACATCACCTCCTTTTGCGGAGAAAACCAGGGAAAAGAAGTATAAATTTATAAATTTCCGATTTTCCATTGCCAGGGAAGTTTACCAAAAGCTATTTAAGGATGGTCAAATGTGCTCAATGATGGTTAATTGTGCTGAACTATAGTAAACAATGGTCAATGATTATAGCCATTGACTGTTGTTGACAACAGTGTTTAATTATGGTTCATTTGGTTCATAGCGGTTTATAGTGGCTATGGATGGGTAATATCAGTTAGTTCTCGAGAATTGTGGTTCATTGTGGTTAGTGGTGGTTGATGGTGGTAAACTGTGGGTATTCATGTGGATTCTGGTTCATTATTGTGAATAGTGGCTGATAGTGGTTATATACTTGGTTGATCGTTGTTTGTGGCTGAATAGTGGTCACTCGTGCTCAATGACCATTATCTATTCATGGTTGCTAATTAGTGAAGGCTCTCGATGGCAAAGAAGAGGACAAAATCAAGAACAGCCGTAATGGCAGTGATACCCAAGCAAGAAGAACATAACTCGTAGAAATTAAACTAGCAACATGAATAATCAAAGCAATGGTAGAATACGGTAGTGAACAAGAATAATCATTGCATGAGCAGGGATAGTGATACAAAAAACAGCAGCACGAATAAAGAAGAAGATGGCAAGATCAATTGTAGTGACGATAGAAACAATATTGAATAGTGAACAATAAAACAACACAGCAAGAACAAAATGACCAAGAACAACAACATCTGCAACTGAGGCGTTATCCTAGCAGGTTCAACATGATGTACGGTCAACATGTGCTCAAATCAATTTAGTCAGGAGCTGTCAAGATTCAGGTTTAGAGACTGACCACTGCAAAGCGACAGGCCTTGAGTGTCGAAACAAGACGTTAACCACGTTTTTTTCGAGCAAATTGGCTTGCCAATTCTTTCTAGCGACTCAGAATGTTTACCTCCGTGCCTTACTTTTACAATTGGTTGCCCTTTTGCAGTGGAAGAGCGTGTGCGAATGGGGCACTTCAATTTCAGCGCTATATATTTGCCCTTGGCCTGTGAGCAAATCCTAAATGAAACAGCCTGAAGTTCACAGACAAGATTTGTTGGTGATCACCAGCAGCAGAGTTTAATACATACTCCTGTTTATGCACAGCCTTCTCCATTGGGAAGAACTATATTGCTCAAACCTCTCCCATCATTATTCTGCACGATGAATCAACTAAACCTGCTGCAGGCAAGAAACTCTTGGGAACAAAATTGCATATCACCAGAACCTATTGCAGTGGAGCAGAGTGAAGATGACACAAGGCGTATTCTCTATCGTCAGCTTGGCAGGGCAAATCATGTGACCTTTGCCACGTGAACACTGAACGCTCTACCAGAAGCATTTATGGTGCGCCGTGCTCCGTTGGAGAAGGGTCGTGACTTCCACGTAGGCCAACGTTCTTTGGACCACAGAATGCAAATGGGATATGGGTACCCCAACAATGATTTATTACTAAAGATGATTTGAAAAGATGATTTGGGGGTACCCCATTTTGAGAAACCACCAAGTATTAAAGATTAGTTTGTGGAGCGGAAAATAAAGCAGACGGCCAGACAGATGAGACCGATCAAGCCTACATTGCTCAAAACATGTCTGTCAAACGATAGAGGTCCCAACAAAAGTAATGTAATTTCCGACTGGCTCCAGGCAATTGATTTTGAGAGTTGTTTGCATGATGTTGAGTGTCTAGTCTATAATTTGGCCAAAACTAGCTTAAATGTACACATGCTAGTCATACTAATCACTTTGTCCAAACACATGCTGGAAACTTCGGTTAGGGTAGAACGGATTCTCGGTTACTGTTTTTTACCTCTCAAGCAACATTGTATCCACTGCCAACCACTCATAGAGATGATCAACCCTTCTCACGCCGCAGGCGGCTTGTTGTATCATCTTCTGGTTGTACTCTTAATGGTTGATGCATGTTGTCATTGATGATACCCGTGCCTTTGACAAGGCAATGCGCTACCATCATCAATCATCATATTGGCCATCATGAACATCATCATTACGGTAGCCATCATTAACCATCATTAGCCACCATTAACCAAGCCTTTTAGGGGTACATACCTTGTATCCCAGTTATAGTTATAGTTGTTTAATGACGGTGGTAAACTTTCATGGCTATTACGCGTTAAACAACCGTCATTACCATCCATTATTGACCGACAGCATCAACCAACCACCATCACCAGCCAGTACTGTTCACCAACCAAACCGTTTGCATTTCACCACAAAGGGTCCGAGTCCAAACTGTACTTGATTTGGTTTGTGGTTAGATTGTTTTTTGTCCTCAAAATTTGGGATGGTTTGTTGGTTTACCAATATTAGTATGATGCGGGAACTAAGCACTGACCAGCAACGATCATTCTTATTACTTACTATCTACCATTTTTGACGTGACTTGTTTATTAAAAAATAAGCTGAATAATTGTAAGTGAACAACCGCTCATCATGAACCATGCCTTACATAAACCATTATTTGCGCCAAAATTGGGGTTGGTTAAGCCATTGCAATAATCAACTACTAATTAAACCATCTCTCATTTGTCCATTATTTCCGTATAACTCTTATAATCATTTACCATGATTTATCATGTTTAACCAGTATTAAGCATTATTAAGCACTGCTTAGGGGGTTGACGCCATCAATTTGGGCGGTGATGTTTGTTGCGGTTGAGGATCCGAGACAACGTCCTTCTGCTACCACCGCCTTCGCGGCAATGTGGGCCTTGCTTCGTCCAAAAGAACGACAGGAAGTGCCTGGACGTCGAGTGGGACAAGTGGATGACTAACATGCTTGTTGTGCTTGACAATTTGGCTTGATGTGGCTCATGATGTGGCTCATGATGGATAACTTGTTGGTGGTTTGATAACTTGTTGGATAAGCACATCGATAACTTGTTGGTGGCTTGATTAGTTTGATTGACATTTTTTTTATTTTCCCTAATGCACTATCAAATGGTTGGTTGACAAACATATTTTTCACAGGGGTGGCTCAACCACCAACCAGACAAGATGGCCAAGATGGGTCACTTACTCTCTGGGAAACTCACCTCGAAACTGAACACATAAATGGTGGAGCGTAATGACAGAATTTGGTACTAATTCGATCATTGACTCTTCCAACATTTAGGAATGATTAGTTGGTTGATTAAGATTTTTTCGTTGAAACTCCAGTAAATGGTTCAATATGCCATACATAAACATGTTTGATTACTAGCTTCTAAATGGCTGATTTGTGGTGGTTGATGATTCATTTAATAAAAGGTCAAAGATGGTTGCTACTACCAATGGTTGTTGATGTTACTGACCATAGTTACTATGGCAAATGATAAGGCCCGGTTAACCAAGCTACTATGGCTATCTAGACCATGGCAAATGGCAATGGCTAGCCATGGCCCTCTGATTTATGGTTAGTTCAGGTGATGCTTTGTTTGCATGTTCATCGACAGGCATGAACAATATTGATCACAAATGGTTGGCTATGAATAGTTTTAGTAGTTGGTGTTGATTCGTAGCTCATGATGTGCTTGATGGCTGGTTCAATTTTATGTGATAGTCGGTTAAATTGTCATGATGCATGATGATCTATGACATTTAGGTAGTGTTACCATCAACAGCAGCCCAATCATGGAACTGGGGATAGGCATCACTAGGTTCGTACCACCTTTAATTCCAGATGACCACTTCCCCTGGTGGACGTGGGGTACCCATTTTCTCGCAATCCGCAGAACAGCGGTGCAGCTGTCAAAAGTTAATGACATGAAAATGGTCAACCTACACTTGGACAGCAAGTAACCTGGAAGTGGAAAATCCACTATTTATAAAGGTTTCTCCTTTTAGAAATGGTGATTTTCAGCTTCCAGGTCAGTTTGCCAGAGGATAAGTTTCATGACATTGTGCGGCACAGTACCTGGAAAGCCAACCCAGGTTTCGAAGCTGCTTCGAACGAGTGGAAACATCTAAGGGGAACAGCATTTGAAGAGGTGATGATTGGTGATGGATCAAAGGAGAACTCACCTTTCACCAATATCTAAGATTGTGCTGGGAGGGGTTGTGGCAAGCCGCTTCCCTGAAAGAAATCGACTGGAAAGAAACGCTGGAGCTTTTGGGTTGGCTAAATGGGATGCGTTGCATTTGCAACATGCAAGAGTTCTTCAACCAATTGGTGGTTTCATACCACCATAGTCGATTAAGTTTGTCGAAGGTTAGCCAGTTCTGTTGCGTAGGGAGGGGATACTGTACAAACGCTTGGTCATGCTTCACCGGTTGATGACCAGATTAGTGGACCCAAAGTTAACCATCGTGAAACATCATAGTTGTTTCCCCGGCTGGACAGGCAAATGCTACCTACAAACCATGACACGGCTTGGTTGTAACCCTGGAATGGGCCAGTGCCACTGGCCAGCCGCTACCGTTGCTTAACAACCAAGTGTGGGAGCTTATATAATGTTGGAACTGCTGATTTTCGGTAGGTTTCTGGGATTGCGGCCATGAAGAAACATGATGCCCAATTGAAGAACATTGTGTTTTGTCAATATAGGGAACCCCCTAGAATGGTTTGTTCATTAGTATACTTGGTTGATATTTGATGATTTAGGGGTACCCCTATGACTTGAGAAACCCCCACTTTGAACCATCAACCTTTCCATCAGCCCTCGTCACAGGGTATACCCCAAGGCCCAATCATGCCCATGTCCGAAACCACTCTGTTGGGGGGGTTCCCCTCGATGGATCCTTTCTAGCTGCAAATTTCTTAGAGGGGTGCAATAGCATCAGCTGTCGCGGCGCACATGTGCCTCAAGCATTGCAAAATGTGGTGGTCAATATATAGTGGTCAACGCTGAAAAGCTTTCCTAGAATACCTAGTCGTGTTAAAAAGATGATAAGTATAGTGTTTTTTTTCACATGTTTTTTCACAATTGCGGTAAATGGCTATAGCTGTACACTGGTGCTTCATATCAGAAGGACTTGCTTCCACAACAGAGAATCAGAGATAAGACATTCCAACTGTTGCCTAACGTGCTGTGATTCTTTTGGATGCTGAATGAGTGGGTACAAACTCTGTTTTCACAGCTAAGCGCCCAGAAGTGTGGGAAGGATTCAAAGACTACCCTGATGGAAGTGCATCATTATGATTAATCATACTGAGCTGTCATTATTATGGTCGATGTACCCAATCAAAAGGCATTTGTTGATGTGGCTTAAAAGGTGAGTTTGCCATGGACCAAACCCAGGGGACAGCCTCGGAGTATGCTCAGTATGATTGTCACCGGAGGACCCGAGCTGTTCCCAGCATTATTATATATTGGTGTCGTCACCGTTAGTAAAAGATATCAGCAGAACATATATATATATAGTTTTCCCAAATTCATTGCCACCAATATCAGTAATTATGATCAACGGACACATATACGCAACACATTTCTGCGAAAACCACATTGAGAGCTAACACGTTTTCATGTGGGATTTATGCATATGCATAGTGTCTATTCAGGTGTTTGCATATTATGTTTTTGCATTTGTGAAAGCAATATGGGTTGCCGTCCAACCACATATGAATGTTTGTGGTTCCTCTCGTACCCTATATTACCCTATGTTTGATCCATACCACAACCGTGTTCAGCAGAACACCCCAAGCAACCAGCCAACAAAACAGCCAACCAATCCATTGACCAGTCAGACTTGTTGTTGTTGGCGGTTATTAATTTATCAACTGTCTAAACCTAAACAGTACGATCTAATACAAGGGAGGCCCCCCTGGCTATAATTACCAGTTGGTTCAGATTCGCGGTTTGACACACTACTTCAATACTTCTATGTACCGTTTGCCTGGTTCCCTACGGTGCCCTACTAACTTACAGCCAAAGATATCTTAAAGATATCTAGCAAACTTCTCTATATCAGCAGGTGCCCAAACTAGCTGGGGCTGCCACCTGCGCTCCGGGCTCTGAGGATTCGGTCTTGCAGTCCCTGCACGCCATGCCCGTGAGTTCCAAGAGCGCACCACCAAGCCATGCTCCAACAGCTGCAAGTCCAGCTGGGCGGCTTGGCTGCGACGAATCAATGCTTGGTTGAAAAATGTAGGTGGTTTTTTTAAGTCATTCATATTAGGTGGTTTCTCAAAATTGAGGACCCCAGAGTTATGCGCTCAAGAAAGTGGATGAATTAGGGACTTAGGGCTACCCCATTTTGAGAAACACCCATATGGTTGTAGAGTTTCGTTATGAGTTGGTATATTGTGCACGGTCGGGAAATGATCTTGTTGATTATGGTTGATGTATTAGTCCACTGAGGGTTCGTGGTTGATTCGAAATATATTCACGCATTAGGTCTAAGCATGAAGGGATGTGCAAAGAATTTGAGATGGATTTTCGGCGTTTAGCTATATATATATTTATATTATATTCGAATGTTGATCTATTTTTTTGATTGCAGATTGGTTGTATTTATTGTTGGCGTCCTTGTTCTTGTGACTTTTGCTGTAGCCGTGGGTCCCTGGTAAAATGCCTCTCTATGCGATGCCAATTCCATATGACCCCAAACATGGTCGGGAACATGATTACGGATTGACGATTTGTTGTAATTTGAGATTCGCAAGCAGATGTGCACAGTGTAGACTTTTGTCGTAGCCTCGTTGTTCCGAGCAAGTCCTTTCCGATGATGTTTTGGGGATTGATGAACCAAGCCGAGAAGGGAACAGCGGCGCAGTTCATCGTGTCTTCCGGTGACAAAGTGCGTAGACAAATCATGCTTATTGTACACACATTTTGGTGTTTGATGTTTTTTTGTTGGTCTTCATCTCATAGTATTGACATTATTTAACCAGCAGTGTGTTGCTGTTGTTGTTGTTGCTGCTGTTGCTGTTGTTGCTCTTGTTCTTGTTATTGTTCGTATGCTTGTTCTTGTTCTAGTCGTTGTTGCTGTTGTTGTTGTTGTTGTTGTTGCTGTTGTTGTTGGTGTTGCTGCTGTCGTTGATTCACATTAGTTCATTGTGAACCAGGACCACTGTTGTGAATCATTGCCAACCAAAGGGTGTTTGTTGTCGTTGCCTTCGTTTCTACACCTCTAGAAGCGTGCGGTAGAAGCATGCGGTATCCTTACCCTTCCCCTGAGTCCCTTGGCGCAGCAGTGGCAAAGAAGACCTGGAGATACCTGGAGCTTTCGAACGTGTCATGTTCGTTTGCATATTGGGGACGATTCTCGACGCATACTTTTGGGATCAACTTGTTGTTGCTCAGTGAATCTTCATAGGTTTACTTGATCAGTGATGATGGTAAAGCGGTTGCAGTATATCAGTCAGTTGTCATATTCATAAATACATGGAGCCATAACATGCCATAATCACCAAAGAAAGACGTTTCCTATCTAAGCACCAAATCGCAACTATTGTATCTCTGTTTGGTTCCAGGTGCTAGCGTCAGGTTTTTGTTTTCAATTATTGGCTGTCACCAGCACATCTTGAGGTCGCAACTGATCGCTGTCACGCCGCGCTCAGGGGCGTAGTGAACCAAGCATCTAGCGATCGTCACTTGGAGACGACGAGAGTGTCCCTCTTGGGTGCGGTCAAACGTACAAGTGCTTGCTTGGTAGCACAATTCAAATTCCGGTGGCATCCTCTTGGCCCAGGGTGGCTTGTAATTAGCATAGCAACATATGCCAGCCATATTCACAGCTACCTCGAGCGAGGTCATTGATCAGTGCCGCAAGAGGTGGTGAGCATTTCCCCTCGACAGAATTCTCCATCATTGAAAGTCATTGGTTTGTCCATGATTTTCAAACCATCAACGGGCCATCAATCATCATTTTGAATATAAATGCAACTGAACGAACGAATGTGTAGGTGTCAGCCGACAACCAGAATTAGCACGCGCCTTGCCTGTGAGCAAAGATATTGGTTTAAGTTGGTCAACGAGCTAGTGTCAGTACTTGTGTGGGTATCTGTCTTCAGGGTGTTTGGGTCCAACTATGAATGGTACTACCAGACACACTGGTGATTCTCCGTTGTCACGGCCGACTACCTGGCTGCACAGCGATATCAAACCCAGAATGTTGCTGTGTCCCCATCATCGTTGCTCCCCAGTCATTATTTGGTGGTTTCTCAAAATCGGGGTACCCCAAAGTCATCCTATATTAACCAAATTTACTGTAGATTATAGCAATAAACCAACATTTTTTTGGGTGTTCCCTATTTTCAGAAACACCTGCGTACGTGGTATTTTTTTTTGACGAATGCAAACCGTGGTTTGCCTGCCACCACTATTCCCCATCAAGAGAGCACATTTCACATTTCGTCGAGATGGCTCGTGTTTATGCATAGGTGTGATTGATCCTCCAGCATTAAACATTGAATATGCACTTGTTGGTCACTATGAAACACAGCCACCATCATGGATTGTCATCGTTGTTTGTATTCCCCCGAATTATCAATCTCGAGATCCAGCTCAGCTTCTGTGGTTCTGCCACCATCATGGTTGGAATAGTAATCGAAGTCTGACCATTCATCCACCGCATTGCCCGTCATGCCCCAACCATTCCCCAACCAGTTCACCAACCACCATCAACCCCCAACGTTTCCCCACTAGGCATGCGATCACCGAGCCCCTGGCGGAAACTCATTGACAGCGCCGTTCCGCCCATGAGGCACCACATGGGCGCTGGGTCAAGAGGGTCAAAAGGGTCAAGGGCCGGGCACCGCACACAGCGATGTTGGATGATGGCCAGTGATGTTGTTAATGATGTGTAAAAATGATGGTTGATGAAGGTTAACGAGGGTTAATGATGGTTAATGATGGTTCATAGTGATGGTGAAACTCACATTGATGATGATTGATGATCTATGATAATGGATGGTTTGATGATGTTTGTTGATGGTTAATTAATGCTGGTTAATGACGGCTAATGATGGTTCATAGAGATGGTGGAACTCACATTGATGATGATTGACGATTTATGAGAACGGATTGTTTGACGATGTTTACTGATAGTTCAGCATGGGGTTATTAATGTTTTCTACGATGGGGCTGCTAATTAATGACGTTTGTTTATGGTCAGTGGCGGCCAATGATTTTAGATGATGTTTGTCAATGTTCCATAAATGTTCTCAATAAGGCTTACGGATTGTCAATGATGGTTGACAAATGTTGATTAACTTGCTTCTGATGACTCCTGTTTGTTCACGATGGTTCATGTTGGCTAATGATGGTTCATGACTCAATGACGATTCATGCTCCTCAATAGTAATGATCGTTTATGCTGGTCACTCATGGTTCTTGATGGTTGATGCGGATCAAACAAACTACTAAAGTTACTAGTTATGATTGCTGATGGTTCAGTATCCTTGATGATTGTCAATCATGGATGCTGATATTAATGTTGGTTGACGATGCTAAATGATTATTGATGATAGGTCAAAATGAATAGTGATGCTTAGTCATGATTAATGACTGACTCTGATATGTCATCCAGGTCCATATTGTTTTAATGGTTTGTCCACGTTTCGAACATCTCCAAGTTTGGTGCGGAAAACAACGATTTTGGAACGACATCGTGGAATACTACCGCTGTTGCAAACCGCAACATGGGCAGTTCTACAATGTGACAATGTGGTACATTGCTGTAGCATGAAGTTGATGAGCGGACGGCAATTTCCATGATGTAGGCTATTGCAAGAGTAAAGATTAGGAAACAAAACTGGTGTTGATAATTTTCACTGAGAACCAACCACGTTGATCGAATCTGAATGTCCTTTCACTGTTTCTTTCTGTCCATGGCTTCCATCGCCATTCCAATCAACAACCATCTCCATTGGCAGCCGGAGGCACTTTATAAATTGTGAAGTTTTTGCTGTTTTGGTTCTCTTCTTGTCAACAAACAAAGCCCTTGGCTCGGAACTGCACCACAAATACAAATATTTAGTGCACCTGGCTTGGAGTACCTCCTCAGACCATTGCTCCACTGGCGAAGCTAGGGTGAGGCGACGGGGGGGGTGACCAGGCAGAAGGTGCGCACGAGTTCCAAGGAAGGCTCTCCAGATACTACGGCAGCTTGGAGCGCAGAGAGGTGGAATTTTGATCCACGCTAGTGGAGCGATCGGGGCGGCATGATAAGGATCAATGGGGGCTGACTATGCGCCCACCCCTGAAAACCAATAGACTGCCCATAGACAATGTAAATGTACACATTTGTACTATACATAGCATTTTTTTGCATAGCTAGATACACATTTGCTCTGTATTTGTGCATGACTTCGTTCAGTATATGTCATCACCAAATTTATGTTTGCAGATGGGCAAGTGGTTCTCCCATTTATGCATCACAAACATGAAGATTCATCTTCTCATTGACATCATATACATAAATGTATTAGCACAGAGCTTACATACAAAACATATCAAAACAGAAAGATGAATTCTTCCCTCCGTTCACATTGGAAGAGGGACACTGTGTTTTTAATGGCAAGACTACACCTCAACTAGTTTTGGATCGGAGGGGCCGACTGTAAGACTAGTATGCAAAACTCACATTTTTGACATGGTCTTGTGTAGATAATTGGTATAGGTGTGCAGGTGCATATACGTGTCATCTACTTGTGCGTTTGTGTATGCCGTGGAACGAACTCAGTGGTGCTCAATGACGATTCACTCGGACACCTAGTTGAAATTGATATTGGGTAGTGACGGGTATATAGTGGTGATTATTCATTATTGTCGTTATTAAGCATTTTGAAACACTGTCGGCCACCTTGGCAATTAATGACCATGATTATACACCCATAATATTCCTGACCATTTTGATGGATGAAGAAGGTAAAGATAGCTATAGTCATACGATTGGTTTTTGACCTGGAATTCGGGGAAATTATCTTTTGCACCACGATTCAAAACCCATCAAAACGATCAACCGATGACCATCAATATAAATTGTTTCCCGGTCTATTCGTATTGCTCACTTTTTTGATCGCCAAACAAATTCATCATCATCACATCACCAAAAGCAGTCACAATAGCCCTTACATTGGTCACACATTATAAACCATCACCATAGATATTGACCAGAAATACATGCCATGAATAATGAGCACGGTCAATCATGAGAGATAATCAAACAAACAATCAGCATAAACAAAGAATCAAGATACATAGTCAGCAAAAAACACAGAATCACCAAGAAGATAAATAATTGCCGTAAATAGAAGGTCACCGTTTAATACTCGCCATAAACGATCACGATAAACAATCTAAAAACAAATATTCATGACAATTGACTAAACACTGCACCATAAATAATCATCATAAATAATGGAATCAAATCATGAGAAATCAAGAATCACCATGATCAAAGAGTCACCAGATGTGTTGACCATAAGCAAACCACACCAAAAATGAATAATCACCATTAATATCATTAAATTACTGATCACAAAAAATCATCACTATAACATATTCATCCTAAAATCTTCGAATTATCGGACCATGATCAGACCTCCGCTGTGCTGCGGGGAAAGTCCTAGGACTATCCTGAGGAGGGACCGGGGATCAGCGTACGTCAGCGGGCTGCTCCCGGTTGCAGCGGCGGGGATCGGATCTGGGAGCTGGGTACGCGCCATGGCAATCTGAGGCAACGTGGAGAACAGCCCCAGCTTGCGGGAAAGCTCTGCTATAGGCTGGTTGGTGGTTTGAAACCACGGTAAATAATAGTATATAATTGTTAACAATAGGGGATCATAAGCAACAATAGTGGTTAAACAGCAACTGGTTGGTGGTTTGATTCACGTGTTTTTTCCTTAGGAATCATTGACAAATAGTTGACTAATATTTTTCGTAGGGGTGGTTCAACCACCAACCTGTAGGTGTTTCTCAAGTCATAGGGGACCCCCCATTTATCATTTGTTAATAACACTTTGTGGTATTGTTTTGTAATAAACCAACCATTTTTTGGGTACCCCTATATTGAGAAACAACCAATTTTCGCCGTTGATGGAAGAGAGTACCGCAAATGATGATTGTGAATACTGAGGGTAGCCATGATTTACCCAGCCTAGTGCTGCTTAGCTGATGATGCAATGTTTGGCACAGCTTCCTGATGGTGTAGCTGATTGGCGATTCTGCTCGGTTAATTACAGACACTGTGCGGCTCATAGCCGGGTTCATGGTGGTGCTGCGAATGGTGGCAACAGCAATCAGAAATAAGCGAATCATTGGCCAGCAAAAAACACCATCACTAGTTATCATCACCAGCCAGACTCGCTAAATTTAAGTGTTTGGACGCTTCGTATTTTATAAATGGCTGACAACGAACTTACGATCATTCATGATTGGTTTATTTGACGTTTGACAAGTTGACCATGCTAAAACAGGCAGATGACCAGCTTGAATCCATGGACAAGCAGATTGTATTCAGGTGTCATGATGATATCGCTGGTTACTCTCTAGTATGTTTTTTTCCCAGCCGAGTGTTGCTTCGACGGACTTGTCAGAAACGAAGCAAAGCGTTGGCGTAGCCAAGCGCTAGAACAATCTTTGCATGGCTGCGTTGTAAATAAAAAACGTCTTCTGCAGGATCCTCTACATAATTATGACGTTGAAATTTTGTTTCTTAAACATATTTTCTTGTGTAATGCAGCCATTTTGTTTGGGCCGGCCGCATCTCTTTTTGCCATACTTCACTCTGGAAGCACTGTTGAGTTGGAATCGCTATCATTCATATCTGACGAAGCGGATCGATCGCTATCATGTGCACGGATAATATGACCCAACAGATTAGCCCTCCTGTCGTTGTAATATTCACTGAAAAATTTCACACACCGCTGGTCATTCGGGAAGGCAATCAGAGATGCTTTCTGTATCACAGCCCTGTTTGCATTTGCTTTATCAACAAGAGTTGGCGCCAACCCGAGGATTTTCCTCACGCAACGCAGCTGGAAAGCATCAATCGTTTTAAGCAAAGCAGCTGTTAAATGGACTGTTTCTAAACCATACAAAAGTTTCGACCTAATGGCTGCATCAAGAATTATCAATTTCCATTTCTGACTGGCATATGATGCTTTCCAGTACGGCGCCATCTTATACCATTTTTTTCTAACTTCTTGCATTTTGTTTAAGACTTCGTGTTTGATGTTGACTTCGCGGTTGATTTCATTTTGCGGTAAACTAATTTAGCAATGGAAAATCAGGTAAAATCAACATGAAATCAACATTTTGTTGGTTGGGAAGCCTGCCAAATCAGCTATAAATGTTGGATTCTCTAATGCCATGGTAGTTTCCCAGAGGGTAATCAAGTGGTTGACTATGGTCGATAGTGGTTGATCATCAGCAATAGTAATAGTAGTAGTAGTAGTAGTAGTAGTAGTAGTAGTAGTAGTAGTAGTAGTAGTAGTAGTAGTAGTAATAGTAGTAGTAGTAGTAGTAGTAAGTAGTAGTAAGTAGTAGTAGTAGTAGTAGTAGTATAGTAGTAGTAGTAGTAGTAGTAGTAGTAGTAGTAGTAGTA
>VSDK01005368.1:654638-667448 GCA_009767595.1 Symbiodinium kawagutii | reverse complement strand
CCCCCCCTTCCATCCTGTGTCAGGTCCCTGTGTGCAGCTTGTTTCGAACGGTAACACATCCCCCCCACCCCACCAACCCCCCATCCCCACCCTTGCATCCTGTGTCATGTCCCTGTGTGCAGCTTGTTTCGAACGGTAACACATCCCCCCCACCCCACCACCCCCCCATCCCCACCCTTGCATCCTGTGTCATGTCCCTGTGCGCAGCTTGTTTGGAACGTTGTGTGGCGTGCGCAAGTGAGCCCAATGTGGCGTGCGCAAGTGATCCCGGACCCCAAATATACCACAAATACACGCTGCTTAATGATGGTCAGTGTTGAGTGTGGGAGGAATGGTTGAGAGTTATTCTCAAATGCTTTATCAAATCATGAATTGATGATTTGCCAGCTCTGCAATCAAAAGAGTCGCAGCAATTTGCTAATAAGCGGAACAAAGATGCAGCAGTCACCACTGCCACAACCGATTTTAAAGAACAAAACAGCAGAAGCAGCAGAAGAACAAGAACAACAACAACAACAACAACAACAAAAACAAAAACAAAAACAAAAACAAAAACAACAAGAACAAGAACAAGAACAAGAACAATAACAAGAACAAGAACAAAAACAACAACAATAGTTAAGCACAACACCACCACCAACAACAACGACAACGACAACGACAACAGCAACAACAACAACAACATCTACTACGACTACTACCACCACCACCACCACTACTACTACTACCACCACTACTACTACTACTTCTACTACTACTACTACTACTACTGCTGCTGCTGCTGCTACTACTGCTTCTTCTCCTGCTGCGACGACGACTACTACTGCTGCTGCTGCTACTACAAGCAGACACTAAATAAGAAGAAACTCCATAAGAAGAAACTTGTCGTAGGACCAACAACGGCAACGGAACAACATTTACTGCTGGGGTTTCACCAACAACCACGCATATGTTGGTTTGCAAAAATAGGTGTACCCCTGAATCATCCAATATCAACCATTTGTAGTAATACTATCCATTTATATTGAACATTCACCAACCATTTGATTTGTTGCTAATTATTGCTTCTCAAATGGGAATCACTTTGGGTGCCTTAAATGGGAATCACGATTGCTAATTATTGCGCTTCGGATCTCGAAGCACTCACAAGTTCAGCAGTTCGGGCCACCCACAAAAAAAAACACATCACTCGAAATAGCTGAGGTGAAGAATCCACACAGGATTTTTTGCATGTAGACACGCGCTCCAATGAAATCTAGATCTATATACTACATCAATTCATCAGATACCAGTGTGGTTGCCCCAAAATTCTGCAGAATTTCCCAACAGCAGTCGTCAACACCATTGACAACCAGGGTACCTTTGAGAACCAAATCCCAATATGAGCCAAGGCTCAAGGCCGGTCATTCGTCTCTAGGAATGATCGGTCCTTCGTATCCCAACATTTGCTGGTTTCTCAAAATCAGGCACCCCAAAGTTATGGATAGTTCAGTACTTACCATATATATAGTGACTAAAAACGGATGATTTGGGGCGGGATAACTAACAATCATAGCTGGTTGGGCGATTTTAACATTTTTGCTTTTCCCGAATGGAATCATTAACGCACGGTCGGTTGACAAACATATATTTTTCATAGGGGTGGTTCAGCCACCAACCAGTTGATCCAGTTCCTATCCTAACATTTCAGTTTTGACACAGCAGCAAACGGAATTTCATGTTGCATAGTTTTTCTTCATTCACTTGTCCAAATCCCTTCATGATTCTGATTTCATATACTTTGCCAGAAAGGCTGCAGATTCCAACCTGTGTATCATCAATTAGGGTCACAACCATCCATGGAATGTAGACGTGCAGAAAATCAGAACCTTTTTGCATGCGGACAGTTTTTGGCCGGTCAATTTAGGGTAACATAGTGCCTGCAAAACATTTGCTGAGCGCATGGTTGAGCTTGTGCGCAGAAGAAATGGCACACATTTTTTTCAGCTGGTAAAATAGATGGTCCTACGAATGGCGACTTTGATGCTTTAAATGATACATGCAGTGCATTGTCCTTTCCATCCAGTCCAATGCCAAAGTTTGGCGCCTGTGGTACCACGGAAACCCACCGGGCTGTCTGATGAGAATGGCCAGAGAAACGCATCCATGATTTTTCCATGTGGTGAAATTAGTAGCCCAGACTGATCATGTTTGATGGTTAGTTCTTGAATCTGGTTTTCAGTGAGTGAACGTTCTGATGAGCACACCCATTACTGACTATATTAAGAATCGCTAACCAGGTATGTAGATTTTGCTAGATGATTAGCAATGCATGTTTGGCTTCATTCTTAATCACTTCCAGACAGCACTTACCCATAGTAGTACCAGCCTACATTTTCGATATTGGATCATTAAATGAGATGATCCTGGCTCGCCAACACAGCCAATCATAAGACGTGATCATACCATTGTTGGATATTGTCCCCCTATTATTGTCGATTACTCGCCATGGAATTTTCTGCCATTACCCATTGATGATCCCTATCAATGTATCAACTTGTCCTTGGAATTGTGTTCCCATCGAATTCCCTATCAATGATTGTACTACCAACTTCAATCATTGAATTTCTCACCAGGAATTCCCTACCAACGGTGGAATTCCCCACCAGCCATGGAATTCCCTACCAACCATTCAATGGCTCAACTTTTTCTCCATGGCCGATGCATCGCAGTCCTCAGGTGTCAGGGGTACAGCGAAGGCGGGGTGCGAGTGCGCCATGGCTTCGCAAGGATGAATCAAAGTTGCCGATGGTTGCTATGCTTCACCTTAAGAAGTCTATAAGGATTCTATGCTTCACCTTAAGAAGTCTATGGTTCACCTTAAGGAGTCTATGCTTCACCTCAAGGATTCTATGCTTCACCTTAAGAAGTCTATGCTTCACCTTAAGAAGTCTATCCTTCACCTCAACAATTCTATGCTTCACCTTCATGAGTCTATGCTTTACCTTCAGAAGTCTATGCTTCACATTCAGGTTTCTATTGTTCCTCTTAAGGATTCTATGGTTCACCTTAAGGAGTCTATGGTTCACCTTAAGGAGTCTATGGTTCACCTTAAGGATTCTATGGTTCACCTTAGAGGTTACTGATGGTTAAACATCATGAATGGCGGCCAGTGATTGGGGCTGCGTGGTGAATTCTCATGCAAACCTGTCATCATTGTTACTGTGGTTTCTGGTCCTGAACACTGGTGCTTGCGAACGGTTAAGAAGCAACCAGTAGGTGGTTGTTTCTCAAGATAGGGGTACCCGAAAAATGGTTGGTCTATTATCATAAGTAGTTATATAATGATGATTTGGGGGAACTCATGTTTTGAAAACCCACCGACGGGGTTGGAAGATGTGTAATCAATGGTGACGTTGATCTCTTTGGTCAAGTATGGTTGGATGTGATGGTAATTGATACCCTTTGGATGTGCCCTACCTGGCAATGCAAAATCCACCATAGAAATAGCTGGGAAACCCTGGGATTCCTATAGAAAATGGCGATGTTCCATTGCAAGATTAGTTTAACAAAGGGTAATTGATAAGACTCTTGTTGGTTCTCAGAATAAGTCTTTGATGGGTGGTAGTAATGCTGGTGATCATGACAAACAATCATAACCTGGACTTCACGTTTGTTTTATGTTGGTTGGTGATTCAGCGGCGAATAGTGGTGGTTTGTGTTTGGAGAGGCTCGAGAGAATTCCAGTTAATTATGGTTGCTACTCATTGGGGTGTGAGTGCATCAATACAAACTTGAAAACAAAGAAATTCGTCAGCATCCCAACAGAGGTACCTAATCTATTCGCGGGATGTGAACAGCTACAGCCCTTTGTGTTCATGACAACGAAGAATACAGAACGGGTATCCACTGGTGGAGACGCGTGGATCGGAGAATTCATCAAGACTGAGCAGCCTTTCTATTGATGATGATGACTTTGTATGACTTTGTTTCATGACTACTGGTTGATGATTGTTAGTACTGATGGTTGGTCACGGGTGACTTTGGCAGTTGACCATGACAGTCAGGAGCCTGGCTTAGGAATAACGAGCTCGCAGGAGGACCACAGGCGGTTTCTGCATGGCAGGTGAAGCATTAAGCAGTTCATGGCAGGTGAAGCCTTTTCGTTAGCAATTTAGGATATACTGTAGTAGTTTTTCATCTAGTATATTGTTTAATCACGAAAGCTAGCATCAGCTAGCTGAAGTTGCTCTTGCTTTGCAAGTAATTGGCAGGGACCGGACCTCCAAAAGTCACAAATGATTGAACAATTCAATTATTGCCCCCCCCCTCGCTAGGCTCAATCACCCCCTGGGTCTTTCTTGTGGCACTACAGTTTCTTCTTTTTGCGGCTTTCTTCAACAAAAATCAATGCATGCTAATCGTTGTTTGTTCTTCCAGTCAGGCCAGTTACCATGCTAGCTTTCGTCATCACCCCTGGTCTCAAGTGCCATGTAGGACATGATGATATGTTTTTGTATTCCGCTTGTATTAATTTGTTGAATATCAACAGTTTATCATTTGTTTTTTATCCCTTTTTCCTTCTTTCATTACAATATTTAGCTATAGTAAGCCACTGTAACCATCATGAACTGTTTATATTTTTGCGTTCTCAATTCACCGCAGGGTGACACAACAGTTGGAGGATGTTGTGGGGGTGCATATTCCCCGCAATCATGACTGCAACAAGATGGGTCAGTTGATGCACCAAGAACACTGATGAGGTGAATAGAAGGATGTTGAACTATATTTTCTCTCAAGGAGACGGAGAAACCACAGGGCATCCCCAAGCCTTTTACCATAATATGTTCTTCAACCACATAATCACGTCAACTTTGCGTGCCTGTAGTACCAGCACTTTTTGTGGGAATATTGCTTCCTTATAATGGACCGGCTCACCATTTTTCACCGTTGCTAACCTTTTGAATGACCACCCGCACTCACCACTATTCACTATTCATCATCACTGGTCATTGACTGATAGTATCTTCATGATCAGTCATGTTTGACCATGGATGAACCATTCTGAACCATTTTTAGCCATTGACTCACCATTTAAGTGCCATCACTCAGTAGTTCACCATCAACTATACAACCAGTCATCGACCATGAAAAGCCATGAACTTCATTGCCAACAATTAACTAACCATGAACTACTCATTGATCAATGACGAACCTCATTTCTTGATGAACAAACATCAACCACTGTTGACAAGCATCAATTGAGCATTGCTAACCATCCACCAACCATCAACCAACCATCAACCAACCATCAACCAACTATCAACCAACCATCAACCAACCATTAACCATTACTAGTGGTTAAATGGATAGTTTATTCACCAGTAACTAACCATTAACCAACCATTCACCAACCCTTGATTCACCATATCGCCAGGTGTCTCCGACGCAGGCGCGGCTTGTTCTCGCCGCGCTTGGGGGAAGTTCACCATGGTTGCGCTTCACTGACCCAACCCGTCGCTTCCCAGTTACGATCTCTGCGGAATGGCTATGGGTCAATATTCATCAACCAATTGTCTAGGGATAATAACCAACGATAAAAGGGAAATCAATGGTTATTGATGGGGAACCAGGGGTACAGGGTTTTGATCCATAGCCAAATGTGTCTCTAAGCAAGTCGTGCTTCTTGAAAACACATGGTGATCTGGTCAAGCAGTTTTTTGCAAGAAAACTACAGGGAAAACTGATTGGTTAATGATAGGGGATGTGAACTGACCCACTGCCACATGTTTGTTACATAACGGTTCGCTAAAGGTTGTGAGTCCTGGCTAATGGATACTTGATTATAATTGAATCTGTTTTCTAGTAGGTAATGTTTGTTTGTACTGGTTTGTTCACGGTTGTCAATAGTGATTCGTCAATGGTGAATCAATGGTGGTTGATTGAAGCCATTGTGGTCATTAAGTGTGACTAGTAACTATTGATATCTACAGTAGTGGTTGTTAATAATGACCATGAAAACCCACCATTGGAAAGCATGATCATAACTATTGATAACATTAGATATTGATTAGTAGCCGTTGATCCATTGCCGTTATGCTAGTCACTAAGAAGGATTCACGGCATTGGTGCTGTAACCATGCGTAATAATTTTCGACCAACAATCATCATTGATAACCATGAATAGTTTGAATAGCCGTCCCGTGTTCCTCAATTACCTTTTCTCATTAAGACCAGTTATTTTGAGACGTTCACCCATTCTTATCCAGTATTTGAGGGTCAAGGGGTATTGAGAAGCAAGAGTAAAGATGGACAGCCATTGAGCACCATTTGTTCATGACCATGACAGTTGATTGGCATTGAAAGCCGCTAATGACGATTGACGACCATAGGCAATCATCAACGATTGCTAGCAATTGAGAATCATCAATTGCCATTGAAAGTGATTGACATCAATTTAAGAACATGTTTTTCCTGGAAACTATTGAGAATCAGCAAAAACCATTGATAACCATGAAAGGCCATTGATGAGCAGACTAATTGCCGTATTTTTCACTGCAATGCCCTCAAACACCATTGATAGCCAATAGTAGAATCACGCGCAATTCCCACCCTTAGCCCTGAAACTTAAACATTGTACCACATTATAACACTCATCAACTTGGAGAAGTTACGAGGCTATACGGCTATACGCAGCAAGTTGTGCATTAGGACTTTGTGGTTTAGAGTTTATGGTTTTAGGGTTTGGGGTTTAGGTTTTTCGGGCTTAAAGTTTGAGGTTTAGGGTTTAAAGATTCTTGGTTTAGAAGCAACAAGCACCGGGCCTGCGCAGGAATTTGAGGGTTCAGCATGACAAGCGATTTTGCACTTGTAAGTTTCAGGGCAAAGGGTGGGAATTGCCCGTAGAACTACAAAATGTCTATAAGCATTGACGCCATTCATCACCCGTAATAGCCATTGATAATGATTAACTATATACTAGCCATCAGCTTTTGATACCCAGTTATTGTCTGGAATGTTGAGTAAACACCACCATAAATAGTAGCTTAAAACCAGAGAATCATAAATCATTAAGACTGAACATTGTCATGTCTAGTTTTGTTGAAGTTCAAGCTCGAGACTTGCGATCCGAACTGCTTTGGTGAAGAGGTACACGCCCAGATGAAACCAACCACTTAGTATAGGCTGTATATGCTTCAGAAATCGCAATGCTTCAGTTCCAGGTGCACTTTCTCCTGAACACCTGCCGGAAGAAACGAATAATCCTGAAATGAAACTTGTTACAATATTCAAACCAGGACAAATCTTCCTCTGGACGTTACCAACTACAAGCCCCTTTTTTGAATCATTGACCAACGATGATGATCTAGCTGCTACTACCAACTACAAGCCGCTTTGATAGTTTTGGCTATTAAACCAAGTACAGTTATAGTGGCTGTTATTATTATAGCTAGCGGCCATTCAATCAACCATAAGCCACCATTCAGCCAGGGAATAATTGTTAACCTATAACGTAACCAACAGATTATATACGAACGAATACCAACTCTAAGGTTTTGAACTTGGCTATTCGGTATGTTCGAAAAGTTGGTTGTTAACTATTTAGTATGCCGCCATTCAGTTGGTTCAAAATTCGCTATTTACTAACCACTACGTATCCCAACTTGTAACCAACTAACCCACTTAGTTGGTTAACAGTTGGCAATTATCCTTGGCATCCCAACTTGTAAGCAACTGAAAGCCACGATTCTGGTGGTCTCGCCAGGCTAAAGACCATGAAGGTGGGACCGGAAGACCCAGCGCGACACGACGTGACCCTGGAGCACAAACATGTAAGTCCTTGTGGTATGCCTCAGGTATGCCCAACAGCAGGGGATTGTGTTAAGGTTTGATGCGATTTTTGCATCGACTCCCCTTGGCCCAGCCAGCATGCTCTTCACCGTTGTTGAACTGCTGTCAATTCGTCGCTGGGGAAAGTCAATTCAGGCAACACATGCAGACTTGCCACTGGGATTCTCCCAACCATATTAAATCTAAAGCAAATTGGCATTTTTCGGAGGGAAGCACATGATTCGAATTGGCGTTGCTAATTGGTTTACCTTATCAATGCGGCTTCCCAGTAATAAATGGTTCCACAGGCATCCAGTAACCAGGAAGAACCATTCATTAAGAACTTGGGCACACACTATCTGTGGACCCATTTCTGGCCACCCGGTTGCGCAGCGATCAATACCAGTCACTGGGGTCACCATTCAAAAGACGACGCGACTCTTCTAGACTGCCAGATTCATTTTTGCTTCTTGCAATGGTTGATTCGGCCATCTACCAGCATCATGAGATTTCCCATTGAAATAACACCAAATTTTGTTGATGGCACATGAGTTCACAAATAACCAATGCCACCCATCACCCCCCTCTTTCTTCCATATTCTATCAAAATGATTAGCAAAAAACATATGTTAAGAAACCTTTTTCTTCTTCATGTTGTTTGTAAACACACCTACTATTGGGGTACATTTATTGGTAATATTTCTCGTATTCAATCGTGGTAGATTCTATTGTTAATAAAACCTTAGATACAAATACCTAAAATTCCACCATTGCTTTTAAATATTGCTAATACACCATCAAATACACCCTTAAACAAACCCTTCTTAAGCCTTCTATTTGTGGCATTTTTTTTTGGTGGTTCAACCACCAGGTTCAACCACATGGTTCCTTGTGCGCCAGGTCCCTTGGGTCAGGTGGGGCCGCGCCGGAGACGAGCACGGAGCTGGTTCTCCGATGGTGACCGCATCTGGTGATCTATGGTTGAACTATGGTTAAACTATGGTTAAACTAGCTCAACTATGAACAGATATCTTGTGATCTATGGTGACCTCTAGTCAACCATAGCTCTATAGTTATTTGTAGTTAAACTTGTGGTGAAGCAATATGAACCAGGAATTATCAACTATGGTTATTTGTGGTTTAACTTGTGGTGTTCTATGCAAAAATCAGCAAGATGCTGGTTGGTGGTTTCATTGACATTTCTATTTTCCCTGGTTTTAACACACGGCTGGTTGGTTGACGGGTATGTTTTTTGGAATTTGGTAATTTTTCACGGTGGTATTGCATCTCCGAGTGTGAATTGATTCATTTTTTGCTTGTTGTTGAACGATATTTTTTCATGTGTCTAGCCTTTCATACCCAGTATCATGAGCATTGGCTACTGCTTGCTAAGCCCTGTGGTTTGTGAATGGTTTTTAATATGGTTGAATAACCAACATTTCCAGCAAAGATGCCACCATCAAATGGTGGGAGGTTTAGTAATTTGAACCTCCCAGCAACGGGGAAAATTCACGGAATCTGGGGGGCGATGATTCTACACTGTATCTCTCAATAGCTGGAAACTCTCACGGTCAGGAATGTGTGCAGATGTATATAAAGGTGCTTCATGTGAGAGTTTGGATCTTTTCTGGTGTGCATCAAACAGGTAGCTAGTCAGCTAGTTCCAGGGTCTAGATTTTGTGTAGTTCAGTGGATGTTTTGGTGGGTAATGGTGAGCGGGATCCACAGGTGAACACAGCAACGTGTTTGATTGTTTGGCTCCATACCGGTAGCAAGATTTACCTTGAGTGATACTGCCGTAAATGATGTGGAAAACCGTGGAAACCATAATTTTGAAAATTTTGTCCAATATGTTTCGGTCCAATTCCACATCAGTTCAATACAGGCTACTTGTTGGTTTCATCCGATACACTGGATGTGACTGCAAGACATCATGAATTTACATGACGTGGCCTGTTTTTGTTACCACATCATTTCAATTTGATGCCCAGAATCTGCCAGTCGCGATCATCGATCTACCTGTGAAACATTCTCGCAACCGTGCTATGTCTGATTTGCTGGGAGATACCGAATCTCGTAGGTGGATTATTATTCCTTGATGTTCCCAAATATTTAGGGATGGTTGGCTGATTGACTAATACTATTTTGTTCAAAGGGGACCCGTATTGGACCAGGAATATTTGCCAGTACAACCAATCATTCAGTGGAACGAAAGCCTGACTATTCATTTTGCTCTCCAAAAAATCATGAACCAGCAACAACAATGAGCAACCATCGTCTATAGGAAATCTGTTATAGCCATGATTGGTGATATGTTTCTGTTCAGTATTGGTAACCATGACCAGCCATCATGACGTGCCAATCAGTCTTTCTTAACTTGTGAATCATGACTGACTGCAAGCAACCATCACCAAGCAGTACTGACCATACTCGCACATTACAAGCACCAGTCACCATTTTGAAATGGTATCAACCATCACCACTATCAACCATTCGTAGCCATCGGTACCTATCATCACAAGTTCCATGTGACCATAGCCCATGTTTTAGCTGGGCCCCCTGACATCGGAACGTGGCAACATGATTGATTAATTCGGTCGACAAAATGGTAGATGGTAAGCTGGTTTTATATTGTGGTTGTTTTTATTATGATACTGATTGGTGCTGAACAAGATCATTATTCAACAATACTATAGCTGTTAGCAATGTATGATTTATTCACAATATCTTGATGACAATGTAGTGGCTATACTTACCATGAATGTCGCACAAATGTTGCTAGTAGCAATTCGCAAGGATAAGTTGGCAAACAGAACTACATTGAAAACATGTTTGTAATACTATGTAATATCATAGCATCACATTATATGTGTACAGTACCTCTCATGATCTACCACCATACTCATGTAGAACGGGGATAGCCTATGACAAAACCAACCTTTCAAACCCATGAATAGTGAACCACCCAGGAACCACCATCAGCATTATCAGCAGGCATCACAACTAATGAAATGAAACATCCATAATAGTTTCGAATTTTGAAGATTAATTGATGATATGTGTTACGCCTTGGTAGATAATTTACTACGGCCCAGTACTGCATTATAACTACTACCAATTATGCAATCAAACGTAATCTCAGCCAACCATTGCAGACCGTTACCTACAATGATCTGATCAATCTTTTATGAATCATTATTAACTGTTAGATTGAGGAACATTGACCATTCAACCAATTGCTATATTCGCCGCCATTTACTGATAAACCATCACGAATCATGATTCGCCACCACCAGGAATCGTTGGTAACAATCACCAATGATTCTTGCAATCTTGATTAGTAGCCCTTCAATTATTCATTATGGACCATCAGTTATCCGCTCTCAACCTTTAAATATTCATTCAACCGCAAGCAGACATTTTGTGCAATCAATTGTCATCTCAATTTACCCCGCACTCACCCCAAGCACAACCCCAAATCACTACCCAACCACCATGAAATGTTTGTTCATCTTAAGCAACCCTCAACCAATCTTTGACAACCATTCAAACTTTTGTTCCCCCAAGATTGAAGGATGGCTAGTTCACTACTGTGCTTTGGGGATGGCGCAGCTAACTTTGAAGCCATCAGCCAGTCATGATCATCATTATCCACTATAAGCCACGAAGTAAGCACCAACTGACCACTAATTAGCCATTATCAAGCATCATTACCAGCATGAACCAATATCAACTGGGTCTTCGCTTTGCATGTTTTTTTTTCTTTATTCTGTTTTGCCCAGGGAATTTGGGCTCATCAGCTCGTTTCCTATTTTGTGTGCACCTATGCGTAGAGCACCTGGGCTCCGAATGCCTAGCACACCAGTGAGGGCCCAAATGTCGAGAGCATTAAGAGACTGGTGTAAAAGCAAGGGCGATGAATACAATGAGTCACAAGACTCACTTGCCACTATTCCTGCTTCTGATTCCCAAATCAGGGCAATGACTGGGAATTTGGTGAATGGTGACCTGTATGCCCCTACTATAGCCGACGCTGATGACTCTCGTAGTGAAGATTGGGCAGAACAGTGGGCACAAGAATTGACCGAGCAATACATGCAGGAGAATGGAATGAAGGAAAGCCCAAGTGGGACACTCACAAGCGGTGAACACCGGGCACCAACATGGGCAGTGAACTGGGCCAAAGAAATCGAAGCACAAGCCTTGGCCGACCAGGACGTGCCAAAGTGGGCTTACAAGTGGGCTGAAGAAATTGCACGCGGTCGGTCTAGATCTTCAAGGCCACTGCCTGCACACCAATTGGTTGAGAAAGGCCTGCGCCAAGTTGCCAGGGTCAAAGTCCAAGATGCTGAGGACGCAGAGTTCCAGCGAATTGTGAGCGACGGATCCTCCATGAGAAGCCTAGATGACGTAGCTATGTTCTTGATGAAGCTCGGCCTCTATGGGGCCCCGCGCAATGTCAAGAAGATAGAGTCCAAAGGTAGGCCTAGTGGGATTTGTGTTCAGCCTTCTTTTGGTGGGAGCCTGAGAACCTACATCAGAAGCGGCAAGGTCAACATCCAACGGCCTTTGCATGCCAGATCCCGTTTGCTTGGACTGGTGAAAGCCGTGTCACGGAAGTCTAGGGATGGCAGCATCGGGGCGGACCTGCCCGACCCTCTGGTGTTGCTTGCTAGGATGCAATCTTTGTGACCGCGGCCATCAGATGAGAACCTGTGAGCATAGCCTTCACAGCGTGCATCGCACCGTGGTGTGTGTGAATTGGCAATTCGTCCTCCTAGGCAGTTTGCTCCTGATCACCCAGATTTGCGGGGAAAAAGAAAGGCAGCTACCATGTGCCTCCTGGCTTCTCTTTGCTCTGTTGTCGTTGTTGTTGTTGTTGTTGTTGTTGTTGTTGTTGTTGTTGTTCTTGTTGTTGTTGTTGTTCTTGTTGTTCTTGTTGTTGTTGTTCTTGTTGTTGTTGTTGTTGTTGTTGTTGTTGTTGTTGTTGTTGTTGTTGTT
>VSDK01005368.1:638043-653937 GCA_009767595.1 Symbiodinium kawagutii | reverse complement strand
TTGCTGTTTGTTGTTGCTGTTGTTGTTGTTTTTGTTGTTGTTGTTGTTGTTGTTGTTTTGGTTGTGGTTGTTGTTGCTGTTTTTGTTGTTTTTGTTGTTGTTGTTGTTGTTGTTGCTGCTTCTGTTTTTTTCAGGTCAGGTCGTTGCTTGAATGGGCAGCAGGCGCAGCCGTGGGCTACAGGTACGGGCGTGATGCTAGGTGACTTCCTCAATGCTTTGGATGAGTTTGCCCAAAGAGCAGTGCAACTCTGCAGAAAGAACTCACGGACTGAAGCGTGGAACGTGTTAGTTCACGGCTCTTGGGTTCTTTTAAAAGATGAAGCTTCTAGACTTCATGCTTGCGGACCTAGCAGAACTATAGTGCAAGAAGCGGGTATTCAGGACACCACCGCTGCATTGAAGCAGCTTCTCGATGCTGCCGGACACATAGCAAGGTCTCGCCTGGATATTTTTCAGCCTGCTACAGTGCATGAGGAAAGTGCGCTCCGGCATCTTGTCCTAGGCCTGGGCTCCCCTTCCACCATGGGACGTGTTGATGCTTATGGCAATTTGCTCGTCAACACTTTAGTCCGAGCCCCCACTTCGATACAAGCTGCTTTCAACGAAACAGGAATCCATGCAATTGGCCTTCCTGGCGCCAGACTCCTGCCGAATTTCAAGGTTCCTGGAGATTGCTCTTTCACAATGTTTGCCAAAGGGGATGGGTCATACAATAGTGTGGCTTTGGCTGTGCAAGCTGACTGCGTGAATCATTTTTCCTTCTTCGATGATATTGGCAGCAACCGTCGGCTTTGGGCTCATGTTGTGCCTTCTGTCGGCCCTGCATTTCTATGGCTTGTGTTTTATTTGCCTCCAAATGACGAAGAAGCTTGGAATCGCAAAGTCAAAGGAATTGAAACTGATGTCCATGAACTGAACGACCGTATCGCCAGCGCTGAGCAGTCACTGCCTCTCTTGTTGACAGGGGATGCCAACATTCAGCCGCATAGGCTGGGTAAAGGGCGTGATCCCAAAACCCAGCGAGAGGCAATGTAGAAGATCTTCTGAAGAATTTGGACCTTGCATTTCAGAACCCTGTCTACTCAGGTGAACCCATATCTTCCATCTCATTGCCACTGCGGAAGCGAACAGTTTTAGTTGCACCTTGCGTCGCGCACCATTGTAACGGTGGACCGGGAGCTAGTCGAGCCATTGACTTGGTATGCTCCTCACATGCTGTTTCTGTGGACATGCGCATCCACAACGGTGTTCACTGCAAAAGTTTCGGCTGCACTTGCGAATTATGCGTTGAATACACCAAAAGTGACCACTTCCTCCTAGAACTAGGCATTGTAGATTCTTTGATATCGGATTCTGAGCCGGCTTGCCCGGCTTTGCCGTTGCACTGGCATGAGGAAGAACTTTGGAGGCATGGCGTTCAAGCAGCCACGCCTTAATTGCTTACGTGGTTTCGCCGACTTTCTGTCCAACATCACGGGTCGGGCTCGCTTACTTCCCAAGTCAGTCCCGCTCAGCTCGGTGACCTGGATTGCGGATATTTGTTCTCTCATGATGTGTTGTATAGAATCATTGATTCGAGATGCATGGGTCCTGTTTGCTGCCGTGGACGGGCGCAGCAAAAAGAAGAGACGCCTTACACATGATACATGCATTGATTGGGATGCGGACAACCCTGATGCTCTTGCTCAGATGATTCATGGCGACGCAGGACGCAGGTACCCAATCGTGGCCAGACTCAGGTGTGAAAGCATGTCTGCGTTGGTTGCAGCCTCTCTCTGCGTCTCCCCCACTACATCTCAGAATGCAAAGTACATTCTTATCTAAGCATGAAAGCCATCAGGCTTGGAAAGAACAGATCCTCAAGCAAAGCCGGTGGCCTACACATGCAGACAACGAGTTCCATTCCTCCATTTGCAATAAAGTTCGATCAATTTTGGCCATGGCGCGAGCTCACCGGGGGCTTGGCAGTTTTGACCACGAAGTCCAAGAAACAGATTGGTTTGCTGCCGCAGATAGCATCCGCAAATCACAAGCAGGCTCGCCGTTTTTCATCCCACGTTTGCTTTTGCATTTGAACGCCAATGCATGGCACAGCGTGGCGCATAAGCTCCAAGTCTTGTTTGGTCCGGGACTACTCTGTGTACGGCCTTCTTTGTGGAGATGCAGGTCCATGGTCGCCAAGCACAAAAAGGGGCCGTGGAGCTCGCCAGCCTCTTACAGGTTCCTAGCGATTGGTGAGGTTCACGGCTTGGTCCAAGAACAATTGCTGATGGACAGAATCTCTAGTACGCTCCACAATGCTGTCGAGTGGTACCAAACAGGATATCGGTTTGATGTGAGGAACCACCACTTCACTTTCAGTTTTCTACAGCAAGAATATTCATTTTGGAACAGGTGCTTCATTGCAATTTTTGCAGATTTTGTACACGCCTTTCCCCGATGTTGGCGCAGTGCGCTTCTCCATGAATGCTACCACACCGCTGGTCTTCGTGATGGGGCGTTGGCCTTGCTGGGGTCCATCATGGAAAAAGATATTTGGAGAATTTCCCTCAGTGGTGATTCCTTCCTCTCAACCACAGAAGGAATCCCTGAAGGAAGTTATATGGCCCACCATGCTTCAACTTGCTGCCGAACAGTTTGGTAAAGAGGCTTGTTGCTGCTGAGTGCGGCATCAGCCCTTGTGCAAGTGTGCCTGAAATCCGGAAGAACCATTGTTGGTCTGGGAGGGGTGTTCCTGACATCTGGAAGAACCATTGTTGGTCTGGGAGGGGTGTTCCTGACCTTGCCTTGACAAAGACACTTGTTCATCAACTTCGCAACAGCCCGAGCCAACTTCCTTCTGCATCAAACTTGCAGGCAGACACCAACTTGGAGGCATCCTGCGCACGAGCGCTAGATTTAATTAGCGCTTCCAAGATCCCAGTTTTGTTCCACGCCGATGACCCGATTTTCTTAGCATCCAGCAGAGGGGAAGCCAACCGGATTTTACAAATCGTGAGTTCATGGTGCATCGATTACAAAGCCAGCCTCCATTTGTCTGCGTACAAAACTGTGGCCATGGTCGTGCCGGAGCGCCCATTGCATGCAACGCTAAGGTCTGTCAATTTGAAATTCTTCCCGTGTGACGGTGCTCTTCCTCTTCCTGTTGCATGGGCTAGCACACATAAATGGTTGGGTTTGACCATCGCCAGCAATGGCAGCATGGCTGCTCACGCTACTAAGTGCTGCAACGCTTGTTCCTGCAAAGTCCAAGCCCTGTGCGGCTTGGTGAAAGCCATGCGTATCCCTCTAGCAGTTGCTTGTGTGATTTTCAACCTCAAAGTTGAACCCGTCTTGCGGTTTGGCAGGTGGTTGTGGGGAATGGATGATAAGGCTTTAGAAATTTTGCAGGACTCATATGACCGCTGGGCAAGACAATTGCTTGCCGTGCCACATTGGAGGAAAGATTTGCAAAGCTGAGCTTGGCTGGGACATCTCGGCTGAAGGCAGGGCCGTGTGTGAAGCTGCCGTGGTGCGACAGGCGTTTTGGTTGCAAATTGGTGAAACCCTAGCAGGACATTCGTTTCAGCAAGCGCATGAAACTCTAGGAGGCAACTGGGCTAAAACTTCATTGGCCCGTTTTTCGAGGATTGGGGCATACTCGATTGGCCCATTTGGGCAGAGGCTTCAACAAGAGACGAATCGAAGGCATATGTTTTAGCAGCTGTGAAAGCTCGCTGTGCCCGGGGTGTCGCAGCCAAAGTTAGCGCCCACACCTATCCTGTCAGGTACCTCTCTTTGCCTCCCTCGGACCTACATACCCTGTTGAAGTTGCATTTCCCTTGGCCAGTCCTAGTGGGACACAAAGATTTCCTTATTCTACAATGTGGGTATATCAGTCTTGGGCATGTCAAATTTCGACCTAGCAATGCTGCTGTCCAATGGTGTATCTTTTGTTCTAAAAGGTACCATGGCATCTATTCGCATGTCATTTGCAACTGCACGAGCCTGGTGAAAGAACGGGAGAACCTCCCCAGGTGCAGTACAGATATATTCCTGCGAACGATCGATGACCCAGATTTTTCTACAATAATAGATTTTGCCCATTCAATTGCCAAACTGGCACGGGCTTTCTGGCGAGAACATGGACAATTGTGCTTGTGAAAGAAAATTGGAGCCTAAGCGACAGGTGGCATAAGCTCCTGCTGTGGCAGTTGTCTGGCTAACCTGTTGCTGCGGACAGCTTGGATGCACAAACCTCTTTGTATCCTGCGTTTGTCCGGGCTCTGTCCCATTTGGGTCTTGAACCAACCAACCAACCAACCATCAATTGTCAACTACTATGAACCAATATTGACCACTACGCAACCATTGCTCACCATTATTTATGAACCACTATTATTAACCATCACTAACCAATATTAACCATCACTAACCATCAGTTTTACACATCATTAACCATAATCAACCCTCATGAACCACTATTATTACCTATCATCAAGCATTGTTAACCATTGCTCACTATTATCAACCTTTATTTACAATTATTATATAATCGTTATTAATCATTACTAACCATTATTGACCATTACTGACCATTAATCATGATTAATGTAAGCATTCATCATTCTTAACCATGATTACCACTTCGGCAGCCACCAAGCGCGCCACAGGGCGTCCAGGGCGGCATGGCCTTTGATGCTTTGATGCCGCAGGCCGCGGTCGCGTGGTTTCGTGGTGCCACCACGTTGCTACCGTGTCACCATGGAACTTCAAGCGGGGCGGGGTGGGATGGTGGGGGTCTGTGGTATGGGTAAAACCATGAGATTTCTTATGACTATGGTTGAACTAGTTCTACTCTATACTTATCTTTGGTTAAACTAAGGTTACACTGGTGCTGAAGCAAATTTTTCCATCAATTAACTATGGTGATTTATGGTTAAACTTGCGGTGAACTATGGAAAAAAACAAGCTGGTTGGTGGTTTGATTGATTTGTGTATGTCTCCCTACTATTAAGAAATGGCTGGTTGGTTGGTTGAATGATATTCTTTTGCGGGGTGGTTCAACCACCAACGAGTAAAGGGATGGGTTTGTTTAGTTCCAAAGGTCACCCATTATTTGGGAGTCGTTCTAAGACTCACAACCCAAAAATCATGTATTGAGCTGCTCTTGGGCATGCTGGGTAATCCATCTATAGAAAAGGAAGCAGAGTTGCTTGTGTTCTTTTAGATTATCAAATATCGGGATTCATGTTAAGACGGCATTGTTTCATGAAGTTTGCGCGAGGTTCACGCAAGGTTCGCGCAGTGCCAAAGGCCATTTGCCAGACCTAGCCCCATATCACCGCCTTTGACTGGAACAAATTTCCCTGTCATTCACGGGCCAGTTGCAAGTATGCATACATGCTTGCTTCTTGCACTGTATAGACACAACTGAGAAAGTCATTGAATGTGCCGAAAATGAGCAAGTCGTGGCATGAGACTCGCGCAAGGTTTGCCCAAGGCCGGGCCAAGGGCCTTTTTTGGCCGAAATAATATCTGCATACTACCTATGTAACTAACTGTGACTACGTTTAAAGTTTGAACAATATTTGGCGTCCCCTACGGCTGGAGAACCCCCCATGCACATTCTAAGGGCTCGCACAATATTTTATCCACCAGTTGGTCAAATTTTCACGAAATAGGCGTCATTTTTAAACATGAAATATGGCTAACATACAGGGCAAATATATAAGTGAGCAAAAATGGCTTTTATGGGTCAATAGTTCACAGAATGAATGGCCATAAAATGTTCAATGGATAGTAGTGCCAACAAATAGCATTAGATGGTATCAAGACATGAACGATAGTAGTTCATATTTGCCATATTGTGGTGAAGTACTATGAAATGTTATCTATTGCTAGTTTCTATGAGTAGAAATGATAGCAGCTGTATCAACGCATGGGATGCGAAGCGACATCCCACAGCTGAGGCCCTTCGAGTTGGTAGCCTATCCTACTGTGGAAGTTTCCCATGTTGTCTCCTCCCCGGTCACCATGTCGGCAGGGACCCTCCTGAGCGACACGGCGACACGGAGACGGCAGTGGCCATGACTCTGGGCGGCATGCTCCGGTGCATCTAAGCTGCTAGCGAACACAGTGTGAAGCCCACTGCAGATTTTGATCAGCGGAGGTTGTTTATCTGCATGACGCCAATATTTTCCTGTCCGTTACAAGCATGTACCCATGAAAACAGCAAGTGCAAAGAAAATGCAATGAAGTGGCTGTAGGCCCCATGTCGACCAGTTGCGAGAAGTCTCCATGACTAACAAGTATGTCAACCATGATTGATCATTCTTGTGAACAATTATTCAGCTCATTCAACCTTACCAACCAGTCGTTCACCAAGCAGTCATTCACTGACCAGTCAAGGACTGACCAGTCATCCACTAACCAGTCATTGACTAAATCAGTCACTGTCAAGTGATTCACTACGTAGTCATTCACCAAAACCAGCTACGAACATGATGACTTTGCGTACCATGTTAACAGTCATTCACCGTTACTCTTCACCAGTGAACTCTTCACCCGCCTAGGAAGTCCGTGAAGGACAACGGTTCCACAGCCCGAGTAGCACACTTTTCCCCACCGCTGCACCAGCGGATGCGGGCGGATGATGTTGGCTACGGCTCATCGGGGCTTTTGACTCAGAGCCAGTTTGCGAGCTGATCAACCGGAATCTATCGAATGGTAATGATTCATACTTCATACTTCAGAACTATCAGCAATTTGAGAGCAGGCTTGCATGTTCAATCGATCTTACAAATGCATTTTGGACTCATGAATCATTTTGATGACTTTGTTTGACGATAGTAGTGATTAGCAATGTCCAGTGTCCAGTGTAAAGGGTTCCTGATCATGAGTAACAATGGGCATGAACACATGTTTATCACAATGATTACTAGTGGTTGATGAATGCTTTAATTACCTGGAGATCAAGATGCCATCAATCAATATTCAATACCAGAAAGATGTTGAGAATGAGGAAACATGTTGATTATATGTGTACGGTGGATGAGTGGATGTTGTTAGCGTTGATTGTGAATATCACAAATGTTGTGTTTTTGCTCCATTTATTCTGACAATACGAGAAGGGCACATGTAGATTTATGCACATACATGTGCATTATTCATTTCTTATTCAAGTGTACATACACAATACCGGTCCATACGCAATACCAATGCTTCGCTACGCACTCTTCAGCAGGTGCTCTCCAGCATCACGAAAAGGGTGGGTTGGTTGATCAGCTAAATGAATTTCTAGGCTCCGCCAAGTGCCCTGAAGGATTGAAGGATGTTTGCCGACTTTGCAGTTGCACGGACATAGCATAACTAGATACGTTTGATATATAAGAAATAGTTACACATGAATGCATGTTCATATGTTTATATAGGGACCATGTGCTAACTTGCATGGACATATACATGCGCATGCGTCGTTACAATCATATACAGTATTATGTGTAAATATACAAATTGCTATGCAGGCTATGCACATACATGCTTAGATACATACAGTACATGACATGCATGCTTTTACACACATGCTCATGTGGATACATACCAACAAACCAACATGTTTGAAATGGACAGTTCTCGGCGAAAACCACAGACCCATCGCCAGGGTCGTGCCTGTGCTAGCAAGTTGTTGGGATTAGTGCTGTAGGTGCTATGTTTGTGGCAGTGTCAGCCAGGAGGATTTGTTGCTACGTTGAGAACTGGAGAGTATAGATGCTGAATGCGTTACTTGAACATGTGCAAATACAATCTCTATGTATATACATTTATATATATATATATATACCTGGTAAGCTCGTTACCTTTTTTTGGGTTGGTAAAAAAGTAGGTTATTTTTGAAAATAAAGATGTTTTTATATATGCAGTAAAGTGGAGGTATTTATATACAATGCATCCTCAACCTACGTAGAACAGTTGGTCTATGCTTGGGCTATTTCACAACACTGATTCAACTTGCATTTTCCTAATCCAGAGCATCCGGCAGAACATACAGCTTCAATGAAGCCTTTTTCTATGTGTTCAACTCTGCTCATTATTTGATAAAACTTGCGGAAGTCCACTCTAAACAGTATGCAAGTAAACAGCGTTCATGAATGTACAAATGGAACCCGTAAAGAAGATGCTTGCTCAGCTTAATACTATGGTTCTTTCTGCAATATACGATGAAACGTTAAGGCTGTTTATGGTTTTGTTGCTCAACGAAGAACTGTTTGGTGATAAAGGGACGGAGTTGTCTTTTCCCTTTTAGGTTTCAGCTTCGGTTCTAGATCTTCGAGCTATGCACTATCCAAGTATATGATAGATAAGTTTTATTTTCAAAGTCCCAAGAGTTTGTAAGTAAACCACAAGCCTTCAAAAAAACAGGTTGAAATGGAACATGTTTCCAACAAACCCGGTTCATATCGCATACATTGTGTCCAAAATCACTTGACAAAACCCGGTAATTCCAAAAGCACCCATAAAATTTTACGGGTAAATTACGGAATCTTACGGGTAGATTACGGAACCTTATTGGTAAATTACGGAAAAAAACGGTGTTTTTATTGAAATTATATACCTGATAATTTTCCCAAAAAAAACTGGTACTTTCTAAAATGCCTGGTGATTATTTAAAGCATCGATCAAATGCTGAACGGTTTTGATCAAAACTTGCATTGTTTTCGGCGAATCCTTGTAGCTATGCTCCAGCCCTTTTCCTCAGGCCAGCGGAACACACTAGAGCATGCGGGCTTCTCCCAAAAGTAGTGAGTCGGTTTTCTCACCCAGTAATGGAATGCTACAAGACTATCCTTACTGTCAGTTGATATTTGTTGTATCGATATCTTCAAGCTTGAAATCAATACTGTACTGCATTTTTTTGGGACAAATACTGTACTGATATTATACAGCTCATCCTTTAGGCCTTAACTTTACATGGGCCCATTGGAAGGACATAGACGCTATCGTTTGTTGCTAAGGACATGTAGTGCCTTTGAGCGTCCCACCATTGAAGACCCAGATCTCCCAGTAGCACCATAACATCCAGTTGAGATGAAAGGATTGACGTTGATTAATTTCTACTTATGTTGCATTGTTGCCAACTTCATGGTGTGTCCACTCATTCAAAACAATGCATGTACATGGTATGTTGAATAACCCGTTCTTTTTGAGGGAAAATCCGATAATTCCGCTCGATTCAAGAAAAGACAGGTTATTCCGTGTCCACCCAGAAAAAAGTGGGTCTTTGACTCAGTAGGTGTGTATATATATATATATATATATATTTTTATTTTTATTTATATATATATATGTTCTATATACATATATCTAAATATCGATGGATAGAGACAGAGAGAGAAATTGCATGTTCCGCTTATGGTTGGCTATCTCCCTTTTCGAGGGACTGTCAATTAAACATCCGTCAATTAGTTGTTCACGCCATTGATCATTACACATCATCCATCCGCATCTAGTTTGTAAATCGTCAACCATGAACTAGTCCATCGTCCAGCAATACTAAATCTGGTTAGTCATACCAAATGTTGGTTCCCCATAGTTGTACTTAGTTAAGTACAATTGCACAGGCTGCTCGTGCAACGTTCCTGGATGAAAGCCTATTGTGGATAACCCCGCCAGTAGTGTCAATATCAGTGAAACATGAACTGCCTCCTTGAGGGCAAACTGACCATCAGGGCTAATGGCTAATGAGTGTGGTTGATACTGGCTGCTCATGTTGCTTCATGGCTACTTGCTGCTTGCATTTTCTTGATTTGATGCATCTTTTGATGATGCTAACAGCCAGTGTCAATGCTTGGGTGTTTCTCCAAATGGGGAACCCTAAAAATGGCAAGTTATCCCTATAATGTTACTGTAGCCTAAAAATGGTTGGTTCTCACTATGAACGGCTAACCTTGGGTGATTTGGGGTGGCCTCCTGGAGCTCAAGGTTTTCCCCGACGACTTGGAATGCTTGGGTATCGATTCATAGGGACCCCCCCAGTTGTCATCCTGCACAGTAACCATTCCCCAAATCATCCAGTTGATTAACCATAGTAGTAACCCAACCACTAATTTGTGGGTTCTCTATCTTAAGAACTCTGCATATTTTCAGGGCTGGAACCTTCTGGAACAGTTGAGGGCACGTGTGTGTGAGGGCACTGTGTTGGCAGGGCATTTTTTCGGTGGACATGCCATGCAGGCACCACGCAGTTGCATTGAAGCAAAGCATGGTTAACAATAGACCAACCAATGGTGGTCAATTGGTTGGTCTATTGTTAGCAAGCATGGTCAATCGTAGAAAGGATGCTAGTTCTGGTGGTTCATAAGAATTCAAACATTAGTAAATGGGTGTTTCTCAAAGTAAGGGACCCCAAGTCCGCCAAGTCATCCTTTTTTAATCATAGTAATAGACCAACCATAACTTGGGCAGTTCCCAAACTGGCTTGAGACCCCCAAAATGATATACATGGCCGGATAATGATTTGTTCTTGGCCATAAATGAGAACGTGTATGCGCGAGAATGGTCCAGAATGGCTGATGGCTATCCTGATTGACAAGCTGTTGGGAGCGAGGCCAGCAGCCTAGTGTATCTCGTTCTGGCCCTTTAGGACTTTAACCAAATGCTAGTAAGAATGATTGATGCTGCCTAATGATATCTAATGATCAGTGTTCATAATATTCCACCGCCAATGAATCTCTGTCGCAAATTGGACAGTAGGCATAGTGTAGCGGTTCATGATGATCAATGATATTGATAATGCCAGTTTAGAACCATTCACAAGCAGAAATGATGGATATTTATATACTGATGATGATTGGCCATTGACAACAGACTGGTTAATGATACGAGGAGCAATGCAAGCAACAACAATAGATATTTACAAAGTATCTGAAGGTACATGTATACACATGGTATGGTTGTTTACAATCAAGGAGTTTTTCGAACCCAATTAATAAACAATACTTCATAATGATTATATTTTGGTGTTCGCCAACTATCCAATCACAACGTGACTGTTTGATGATGAGCAGAGTTGGTTCATCGCTAATTAATGATGATTGAAAAAGCATTGAAAATCACATGTTGGCGATAGATTTTGTGTCAACTGTTTTGCCCAAGAGAGATACCAGTGGGATTGCCTCTTCGAGTCGCGGGATTCCCAAAGGTTAGGCCACAGGGCTTGGTTGGGGACCGAATCACTTGCAGGGACCCTGCTACTGGACGCTCGAAGAGGAAGGGGAGGGTAGGCCCCGTTCACGACCCTGATTGTCCAAACGAAAATGTTTCCCCAAACGCAAGTTGTACATAGTGGTACAAGGATGGCCCCCTAACAGCTAAAAGTTGGGTCATAATCAGGGTAACTATCAGTTATGATACATAGAACTATACTTAAATGACCTTATGAACCAACTTACAACTAGGGGGTCCACCTTGTGTGAGCTGTATTTTGTATACAAACATCTCAATAGTGGAAGTTGTAAAGACATTTCTATTTTGGAATATATTTTGACGAATGGTAGGTATACCCATTCAGTACAATTCTAGTCATGAATAATTTTGTTGATTGTGATGCTGAGAAGTTGTTCAAGTCATGATTGGAGTTGCGTTCATGAACCTTTGTGAAGCAGCAAGCAGCATCATGGTCTTCAGATATCCCACTGTTGATTCTGGATCATCCCTAACAATGACGCATCATGGGAGTCGCTATGACGGCATTGCAAACACCATCAGCTTCACCACAAAGCTCAACGGGTCCTCGTCTCGTCTCGGTACTTCAATGCCAACTCGACGCGGTCAGCTCAGCGGCAGTGCTTCTTTGCCCCTGCCGTCCTTTGGCTGCGCCCCGCACAGGCGACTTGGGAGGATCGGCGGACCGAATGCTGGGACGACGCATTTTCGCGAGATTTTCATGGTCGATCTGGCTACTCTTGGGGGTTTCTTAAGGGACCCCAAAATGGTTGGTTTAGTACCAAAAATGACTCATAAACTGGTTGATCTAGGGATCCCCCTATTTTGAGAAACACCCCCATCGTTGATACTCGTTGAACTTGGTAAATGACCAACTTGCTCGGGAATAATCTGCACTAATCATGGTTCATGATGGTTCTGGAAACTCAGAATTATGGTGATCTATACGACCCTTCCCACACCAGTTGATTGGTTCAATATTGGTTGTTGAATGGTGAAATCGATGATGATAATGGTAGGATTAGTCTTTGTGACAATGCTGCTGATACTGGATCATGGCTGATATCTGTGTGAAAACATGTTCACCCACAAATTGCGAGCCCAATTTACCACCATGATGGCATTGCTTGCTTGCTTGGGCTTGCTTGCATCTTGAATTCTTTCGAGATCCTCATGTTCACCAAGTGGACAAGTCGCAGGGCGCTATGTCCGTTTCGTTCGGAAAGATTTGCGAGCCTCTTGGTAAACTTCACCGCTCAAACACGACTATCAATCATAAGCCCCAGCGTGCCAGAGTTGTGGCACCCTTTTCAAGAACACTGACCAGCAAAGTCACCAGGAAAAACATAGCTTCAGAATGAGCCAACAGTTCTGTGCCAACCTCTCGTTTGATTTGGATTGCTGAGCCCTGTTACTGGTCAGCTCAATCATGTGGAACGCAGTTGTTTTGATACACATTTGCTTCGTTCCAACACTTTCTCAGAGGATCAACATCCACCACCAGCGCCGGCACTGCCTCTTCCACCTCCTTCAACACTCACAGAGCATGCAACAATCGACAACTAGGACACTCATACAAATGACAACCAAATGACTAGCAACCATGTTCACCACAGATCAGTCTCTCATAAGTGAACAGTTGATGAACGGCGGGTTCATGTTCTTAACATCTCATGTTCGAAAGTTTACCCAGAGTAATTCAGGAACCTGCATGACTGGCACTAATAGACGAAGCTGTGCAAGCCGATTGGATAGGTCGGTCGCATGGTGTACGGACGCGAGCCTAATAAAATCTTCGTGATTTCATGAAGATCTTCGGCTTCATTCGAGTCATCAGACCCAACCACTTCGCATAGTAAACCAATGATCTGTGAATCGCTGTTTCTCCTTCGCACTAAAGCTAAATCATGACACATGGGTTCTTGGTTGGAGAATCAAAAAAAAATACGGTTGATGAACATTCCGCCTCGATGCGAAGACCATGTCTTTCCTCCGCATTTTTGTTGCTGCCAACGGGCCAACACAGCGCCGCGTGGTAACACCACTTGGACGAGTCCACGTGGACCCCCAGCTGGAAGGCCCCAGGTGACAGCGGAAGTTTGGTGTGATGATTCAGGCTTCAAGGCTCCAGATACAGAATCAGAATGGTCGCACATCACGGCTGAACGTATGGGGACCTATGGGGACCTATGGGGACCTATGGGGACCTATGGGGACCTATGGGGACCTATGGGGATGTATGTTACAGCAGAAGCCTACATGTGTGCATTATATGAGTATACACGGGCAGAGACCTAAGGTATACACCGTGGGAATCAAAGGTGTGTGAGAAGCTTTCGAGATGTTTCTCACCCAATTTGGATGTACGCATTTCTCTCCTTAAATTGACGGACATAGAGTTATAGTTATAACCATAATTTCAACCTCTTAACGATGGTTAACTGAGGAAAGACAATTGCACATCCTTAGTACGGTCAGTGACCATCATTGTTGTTATGCTTGATATTTCCCGGCGTTGAATGGCAATCACAAGTACCAGTACTAATGCTTTGCAGTGATGATCAAAGTTCAGATGTGTTGGTTAAATATAGTTGGTGATTGTTAATGGTTGGCAATGGTGATCAAACGCCAGTGTTGGTGAACTATACAACCAAGGCTGCTAAGAATCCTGCTTCTTAGCTATACCAGCCATCATGCTTGGTCATACTCGTACCAACCATGATTTTTGGTTGTACATTTTTCCCGAATGCGTAGCACGGGTTCTCGTTTCATAGTGGGGGTCTGGGGGTGGAGACGTGTTCGCTGGACGTTGCGTTTACGTCCGCAACCGTCCGCAACCGTTCGCAACCGTTCGCAACCGTTTGTCGCCGTTCGCGGTAGGGCCGTAAGGCCCGTACCATTGGGGGAAGCGTGTGGAGGTGGTCAGTTTGTGTGGCGATGCGTGTCCTGCGACCTGGTTTTGCGTGACAGGCGTGGCACTTTGTAGCATCTCAGCATATCCCATGACGTGTCCCAAGTCCATTTTGCGTGGCAGGCGCAAGGGATTCTGCACTGGTGTGGTTTTGCGTGTCCTGCGACCTGGTTTTGCGTGACAGGCGTGGCTTTTTCTAGCATCTCAACATATCCCATGACGTGTCCCAAGTCCATTTTGCGTGGCAGGCGCAAGAGATTCTGCACTGGTGGGGTTTTGCGTGTCCTGCAACCTCGTTTTGCGTGACAGGCGTGGCTTTTTCTAGCATCTCAACATATCCCATGACGTGTCCCAAGTCCATTTAGCGTGGCAGGCGCAAGAGATTCTGCACTGGTGGGGTTTTGCGTGTCCTGCAACCTCGTTTTGCGTGACAGGCGTGGCTTTTTCTAGCATCTCAACATATCCCATGACGTGTCCCAAGTCCATTTAGCGTGGCAGGCGCAAGAGATTCTGCACTGGTGGGGTTTTGCGTGTCCTGCAACCTCGTTTTGCGTGACAGGCGTGGCTTTTTCTAGCATCTCAACATATCCCATGACGTGTCCCAAGTCCATTTAGCGTGGCAGGCGCAAGAGATTCTGCACAGGTGTGTTGGTGTGGCGGGTTGGTGTGGTCGGCGGTCCGGTCCCCGTACCATTGGGGGAAGCGTGTGGAGGTGGTCAGTTTGCGTGGTTTTGCGTGTCGTGCGACCTCGTTTGGCATGACAGGTGTGGGACTTTGTAGCATCTCAAGTCTACTTTGCGTGGCATGTGCAATAGATTCTACACTGGGGTGTTGGTGTGGTGTGGTGTGGTGTGGTGTGGCGTGGTGTGGTGTGGTGTGGCGTGGTGTGGTGTGGTGTGGCGTGGTGTGGTGTGGTGTGGCGTGGTGTGGTGTGGTGTGGCGTGGTGTGGTGTGGTGTGGCGTGGTGTGGTGTGGTGTGGCGTGGTGTGGTGTGGTGTGGCGTGGTGTGGTGTGGTGTGGCGTGGTGTGGTGTGGTGTGGCGTGGTGTGGTGTGGTGTGGCGTGGTGTGGTGTGGTGTGGCGTGGTGTGGTGTGGTGTGGCGTGGTGTGGTGTGGTGTGGCGTGGTGTGGTGTGGTGTGGCGTGGTGTGGTGTGGTGTGGCGTGGTGTGGTGTGGTGTGGCGTGGTGTGGTGTGGTGTGGCGTGGTGTGGTGTGGTGTGGCGTGGTGTGGTGTGGTGTGGCGTGGTGTGGTGTGGTGTGGCGTGGTGTGGTGTGGTGTGGCGTGGTGTGGTGTGGTGTGGCGTGGTGTGGTGTGGTGTGGCGTGGTGTGGTGTGGTGTGGCGTGGTGTGGTGTGGTGTGGCGTGGTGTGGTGTGGTGTGGCGTGGTGTGGTGTGGTGTGGCGTGGTGTGGTGTGGTGTGGCGTGGTGTGGTGTGGTGTGGCGTGGTGTGGTGTGGTGTGGTGTGGTGTGGTGTGGTGTGGTGTAGTGTTCTTGGTGAGTTTCTTACCAAGAGTATCTTACTCAGAGCGTTTTACCAGGAGTGTCTCGACAAAAGTGTCTTACAATTACAAAGAGTGTCTCACCAAGAGTGTCCCACTAAGAGTGTCTCACCAAGAGTGTCTTACACAGAGTGTCTCACAAAGAGTATCTCGCCAAAAGTGTCTCACCAAGTGTGTCCCACCAAGAGTGCCTCAGCAAGAGTGTCTCACCAAGAGTGTCTCGCCAAAACTGTCTTACAAAGAGTGTCTCACCAAGAGTGTCCCACCAAGAGTGTCTCGCCAA
>VSDK01005368.1:605624-637929 GCA_009767595.1 Symbiodinium kawagutii | reverse complement strand
CACCAAGAGTGTCTCACCAAGAATGTCTCACCAAGAGTGTCTTACCAAGAGTGTCTCACCAAGAGTGTCTCACCAAGAGTGTCTCACCAAGAGTGTCTTACCAAGAGTGTCTCACCAAGAGTGTCTTGCAAGAGTGTCTTACTCAGAGTGTCTTCCCAAGAGTGTCTTCCCAAGAGTGTCCCACCAAGAGTGTCTCACCAAGTGTGTCCCACCAAGAGTGTCTCACCAAGAGTTTCTTACCAAGAGAATCCGACCAAGAGTGTGAGCATTCGGGTTCGTGGGCTTCATCTTGTTTTGTCAGTAGTGATGATTGAACAAATATTCACCCCTAATTGCTCCGAGTTGACTTCGAAGCAAATCTTAGTTACCATAGTCCCATGTGGTACCAATATATAGTTTCATTACCAATCGGTAGTGTTTGTGTGATGCTCAATTTTTATCGACATGTCCAATAGTTATGTGTGTGACTGGTTGCAATGGCAACATGCTCTGTATTGTTTTCAATAGTTTTGTTCTCCAGGATGGTCAAAACGGTACGCTTGTGAAGCGGGTGGCGCAGAGGTCACTTCGAGAAGCGATCAGCCAAAAATGCACCAGACTGTGGCAAAATGCGCAGATTTGCAAGTACAAATCGTAAAAAGGTGAGGGCACCGTGACCTTTTCAATAGTCGAGATCTGCAAAAAGTGCATGGCCCCGTGGCAAGAGGCACAAGAGGCGTGTTGGCAAGTCAAAATGGTAAAACTGACAGGTTCAGAATGGTTCAGATGCCCAAAATTTAGGAATTGACCTTTCTGGATGTTCAAAGAGGAACAGTGCAACATGATCATCAACCACCACCACCATCACCATCACCACCACCACCACGACCACGACCCACCACCACCGCCACCACCACCACCACCACCCATCACCATCACCATCACCATCACCTTCACCTTCACCTTCACCTTCACCATCACCATCAGCATCACCATCACCATCACCATCACCATCACCATCACCACCATCCATCACTACCATCATCATCATCATCATCATCATCATCATCATCATCATCATCATCATTATCATCATCATCATCATCATCATCACCTTCATCATCAGCATCACCATCACCACCATCTCATCATCAAACAATCACTCAATCAAGCAATTAACAAATTAATGAATGAATGAATGAATGAATCAATGAATCAATGGACAAATATATATATATATTAATCAACTAATCCATCCAATCCTGCATTCACCATTCATCATTATCATCATTCACGAATCAGTTCAGAAAATCACCAGAGAAAATCATCAGCAGAAGAGAAACACCGAAACACCAGAGAGAAAAAAACATTAGCAGAGAGAAAACACCACAAAGAAACAAGAAACACCAGCAGCGATAAACACCAGCACCAACACCACCACCACCACCATCATCATCATCATCATCATCATCATCATCATCATCATCATCATCATCATCTTCATCTTCATCTTCATCTTCATCATCATGTTCTTCTTCATCATTATGTTCATCTTCATCGTCAGTGTCATGTTCATTATCATCATCATTGTCGTCATCATCATCATCATCATCATCATCATCATCATCATCATCATCATCATCTCAGCCATCCCTTTTTCTCTGTAGATTTCCTTTTTTTTCGGGCTCCACCTTGTGCACTCAATCTATTACCATGGTTACGATCAGCAAAATACAACTGTTTGGTGATCGTTTCAAACGTGTTTTCCCTAGTACCTGCTAAAGCAGCAACAGGTACGGGTGAATTGTTGCCGAATATCGACTGAGTTGCTGCTTGATGGTTGAGAATGGCTGCTTATGATGGGTTCATTAGTCAACCAACCAACCAAGCAAGCAAGCAACCAAGCAACTAACCAAGCAACCAACCAACCAACCAACCTCAAGGTCGATAATGGTTCACGATCAACCGTTGTCAGTTGGTTGTCAACAGTGGCTAATTGCCAGCAAAGTATGGCTAATCGTTGATAATCAATGGTGATCAGGACTGATCCTTCCATTGAGTAATCATTCCTAATGCCTTCTCACGAATGAGTGTTTCTCAAAATAGGGGTAGCCCCAAATCATTTAAATAAAACGACAATTTTGAGGGTTTCCCTTGTTGAGAAGCCCTAAACAGTTTGTGATTTTCTCTCAACTATGGAGGGTCATTACATAGATCTCCCCTTACGTGCATCATTGGCTCAAAATTTCTTTTGTGTGACCCAATCCCTCCTCATGACCAACAAGCAATTGACCAGACATTCAAAACATTCCACTCCAAACCCTCACAGAACTTTACACGAACCCAAGCTGCAGCAGATTACCAAAATGGACCTACGTTGCCTACATTGCTCTTGTGCTATGGTAGAAACAAAATGAAACAAATGGGGGTGCACACTCCTGAGTTCATGCTCACCCAGTTCCTAACAGTTGAAACCCATCAGATCATCCTGCGTAGGCATGCGTCATGCGTGAAGCCGAAGGTTCTGTCAGCGTAGCCATGCCCACCCAACATCGCTTGAGGTGTTGCACAAAGGCATTCGCCAGAACAACATTTTCGCCTAGCAGCTGACGTTTTTCGCGACAATGCGTTTGGACGTCCGTAGGTTGCTGCCCTTGATGTGCACTTGCACTTTTTGGTAGATTTGAACGCTGAGACATTCGTTGGTAACGCAGTCTACAGGCCAAATTCTGAGATGACTAAGGGAGTCAGCTATTCCCAAGAGAATCGTTCTGGTAAACTGCCAGCTAGATTGGTGAGGAGTTTCTGTGCAGGGAGCCGTATGGTGTGTACAAGTCACCTGATGTCACATGTGTTCATAGCTGTGTGTTTACGGAGTATTTGCTGTAGAGCTTGGCACCCAAATCGTGATCTGGAGGATGAACGGCTGTCGCCTCTAGTCAGAATGAAACTACTTCATTTCGATTGATCCCCACCGCCACCACATGTATATAAGTCTGATAGATCTTCTGACATTCTATTTGACATGTCTTCTGCCATTCTTTCTGGCATTCTATCCGACATATTTTCTGGCGTTGTATTCGATATATCTTCCGGCAGTTGCTTCGCCACATCTTCTGACATTCTTTCTGACACATTCTTTCTGACTTTAGTGTGACATTCCGTCTAACAATTCAATTCATCGCGCTTCCTGTCCTTTCTGACATATCTTCTGACATATTCTTTGATGTCCTATCCGACGTATTTTCTAACATTCTTTCTGGCATTCTATCTGTCATTTTTTTTTCTGTTTCTGGCATTCTATTTGGTATATCTTCTGGCGTTCTACCTGCCGGATCTTTTCACAGTCTATCTGCTACATGTTCTGACATTCTACCCGACATTGTATCAAAGAAACATGTTGAGGTCCGGAAGGGACCAATGTGATCCGGAGCTTGTGGTAAGATGGGTGAGGAGGGGTGAGGTGAGGTGGAGGAGAAGGGGCTTTGAGAAAATCTATCAACCCCTACCTGAAAGGTGGGGAATAATAAAAGAAATATATTTATTTGCAAGATTGTTGAACCTACATTCACCAGCCTGGTGCCTGGTACCAGCATTGACAGTGATCAGAACCATTACTGTATTAACTAGTTCTGTTCATCCATCAAAGACAAGCCATTACTGGTTGATGTTTTGAATATGCTTCAACTATCTTGTTTATTTCCCCTAATTTTTGGCGTGGCTTACGTTGATTGACTGATGATATCCTTGCTCAAGTAACCACCAATCAGATCATGATAGTCTGACCACTTCCGAATTTCCACAGTGAAATGAACAGCTACTAGTCTGCTATTTTCACCAGCTATTAGTCATCATTGAGCATTTGGTGTTTTCGTAAAATGGGTGTACGCCAAAGATGGTTGGTGTATTGCTGTATATGGTTTACATTGGATGATTTGGAGGTAGCAACCATGTATGAAAATTGACATTCAGAATATGTTTCATTGATGATTCAATTGATGGATATTTGGAGGTACCCCTATGGCTTGAGAAACCACCATCTTCATGATTTTGACCACTTCCGAATTTGGCCAGTCGGGGACTGTTTCTTGACACCGCGCGCGCCGGTGAAGTTCCTCACAGTTGAGCTGTCATGAGGCGCCAGCAGCTGCGCGAAAGCTTTCCAGTAACAAAACCTGATGATCGATGATGATTGGTGATGATTGATGCTGTTTGATGATGATTGATGATTGATGATGTTTAGTGATGATTGGCGATGAATGATGATGATGATTAGTTAGTGGTGTTTGATGATGATTGATGATGATTGTTGATGATGGATGTATGATAACTTTTGCCATTCATACTGAGGATTGATGATTAATTTTCATACAGCTGAAATGATTGATGATGCATAATGATGAATGATGGCTGTATATTGGTGTTTCTTAGCATAGGTGACTCCCAAGTTATGCTTGCTTTACTACTGTAAATGATTACTATTGGATGATTTGGGGGGTCCTCTATTTTGAGAAACACCCATGTGGTTGTGTAACAAGTGGCAAACTCATTCTGTTTGGTTGACCGATGTTAGAGTAATGGTTGGTATAAATCATCATGATGATGAATGATGGTTCACTTTTCGTGATTCACTCTTGGACCAATCTTCATCAGTTGATATTATTTGCAATTACCACCGTAGATCAAATTTGAAGTAACAACATCTCACCATAACAACATACTTTGAGCATACGGGAGGATATCATGAAATAAGTGCACCATGGTGGACTGATCCAACTTGTGTTAGCTATAGTGAATCATGTTTAACTATGGACTTCATGCAATTGCCTGAGAACAATATGGGGCACAAAAAATCCGATCTCACCCACAACCATGGTGGCCCGTACAGTGGGTAGCTCGGTACACACTTGATGATCATTCTTCAACTACATCCACTTCGAGGAGTAGCATTGGCTAATGACGGTTGTTGGTGATCCTGTATTGCAAGGAATACTGACCGCCATGTGGCAAATATTTGATCATTTTTAGGTGCTCAATCATGTCTACTGAAGGTAACCGATAGTTATAATTGTACTGATTGACCTTGGCCATTCGTTTATCAGTCATTCTAACGATGTTCGTTGGCTGGTGGTGTTCATAGCTGTGCGATTGTTTAACACCCAATAGTCACATCTCGCGGAGTATCAGGCTGATCAGTAGCCCAAAGTTCGGGTGGGATATGTTGGAATGATGGGGGTCCAGGGTACCAATCAAAACTTTGGTTCCCACCTTGATAAACCTGTGCATTCCCTAAAAATAGTTCCTGAATCGAGTTGCGTTTTCTAAGCCTGTGAATGGGTATCCAAAATCTGTTCTGAAAACAGAGAGAATCACTGGGGTCTTTCTGTAGGTCGTCATAGGTCATCGTATATTCGATTGCCTTCGGGATGTTTGGGGTGTTATAGACCACTTAAATGCCATGTGCACATATAGATGTGTTCTTATATGTTTTCATATGTTGCAGTTTTTACACACTCAAATTGATTGATGAATCATTATCTAGATATTCACCTGCAGATCTTGATATACACATGTTCCAATTCATGAAACATCATTTACATACAGTATTGACAGAAATCGAAGACATAGCATTGTTCCTAAATCATTTCTACACACACATCTATATATATAGAACGCATATGAACTCACACAGTAGTTTCTTTATACAGCTGCATAAGATCACAGATGCGTTCAAAAGATTTGGTCAATTTTCCCCGACACAGAAACTTCACTGGTTCAATTTTCAAGCTGATTCCATGTCATTATCATGTTAACGCTCTTAAATCACCATCATTCAAAATAAGTTCCGTTATTGATGTTGGTCATTATTGTTTTTTGTTGCTTGAAATGACACCTTCTTTTGAACCAAGCACGAGCCAACAGCAACTACTGGAAACACAACGGAAACATGTCTCCGCACAGCGAATCGTAGCAGTATTTAGCTCCTGAGCAGTGGTCAAATCGCGTTGCGCTTTGGTGCTTGGCTGGTGCGCAGTCGTGGCACGTTCAGTTATCGCATGCCATAGCTGACCTTGGTCTCAGGAAATCAATGATGACTGGCTGGTGGGAGCTGCTTGGAGCCAGGGCTTGGGCCATCCCTTTAAAAGGGCAGAGGGAGAATCTACCGGTGCCACCCAGTGATTCTCAGGGATGGACATGACCAACCACAAGCAATGCCTTGTTTGATTCTAATCCTTGGGCTGATGACAACTATCTAGCATCTTTGCAAATATTAGATCTAAGTTACATGTTTGGTTGACCTATTGCTGCAGACTGTAGCGCACTACCCTCGTCAACCACCCATCCTAAGATGGCATGGCTGGGGATTCATCCGTTGACAGTATCTCCATGTTGTAACCATGATGGTAGGCATCATTGTAACCACGGGCAGAACGTGCCCCCGTCTTTATGTATACAGATTGCCATGCCTTTTGTAACACATCCGTCACTATCGTTTGGATACAATGCCTCTGAATAACTTCAAATATACTTGACGGGAAACTAATACGGGTCTTCCCAATTGACCCTATACCAATGGCAAACTATAACCCTACCTGAGAGGGTCTATATGCATTTCAGGAGGGTGATCTCATTACCAGGTCAACTTTTGCAAGACATTTTGGTATGTCGTTGGATCAAGTGGATACCAAGCAACTATTTTGTCAGATATTTCGCCAAGAACAATCCAATCATCACTTTGGGCGGTACAAAAGTCAACTTTGTGAAGAGTGTTTTATGGACTGCCGCTTTGCTCCTGGTGGTTCATCCTGGGCAAGGACCAGCGTCAAAGCAATGACTGGTCAGCAGCTGGGGCTGCTAATAGCTGGTTCTTAGTTCTTCACAGGCCGAACTTTGACGAACCATCATCAACGGCGGCACATGATACAGAAGATTTGACCACTGCTTATTTGTTTTTTATAGACACGAAACTAACCCTCCGAAAAGAGGTGTTGGCCGGTACAGAAGACCTTTTTGTCCAGAGAATGCTCGGACAGGATTTGTTAATTAATGCCAATGGTAGTGCCCCCACAGCATTGTCACAAAGCCATCGAGGACACGCACACACAGAAAACCATTGTGTTTAAAGCGGAAACTTGGGGTACACCATTGATCTTTTGGAGCCCGGGCACGAAGAGGTGGACATGAAGTGCCTCGGGAAAAACCGCGAAGTGGCATGGGTCGCGATATAACAAGTACCTGTGTGGTCCATTTGTCATGGAATATGTTGTTTTCAATTCTTCATCGACAGTAGATAACAGTGGTGGATAGTTGCCCAAGTGGTCTGACTAGCATTGGCTCCTGGTTGGCAAATCATGGCCAATGCATTTTCATACAAAAGCATTTTTGCATGTATATCAATATTTACAGAGGTACATTCAAAGGTAACAAGTATTTATGTTCAAACTGTAAATTCGTGTTTCTGATTTATAGTCACCCAACTATATATATATATATATATATATATGGATAAGTTGGAATTTATACATGTTTTGCATTTAGTTATGTACAAGACATGTGCAGATGATTTTATCATCATCCTCATCCTCCTCCTCATCATCATCAGCAGCATGATCATCACCATCATCATCATCATCATCATGATCATCCTTATCTTCTTCCTCCTCCTCATCATCTTCGTCGTCATCATCATCATCATCATCATCATCATCATCCTCATCGTTCTCTTCATTGCCAGCAAATGCATCACCATGTTCATTGACACTTTAATGTTCATCATCATCATCATCATCATCATCATCATCATCATCATCATCATCATCATCATCATCATCCTTATCTTCCTCCTCCTCCTCATCATCGTGGTTGTCATCATCATCATCATCATCATCAGCATCATTGTCATGTTCATCGTCAGTGTCATTGCCATTGTCATCGTAATCATCATCGTCATTGCCATTGTCAGTGTCATCGTAATCATCGTCATTGTCATTGTCATCGTAGTCATCGTCATCGACATCGACATCGTCATTGTCATTTTCATCATCATCATCATCATCATCATCATTATCATCATCATCATCATCATCATCATCATCATCATCATCATCGGCAGTGTCATGGTCATGGTCATGGTCATTGTCATCTCATTGTCATCGTAGTCATCGTCATCGTCATTGTCACTGTCATCGTAGTCATTGTCATTGTCATTGTCATCGTTGTCATCATAATCATCATAATCATAATCATCAGCATCATCATCATCATCATCATCATCATCATCATCATCATCGTCATCATCATCCATTTTATCCTGGTCATCGTCCTCATCCTCAGAGCAACACAATAGCAGAGAATAAATACTACAGAGCAGCGTTAGGAGAGATAAAACACCAGAGAAAAAACACCAGCAGCGATTCAAAAAACAGCATCAATCAGCACTATTATCATAATAATCATCATCATGGTCATCATCATGATCATCATCATCATCATCATCATCATCATCATCATCATCATCACTCTCATCATCCCCCTCAATCTCATCATCACGATCATCACCATTTTTTTTTCGAACTCCATCATCATTATCATCATCATCATCATCATCATCACCATCATCATCATCATCATTTTCCATCCTCTTATTTCATGGATACATCCAGCACTACCTCCTGTAGTCATGTTTCTTCCTATGTGCGATTTTTCTTGAAACTTCGGCCACCCCTTTGTGCGGTCATCATGTTAGATATTGGATGAGCTGGATTGATTTGGAGGGTCGGCATTTTTCAGAGAAAACCATTTAGATTTGCAAAATATGTGCGCATAAAATGGTCACAGAGTCACATACAAAGTTTTTTATTTTACATTTGTCACATTAGAACATATATGTTCACATGCGTCGCGCACGGTTGGACATATGCATGTGTATTCAAAAATGCTTGGACAGTATATGTGGGAATTCTTACCCATCTTGTCTCTACAGAATGCATGTCATTCAACATGTGGTCGTTTCTCAAATTTGGGAGCCGCCAAAAATGTTGGTTTACTACGACAAATTGTTCATAAAGGATGATAACTGAGGACACCCCAATTTTGACAAGCTACCATACGCACGGGTTCATTGCATCAGTTTTACCATGCAAGACACACTCGTCGCCTTGATGCACTGTCCACCTGTTGCACGTTGGGACTCGCCTGGACGGCTTGATGGCGTGCAGCTCGGGTATCTCCATTACTTGAGGAAGTCGGATTGGACCATGGAAGATCGTCCCCAAAGGGTGGTCCAATGAGGAGAGAAGATCTCAGTTTGTAGGTCCAATGGTCCATTGGAATCAGGAGTATGTCCATCACTGGTGGATTTTCTGTGTTCGTTTTTTAAACATCCTTGACCCAAGATTTGTTTCTACATACTCAATCATACTTTGTGGTCCTTCCAACAAGGACAGCCCGAGGCGATTGTTGTTGCGTTCGATTTGTAAATAAGCAGCTGATCAACCGTCCTTGTTGGCACACCCGGCCCCCGCATGTGGTTTGTCATTTTCCTCGGTCATTACTCCTTAAAGATTCTGAAACCTTTGATGCATTATCATTCAATTTTTCCAATCTGGTTGCAATCTTCAATTGCAACAACATTGTCATTTCATTTCATTTTCAACCATTCACCTGCTAATTGTTGAACCATCGCCATGTCAATCCCTATGGCCGGCCGATCCACACAAAATTATGGATGTTGAACCACCTATTTACGATGAAACTGACGGTGGTTGATTCATGTTGATTTGGATTTGTTTGAACCCCCCTACATTGGATGGTAACCTGATGATGGTGTATTTTAATAGGCACAGTTTTATGATCTAGGAAATCAGATGAAGGAACCAACTCAGATGACCAATGATCACCTACTGACAGAAATCATAGCTAGTACAGTATTCATTAGTGACTAATGACAGGCTCACAACTAGTAACTATCGGCAAATGGTTGGTTGGTTAGCAAATGGTTTGTTGGTAGCCAGCAATTGGTTAACCGGGGTGGCTCAACCAACACAAAATGCATCGGATCCTGATTCGTGACCACGCTGTGATCTCCCGGTTCAGCCTTGGACCCAGACCCAAAAGACTTGATTTGGGCAGAGAAAATGGTGGCCGTCACCCAAGCTGTGTCGAATGCTGGAGAATGCTATCGATGGTCAACAAAGGTTCATATTTGTGAGTTATAATGATTGACGATGGATAATTGATGGTTAATGATGGTTTGACTCATCATTGTAGATGAATGGTAATGACGATCAAAAGTTCAGATATGATAGCTATGAGTGGGAGCTAATCATGGTTGAAAACAGTTCCCATGAATAATGGTCAGTAGTGGTTTCAACTCGTTGATCATGTGGGTTAATGATTGATGGCAGACTCTTCACGTCCGATGATCACTGAACCCCTGAACTGTCGGATATGAAGTACCATGTTTCTCTTCTGATCATGTTTGCTATCATCTCAAGGTTCTTACTAAGCAAGCACAACCCACAATTCTATCTTAGCAATATATGATTGGTGACGATTAGTAGCAGAACTGGTGGGCAAGTTGTCATTGAATCATGGTGAATCCAAATGGATTGCTAGATCGCTCTTTGGATACGCATCTCCACCGTCAAGGTAGTGATATTCGCCTTGGTGGAGATGGGCTTCGTTCACCCACACGGGGCCACCATGGTTACACTGTGGTACTAACCTAGAAATAGAATTCTGCCATAGCGCAGATTTTCTTCAGGAAAATAAGAATTTTTGGTCCATTTTGATCCATTTTTTGGTCCATTTTGACCCTCCAGGTTAGTCTCTCAGAGGGCATTTTCCAGGGAGCCAACCCCGTGGCCCTGCCTATCCAAGCATTGCAACAGTGATTCGTTACCCCTACGACCAAGTGACCCCTGATGACCCGCTAGGTACGGTTGCTCGGCGAAGATCCTGTCTTTGAGAAGTGCATGACACAGGTGGTTGCGGAATTGCCAACAAGATGGGGATGGAAACATATGGGAAGGCTGTCATAGTGTGACGCGATACAATGATATGAATGATATGTTTATAGTATTTTATATTTATATGATGTAGATGCTTCAACGCAAAGATCAAAATGTATATATTAATGTATTCATTTGTTACATCAACATAGACAAAAATGTTCAAATGCAAGCACAGATACGGTACATGTATGTGTGTATACGGAAATATATAGGTATATGTGTAAACATTTACTGTAGATCTTGCTACATGCAGCTAATACAAATATGTGTTTGTGATGATTTTGTTGCTACCAGCTTTTGATCGCGGCACCTTGATCACAAGACTTGATCGCCATTGGGATTGGTCCCAGCCAACTTTTCTCTGAGAGCGAGGATGAACACACCACGCGCTACTATGCTTGTCTTGGGCATGTCAAATCAAACAAACAATGCAGTAAAAATTAATGCTGTTACGTGTCCACATGATGTTGCATGTTTGTACGCATGTAGGTACGTGTGTTTGTGTGATGTAGTGCCGGGTACTCATGTGATGCAATGTATTGTAATCTAAAGCAATGCAATGTCATGCTATTAAAGCATGTTTGTGTGAGTGATGTGTAGTAATATCTATCTTATCATGTTAACTCATGTAATGCGATGTCGAGATGTACTGTATGTATGTAGGTACCTATGGATACACATGTCATGCATGAACACACAAAAATGTTCTCGTATATTATCTTGGATGTTTATTTACACTTGCAGAAGTAATGTTCCAGGTTTTGCTTGTGTGTGCATTTACAGTAGTAGAGTCCCACAGTTGTTTGCTGATTGATTTGCATCGGATCAGTCCCTTTCCCATGGCAACAATTCAAAACTTTTGTTTGCAATATACGGTATACTGTAAAACAACAATATGTTTCTTAAGATTAAGCACGTTTCAATTAGGTATATGTGCAAGCAGATTTTTTCAGTGGTCTATTCTATCGTGACTTGTGTATTTGTTTTAGGGAGATTCCACTGAACAAGTTTTGCCCCATATTCAAAAAATATGACTATCGTTTTTGGTTTTGGTCGATAATCTATAAGTATAGTAATTATTCATTTTTGTCTTGGAGCAAAAAAAGTAATATGGTTTCTTTACAAGAATTGGGCATATCCTTCCCAACATCCTTGCTATCACTTTTGTTCGATTCCAAAATCCAAAAAGGAAGATTGCAGAAGGTGAACGCGAAAGCTGATTTTAAAACGAATACCTGGCTGATTTCCAGGTTTTGTTCATCCCCAAAGTTGCAGAACTCTTCGGGTTTTTAGATGAGAAAGGTCATGAGCCCCTACTGTTTTAAATTGATACCCCGCCAGAATTTGTACTGATTGGGATTGGGATTTGCTAGGGGAAAGGGATTACTTGGTGTTGATGCTTTATTGCATGCATGAGCGTACAGATATGTTTGAGATTGACCAGTAAATACTGCGGTGATGGATACTGCATGACAACAGCATGTGGATAGTACGGTCAGTAGCATAGTCATAATATATGATGGTAAGAACAACGTGTTGGTGATAGTTCGTTATAGAAGTGATTGACAAATGTTGATCGTAATGTAACCCCCAGCCGTGGGCCCAATATTTGTACATCTCCGGTTCCTGGGACTCTACTTGGCATGTTCCATCTGAAAAAATACCGAGAGATCCAAGAGTATGTGCTCAGGGGCAAAAACTAATCACAAACTGGGAGTGAACCATCAAGCGTGCTACACCCAACCTGAACTGCCCATGGGATAGTGATTGCCACTTTTGTTGGTTGGATCATGGTTACTTTTGGATTCATGTACGGTTTTGCAGAAAAGGGGTACCCCGCATTGATCACTGTGCAATAGTCATGCAGAGTCTGCATAGTAAAAAATCAAGCGTAACTTTGGGATTCCCTATCTTAAGAAACCACAATATAGTAGCTGTTCCAACATGAGTTTGTTAGTGACGATCCCCTATATTATAAACCATCAATGATTAACCATAGTTAACCACTTCATGTGCTATGATTACATCAACGAAGTGTTGATCCACCCTTACCAACAGAAACGCATTTCCGGGCATGGCCAGGGGAGTGAAGATGGTTCCACGGAGAACCAGGCACCTGAAGCGTCATTTTTTTCATGTGAAAACATGTGAACTTGTCGGTTGAGCGGTCAAAACATCTACAACCCTGATGTGTTTTCGTCACGCTACCCTCTCCTGTATCCGTCAAACTGAAATGATGGTTTTGAAACCAGATCGGGAACAGCAGCTAACCAAGCAGATTTCCAAGAAATTCTGCTTCAATCTCAGGGAGGTTTGTCACTGCTTGGGCCGATCCCAACATGGTGCAATCCATACATAGTAAATCCTAGGCGCATGAAACTGGTGAAAGCAATGACGGGGGATCATGACCAACAATAGCGAATGATCCTTAGACTAGGCGCAGTGCAATGCGATGAAAGAAACCGAGCAGCTTTGCATGTTTCAGTCACCGTACCAGCGTTGCGGAAGGGTCCGGTTGATGATTGTTATCGGGGGTTCCTCTGCTGTGAACTTGTTAAAACTTCTTGCGGGAAGCACAGTGGCAACAGAACCATAGCTGGTTGCTAGTGATCATCCTTGCTCGCCTTGTGGAATTCACCATGGTAAACTGGTAGCGATGAGCTTCGAAGGGGATCAGGTAAGGGCCGTGGTTTGGAGCTCCCAGGAGAACCAAATGCCGGTTGCTTTTCGCACACCGCCTGGTCCAGTGCCATATGGCCTTACTGGGATGGAATTTGGTCTGGGAGCTGCTGACAAGGTCAGGATGCGCAAGGGGATAGGGGGAACCCACCCAGGAGGCCGCCGCACCTTGAAGTAATGGCTAGTGCTGTGGCATCGGGGGCACCGCGTTCCCGCAGATGCGGTGTTATGGTTCAAACGACCATATGATGATAAGATCATGACCAATGTCATTGACCATTCGGTGGTCGCATTTGTTCATGTTTGAAGATATGGCTGTGGGTCATTGACCATTCGGTGGTCGCATTTGTTCATGTTTGAAGATATGGCTGGGGGGCAAAACCCTGTACCCCTGCTTCCCTTATTATTACCCATTGTTCCCTATTGTTGTTGGTGGAAATCCCCCATTAGTTGGTAGATTATGCGATTGATGTCGTTTCATTTCTTGCCACACCCAGCCATTGAATTCACCACGGATCCATGGCCCACCGCCCAGCTTCGTGTGCTACGAAACTGGACCAAAGAGATGAAGGTCGGGCGCGACAGCACCGGTGAATGCCCAGCGTCTCATGGTGACCGAGGATGGAGAAGTTGAGCAACTATGACCAACTAGCACCACCAACAAGAATTTAGATCCTTACCATCATGATAATTTGGTAATTGCCAACAAAAATAAGTAGATCATTATAAACTACTTTAGCAATGAATGGCTGTTGGTCAATAGCATTGGGATGGGGTCAAAATGCCTACCAAGTTGGGCATTCGTGAACAACCAGAGTGATGCCGCTGGATGGCAAGCTTGTGTTGCTGGAGGTTGCTGGAGGTCCCAAAAGGTTGGACGATGTTGGACGATGGAGGTATCTCTGATTTGTTTGTTGCGTTGCTTCAGATGTCACCTGCAACGGGTTCTCGGAAATAGCCAGACCCTACAAAAGGCTATTCCAAGAGTAAATAGATCCACGGAGTTTCCAGAAGTGTTTTGGTGACCATTGCTTCGTACCAGGTGACTGTAAATCGATCAGTACACTCCAACAGCGATGGTAGGGATGTGGTGACCTAGACTGGCCCTAACAGCTACCACCTTAAACCAAACAGCGGCGCAAGCTCTGGATTTGATTTCCCTTCAGCCGCTGTTTGCTCGTCCTGACTTTGGGGGCCATGTGGGGCACCATTTTTCAAATCCACCACGCTGTACAAAGATGCGAAATAGGTTCAATCCCAAGGGGGCTTGCAAGTCTTATTTGACATGACCCGGCTCCTTCGAGGACAAGCCGCACTCGGACAAGACGCGTGTGTTGTGCCTCTCGGCTTCCGTGATGGTGGCTATTGGAGAGGTGTAGTCGATATCGAAAGCTCCAAACTGCTGAGCAGTCACAGAAGACGTGGTTCCTTAGTTTTCCGTTGGTAGGTTTTACCTCAACACGTCATGTGTGGTCGCATAGCCCTGCCAGTCCTCCAGATGTAGCAAGGCATTCATTGGGGCCTGATGGGGTTCCTACCTCCAAGGTCATGGGTTGACTACTGTGGATCAATTGCTAACCATGGATGGAGGATGGTTAAACCAACCATGGGTTAAGCAACGTTTCAAGCATGCGTGATGAGGAGGATGTACTATAAACCCATGGGGTTTGTTATTCTGAATGGAGATGAACCAACAGTTTCCATGGCGTTTTGCCTGCCCAGTTTGGGACAGGCCTACACGGATTGACCAACTGCACAGCCAACCGTTGCTGTGCAACAATTCGTGTTTGCACCCTGCAGGTCCGGTGGCTAGCGTAGCAGGGTGTTTTCCGGTCGGGAAAAGCACCAACAGCTCGGGGTGTTCGGAAGCTTTGCATTGGAGTTTCCCCTGTTTGATATGATTACCCTAGGACTCCAAGAACCATTGTTTCCATGTTTTTTACGAAAACCACCATTGTTTGACCAAGGAATTTAAGCTACCAAATGGGATCAACCAATGTTGTAATGGTGGTGGAATCCCAGGGATTAGTATTCAGCAGATTATGGCTGGCAAATGGATATGACCATGCCAACCCGGTTCTAGATATAGTTAGGATTCACCAGCATGTTTGATTAACAACTGTTTATTCTTTGCTGGTTGGTCATTTGAACCAAGAAGAAACAGCATGCTGAATTGCGTGTGGGGCTATCCAATCATCAATAAATCATGGGTTGATACTCAGCAATCATCAAAACCAGGCGCTATCTCATTAACCACCATTAAACAGCTTCTTCACCAGCTAAACAAGTTTATTCTCCAGCTAAACCAACTGGTTTGTTTAGTCGTGCTTCGGACGGTGAGCCACGGGTTTTGCAACGTTGCGCATTGGCGCGGTTTGGGACCAGCCACACAGATTGGGGCTGGTAGGTTGAAGGTTGATATTTCATTAATTATTGGTTATAATTAATGGGTAGTAAGCATGTTAGCTAGTCTTCAACCATTATTAACCAATATGATTGACCATCATTTCAACCATGGGTAATTCATCGGAGTAATATTGGTTCATAATGAGAATCGTCAATTACCCATGGTTAACCAGCTGGTTAACCAAGCAGTGTTTAACAATGATGCTTAAAACATGTTGGTAGTTAGTTCTTACCCATACATATATAAAGGTCAACCAACTGTTGGTAAAACCCACTATATTTTTAACCACTAGAATGGTTGATATCTTTGTTGATGAATGTTTTATTTGTTAAGCACTTCGAATGGTTCTTAGTGATGCAAATCGGGTGGCTCACACCGCTCCAGGTTTGGAATTGGGCTGTGGCCTCGGGGTACGGAGCTCGGCGGGGCTCGGCGGAGCTCGGGCACCGGTGCCATGTTTCATAAAAGGGAATAATAAGCAACAATAACAAGGAAACCAGTGGTAAATGATAGGGGAACCTGGGGTACAGGCTTTTGACCCACAGCCTTGTAGGATGATTTCTTTTTGATTGTAGAATATTTTAGGCATCATTTTATAGTACCATTTTTTGCACTGATTTGAGTTTGCTCTTTGAGGCATTGAGCATTGATGCTTTCTTACACTCAGCAACGTGGAAGCGCAGCACACGGGTGGCATCTCAGAGGGGCCGGGCCAGGCGCGAGACGTTCGAAGGGAATTGGAGAAGGTGCAGCCCCTGCGCAGCCGGTGATGGTGGTTTCCCAAGACCCGTGGGGATCGCCCAAAAATGGTTGGTTTATGTTGGTTGATTATTTAAGATGGTTAAAGGATGATTTAGGGGTACCCCGATTTTGAGAACCTTATGGGGAGAAAGCACAGGACCGCAGTTGCGCAGCTGCTGCCACGCAGTGTCTCAGACTTGATGGGATACTACAACAGCGTTGACCTCATTGACAGGCCTCCTTGATTTGCGCGTATGGGGAACAATGTAGCCAACCAGACATCGTCTTTTTTTTTTGGGACCTGCAAGAACAACTGGTTGGAAGATAGGGTTGACTGACCTTGGTGGGGGGGGTGAGAATCAATCCATGATTGGGGATTGCAAGTATTGGCTAAGCGGGTGTTGATTCGTCAATTAGAGGGGTTGTTCTTTTACCCACTAGTATGGAACAGCATGTAGCAGTTGCCATGACAACCGCATACACACACACATGAATATATATATATATATAGACCCAAAAAGATGTGCACGTATTGCATGTTTGTTTCATGATTATTACAACTCTTGTTGTCTATGTACCGATTGCATTGAATTATTTGCTCAAAGCCTAAACTTGCTACTGTTAATCCTAGCGTGAATTGATTGGGAATTCTTGATACTCAGCAATTATGAAGAATCGATTTGAATTTTTGAACTTGGTCGCTAGATAAGATTGCATGACAGGGGATCATGGACATGTTTTGGCTGACTTCATATAAATTTTGCATGATGAATCGATGGTGTTCAGCTATGGTCAATGACTAGCAATTAGTGGATGGTCATTCCTCAGTCATGAAAATTACCAGTCCGAGGTATTTGGTCTTTGGAAATTCTCAGTGACCAGTAGAGTAGATGTTGGGAGCCTATGGCAACCCCATCCGCAAATGCACCCCGGTGGGCAACGATTTCCTTGTCGATATTGATGGTTCCGGATTTGGTGTATCTTTATCATTGGCAAAAGGGCCAACCTGCCAACATGATCTACATTCTTGATCCAATGTCATGGATGATCTTATTCATTGGTGAGCTTGGGGTCCAGAACAACAACAAACATCTCTGGGGGTGGTGAAACCAGCATCCTAGTTCTGATCGAAGCACCAACGAGTTTCCCACTTGCCCTAACATCCGGGGGCCCCACCCTGGCACTTGTTGCATCATGACCTTGGTGGCGGTGGTAGATGGGCTCAGGCTTGGCAGCTCCGATGTTGGTTTAGAGGTTCGGTGTAGATCTCTCCACTCAGAATCAACAGCTATCCGGTTTGACTATGTTTGAGTGCTATTTTTCATTTCCCCACATGTATTGTGTTTCATTTTCCCACATGTATTGTCTTTCATTTTCCCAACTGTATCAACACATGATCAGTTGGTTGAGTCATATTCTTCATAAGGGTGGTTCAGCCACCAACCAGTCTAGTGATGCTCGTTGTGTATTTTTGGATACAGGCACATTTGCACTTGACCAGATGCACCTACATGCAGGTAACAGTCATCACAGTGCCCCCTGGTTGGGGTTTTCAACAACACATTTCCGTCGCCGCAGGTCATGGACATGTTTCCTTCGGCCAAGTGAGCTCAAATGGATGGAGACAGCTGCCAACAGCAATCAATCGATGGGCAAAGAAGGGTTCAAGACCAACGGTACGTGACAAGTTTTGATTGATTGGTTGGATCCATGGTCAAGCCGCCAAAAAATCATTCTGCCAAGGCATCAGCACCGGTGACCAACAGAGAACACCGCTCACGGATTGTTGCCCCGCATTGTTTAAAGCGTTTGTGCGAATGTTTAAAGCTGTTCATGACAAGAGGGGTATGATTACACCATAGTCAAGTTGTTGGTGATGGCAACACATGGGCTTGTCCACAAATGGTGGTACCGGTACCTACTGACTAACCAGTCAATAGTAAGTGGAGAAGCTGCCAATTTTTGGGGTACATCACGTATGGACAACCTTACAGGACTGTTTGATGCTTGAAGCCATTCATGGGTGATGTATTGTTGAGATGCGTCCAGTGGGGAGTGATATGGTCCCATACCACTGAACGAGTATGTCAAATATATATATATATATACACAATCTGAGCCCCTGTAAATGATAGTTTTTTTTTGCTCCAATATATGATTGGTACAACTCCTATACAAGTGATGGGTGAACTGAGGGCCGGGATCAGAAGCAGCCATAAGGGGAGACCTCCACAGCCAAGGACGACCAGTGACTGGTCATGGCTATGGGATTGGCTCACAGCCGCCCGCAGGACCCACAGCAACGTATTACCATTGTTTAGCAGATGGGGAAGATAAGCAAGATCCCCATTCGCAGATGCGCAGTATAAGTAATGCACAGAATCATTACATTGGTGTGGTTGAATATCTTGTATTTGTGTATGTTTTGCATTAGATTTCTCCACTGCCTGGTTTCTTTCTGTTCCACATGTCAGGACAAACTGCAGCCCATAATCCCCTGAATTTTCTCCGCATATGGAAAATCACCGGCCACTAGCCACGTTGGATTCAGGGGGACCACCAGACTTGCTTTCGAATCATGTGGCTATGGGTCAAAACCCTGTACCCCTGGTTCCCCATCATTAACCATTGATTTCCCTGCTATTGTTGGTGATTATCCCCCTTGGTTGAGAGATATTGACCCTTAGCCACGTAACCACACACCAGGAACCCATTGGAACCATCCCATGCCGGAGCTCCCAGGTACATCCGCATTAATCGAGAGGCCGAGACCAGCTGTGCCACCACTCTGATGTGCACGCCAGCGGTATGAAACCTTCGAGAGCTAGACTCACATCCCAACAGCTAAACATAAGTGATGATAAGCGTGGTGCCGGATGTGAACAGCTTGGGTACCAAGGAATTTCCCAAAACCATTTGATCATAATTGGTCCTTTGCATTTGTTTGCCGCAAAGGATCGGTTGATGGGAGATTAGCGTGCTCAGAATGAAGACATGGGCTGCACCCCAAGAGATGAACAGAGTGGATGAACAATCCGGGCAGAACCAAACGATTGATTCTTTGTCATTGCTAGTGAGTCATACTTATCGTTTGGCCTTTGGTTCTATGAACCCATTAAACCAACAATGACAAAGAACTCAACTAAACCAACAATGACAAAGAACATCAAAGAACTCAAATACCTGGTTTTGTTCGTGATTTTTAGTGAGCTGACGAGCCGAGCACATGTTTCAGTCGCAGCAAAGTTGGGCGACCTGAAGTTGGACCACGAAGTTATCTCCATGCTGCACTATACCATACGGAGTCAAATGAACAAATGAAACATGATTATGATTATCTCCAAGATTCATGAAACATCAATCAATGAAACATGAAACATGGAGTCAAACAAACACATGAAATGAAACGTGATTATGATTCTCTACGGTTTGGACTTACCAATGTGTGGTGTTGAAACTGACCAACTGTGTGGCATATTGGACTTCAAATAGCTTTAACACCACATTGTTGGTCAGTCTATTTCCGTCAATCTATTGCTGTTACGATCGCAAAGTCAAGAAATCATAGGCGGCCGAGAACTATAGCTGAGCACTGGAACTTCATAGTCTGAAGTATGGGATAGAAACAGTTGGGCCCACCCTCGATGGTGATGGTGGCCAGAAAGTTCTTGTATACGTACGCTGACTGAAGGTACTTTATCCATGTTTCCTTCATTTTGCACACATCAGTCAATACACTAGCCATCCGCCACCCGTCATCAAGCATTGGAAATTGTCGTTGAGTATCGATCATGACATCACTATCAGTGACTTTCAATCACTCTTGCCTTTGGCAACCCTGGCAAAGCAATACATCATCCAAGATTCTAGATGGTTTATTGAGAAAGGATGGAAAGGAAAGGTCATGTTCCATTGCTATGCTTGGTTGCCAGAGGATCATTGATCAATTGTTGACAACTATTTGCTATGCCCATTCAACATCACTACTTTCTGTAACCAGAGAATTGTTTAGATGTTTCAAGCATATATTAATTAACAAGTTTCATAATCAGTAATCAACTTATTCGATTGCGAGAGTAGATTGATACTTCCAGATTAGATTGCCAGAGAAGATAAACCAGATCAAATCTAATAGCTTAATGACCATTGTCAACAACCAATTTGAATCAACATGGCGCTGAACGCAGCCACGAATCGTGCTGTTAGGACGATTCGACCTTTCCGCGACCAGAATGGCAACCCGGAGGAAATGGTAGGGATGGTGCTGCGAACGGTATGACGAGTTGGAGTCATTTTTTGGAAGGTTGCATGATTGGCAAAGCAAATGCTGAGATGATCCCACAATTAATTAGGTTTAGCAATAAACCAACCATTTGTGGGGTCCCATATTCTAAGAAACTACCCATATGCAACATACGACTACATACCACTACATACTTGTTTTCTCCCCAATAGTTTGCCATGGGTGGTTGACAAAACTTTTCAGAGGGGTCGAAATCACCAAACAGAACAGTAGTTGAGACGGAATGCAAAGCACGGATTGATTATTTTAGAGCAGGTCCTGTCGGCCATGGCCCCGTGAAAGAACTGTACTGCTGCTTGTGGTGCCACTCCAGGGGCTTAAGAGGAACCTTGCACAGAGCATCGATTGGATACAGCGCTGTGCACAGCCGCCACAGGGGGTTGTTGGGTCACTCCAGGCAGCCTAATGATGATAGAAAGTTCGATTCAAAAGCATCAAAGAATTTGGCACTGGGTAGTGAATGATGGGTTGATGATGGTGAATGAGGGGTGAATGATAATGATAGGTTAGTGACGGATTGATGACAGCTTATAGTTTTATGATGGGTTAGTGAGTGGCTAATGATGGATGAATGATAGGCTAATGATTTGTTAATGGGATTGTTTATCACAAATTTTGTACGGGCGAGGGTGCAAGATTGAGTTTAGCACACATAGCAACAGATTGACGAAGCTTGATAACGTAGTGTACGTGGTTCATGTTTGGGATTTCAAGGAAAGCCATGCTTCTTTGAGCCCCACTTTGTTGCATGAATAGGAAAAAACACATTCTAAACACATTTATATTGTTTGATGGTACTTCATGAGCTAGACATGGAAACATTGGCGGTTCATCGCTTTATTTAGATGAGTCTACGATTTGCCACAACCACCATTTATTAAGCATGTATTGACCAGGATCCAAGACGAGAGTTGGTTAGCCATTGTAATCCATGTCCATTTTGCTTGCATGCTTTGGCAAGCTCATTCCAGGAGCGTTGAGTGCGATTCAAACAAAATAAGACAAGTGCCATAGCTTTTGATAGTTTCTAATGTACTTGTCCTACGACTTGGGCAGCTAAGAGCCAAGCCCTCCTTGTTAAATGGGATGTAGATGATTTCTGGGTCGGCGATGTGCAACAAGGCTATTCTGCTTACAGGGCTTATGTACGGGCGCATTTGACAGCACTTTGCAATGCCAAGTTTGCACCCTCAAACACTGGTTCATTTTTATTTCCTGATGACAGGCCACGGCTCATTTTACAAGCTTCACTCAAATACCCGTGCAGTTGGTCTACATGTTGCGCCATGCGGGCATTATGCCGCTTGCGTCTTGGCTTGTTTACCCTGGGCCACCATAGTGAGGTGGCATCTCGTGCCAAAGAAGTCCAGTGTATCGGCTGTAATAAGTGGACTAGATCCACATTGTCGCATGTTCTTTTCTCGTGTCAAAGGTGGGCCACCATCAGGCAAGAGCTAAACATGGCCTGGCAGCCAAACGGCTCAGATGCTCTTTCTGCCCTGTTGTGTTTGGGCCCTAAGGATGCTGGATTCGACATTCTTTGCCGGTTGGCTTTGGAAATTCAGATGTATATTATTCAATACTGGAAACACAGAACCGGCTCCTTGAGGATCACCCTGCCGTAGGCAGGTGGAAAAGGCGCAGTGACAGGGTCGGAGGCCTGGATTGTAATGATTGAGATTTGGGACTCACTGGTGTGAGTTTCCGTCTTTTCAGTTCCCGGTAAGTTTCTCTGCTATACCGGGGCAGATCTTCCCTCATAGCAGGGCCAGGGAAACCACCGAAACCACCGAATACGCGGGGCCTGTTCTCAACCATGTTGGTAAATCACCAGCAATTTTTGGTCAAAGTCAGTGATGATACTTTGCTATGCTACCTATTGGATATTGCTAAAAAGATTTGGTTACAGGAAAATCTCCAGGAAAGTAGTTTATTCACCATCATGTACAGTCGTTCCTTGGCATTTGTTGACCTAATTTCTCAAAATAGGGAGCCCCCAAATCATCCTGTGCACTGCTTGAGATGGTCAATGGCTGAGTTGAAGGGCCCCCTCAACTAGAGAAAAAAACATTGGTTGAACTACCAATCATCAGCAGAAGCTTGGTAAAGGGTTGCAAAGCGGATCAAAAAATGGAACCATCCTGAACCTTGCCTGATGTTGCCCATTAAGAATGGAGGTTGTTCAATTTATTTACCATATGAATTATCATTCAACCCCTATCACATGAACATGTGTTCAGCTGCTATTGGCATTTGCATTCTCAATTTACTACAATTAGCTCAAAAATGTTCAATAAATCTATCAATTAACCACTGCAATGGTTGTTAACATCTATCAATAAACCACTATTAGCTATTTTCAACTATTACTATATGGCTGTGGGTCAAAACCCAGTTCCCTTGGTTCCCCCATCATAAGCCATTGGTTTGCCTGTTTTTGTGGATGTTGATTCCCCATTAGTTGGTTGGGTAATATTGACCCATATATATATATATAAATTATGGGTGTTTCTCAAATTAGGGGACCCCCAGATCATCCATTAACGGGTATTTTCAGCGATAGACAAACCAATTTTTTGGGATTCCTTATTTGAAGAAACCACCATATTGGTCTCATTGTTGCTTATCATTTCCTATTATTAACCACTATGACCCATTATCAACCAAAATTAACCACCTTTAACCACCATTATTAACCACTCTTATTAACTACTATACATTATTAACCACTATTACCTATTAACCATGATCAACCACTATGAACTTTGATTAATCTAAGAAACCACAAAATCTTTGCGAAATTAGTTCTCAGGGCTGCTGCATCTGCCGACCAGCAATGGTTTTTCCGTAGTTGCTTGACCATTTCCCAAAGCGAGACCTCAAGGAGCATTAGCCATGATAATGTGCATTGTTAACATCCCAAGATGATGTCAGTAGCCATGATTTGAATCATAAACAAAAAATGAGAAGTGATAAAAAAACACCCCTGTATAGTACATGTGTTTTTCATTGATCATAGTGCCATATCTCAACTGCAACTCCGCAGCAAAACGAATGTTGCTGGTGTAGCAGCTCGCGGCTGGTGAGCTTCCCAACCGCAACAAGCCCGTCAGACTCTCAGGCGCAATCGGACGGTGTCGCTGAAGGATGGCATTGACCAGGTGCGCGGCCGGCGGAGGCCATCAGCATCAACCACCAACTGGTTGTTAGTCAATCATTGATGGATATGTTTGAGAACCATGTGCAGTAGTTTTAAACCAATGATTAATCATTTCAGTTTATGATATTTATTAGGTGCTTAGACTTTTGATTCCTGCAACATAAATCGTAAACATCCCGCCGGAGGAGTAACCGCGCCAGCATTTTAGCGTTTTCTCACGAAAACTTGTGGTGCCGTGAGCATTTTTTCTTGAATTTCGTTTTGTTCTCGGGAAATCGGAGGCAGGTTTTCCCATCCATCATGGTTGTTGGAGTTGTTGGAACACAATATCTTCTTGCAGGTGTGCTGTTTTTTTCTTCCTAGGTCCTAGTGGTCAGCCGTGCAAGCGCTTCTGCAGAGCCGTGCCTGTGGCAGTCAGACCACATTTGACGTTTTGATGCCAGCTGCCAGACTGAGGATTGACCAGGTAATTCCGGCGCGCAAGGAGCTGGACACGGATGCTTTGGCAATCTTCCACCAGCCATCTATGCCACCCGTGTGCACCAAAAATGTGCCCCAACTGTATCGTTTCCGAAGATAGCCTGACTGCGGTTACAATGGTCATGAAGCAATTTGTGTTCTTTGCTCAACTTGGGGTCGCACGGTGCTCTGCTGCGACCGTGGGGACCTTTGGTCTCCACCGAGTGGAGCGCAAGTGAACATTAATGTTGGGTGTTGATTAGTAACCCCCCCTCCCCCCCTCAACCAAATTTGGGGGATGATTGATAATTTATCATTAAAAGACCTTCCTGAGAAATGGGGAACCTCACCAATAATAAGATTGAGATTATTTGATTATCACTAGTAATTAGTACAAGTAGAAGTATGGGTAGTAGTCTTACTGGGTGGGACAGGAGGACTGTGTGGTGAGATGTCGGGTTTAGAAAATAGTTGATGATGTCATAAAAAAACGTCCCTCAAAAAAAACATTTTCTTAAATCACCCCCCTTTTAAAAATGTTTGGGTCTGGAATAATTTTGGATTTTTTCTTTACCCAACCACCTGAGACTAATCAATGGCCAACATTAACGTTGACATGACCCCGCCCCCCACCCAACCCACCCCATCCTTGACGTAGAATCAACATGTGCTAAAGTCGCAATGACTACATACGCAGTTTCCCACCCGGTAGCATGAACATGGTTATTTGGCATCTGTAGACGGAAACAAAATAAGAGAAACTATTTTGTCTCATCATGATGTATACTGACCTGTCAAATGGGTTGTTGGTCAAACAACCTACCAGTGATTGAGAGGCAGCATGAAGTTACGGTGAACATCCAGCATCGACGCTACAAACTGAGCGAGTTGGACAAACCCACAGACCTTGATCTCCCCGAGACACTTGAGGTCAAACAGGTAGTGCCTAGATTTTTTTATCTACTAGTGGCAGCTACCCCTTGGTAGTGGATTTAGTGAAAATTGGTTGTGATACCGCGAATTTTCAGTTGAACTCCAAACCAGGCTCAGTTTATCACAGCTGGGGGTGTCTGGGAATCTGTTTGGAAAAGGGAAATTTCCATGCGAATTGCCATGTTCGGACTGCAATGACTAGTTGACGGATTGAAACATTGTAATAGGGACGGTTGGTGGATTGGTTTTTTCAGAGGGGTTCAAACCATGTTGAATACTAGAGGTCCCACGTCCGGGTGCGACCGCATCCATAGTTACAGCCCAAACATCAACATTTGGCAGGACCGAAATCAATGGGGTCCGTTTTCAACCATAGTCAGCCACACTTGATTACAAACATCCTTCAACACAGTGTGGTTTATTTTATCATAGTGTAACCATCCAACCATAGTTGCACTATTTTTTTTTCACTTCACCATGGTCAGAAGTTGCCATTGTCAACCATGTTCAATCATGGTCAACCTACTCAACCATATTCAACCCTACTCAACCATCCTTTCTCAAAAGCCCATGCTACCATAGTCAGCCATAGCTACCATAGTCCACCATACTGAAGTGGTGGTTTCTCAAAATAGGGGTACCCCTAAATCATCCTGTAGGGGTACCCCTATGGCTTGAGAACCCGAACCCCCAAACATCCTGAAGCGCTCACGTAAGAGTGCCCAAACATGGTTTGAGTCACCCTTCAATCATCCTTTAATCATCCTTTAACCATTTAACCATCCTTTAACCATCCTTTAACCATGGTTTCCGTAGTCGACCATAGTAAAGTGTGGCCCATTTCAACTCGAGAGATCAGCCAGGGTGCCTCCTGCTGCAGGCTTTTGCTGCGATGCATGCGCAGATCAAACCCAAGGCAAGCAGCTGCTGGTGGGTCCATGGTGACAACGGCTGAGCAGTCGGGAACTGTGTGGAAGATGGGTGGAACGAGCCAGTGGAACCTCATGATTCTCAAAATGATGATCAAGATGGTGGCATCATTAGTTGAATGGTGATTTCAGAGTTGTTGAGAGTGGTGGTAGTGGTTGATCGTTGATCTTTGTTAGGAACATAAATTGTTTTGGCTATTGTTAATGATGTTTAAGGATGGTTGAGAATGGTTGGATGGTGATGGCTGAGGGCTGGAATGAATGGTCAATACTGAATGATACTCATGGGAGATTCGTGCCAATAAACCGCCAGCAGATAAACAAGTGGATTTTTTGTGTTTCTGGATCTCGACATGATGAAGACTTGGAGACGTCAATCAGTCAATGATGGTCGATAAACCATCAATATCGCGTGATAAACCAATGATAATCTATAATCATTGGATATTGTTGATATTGAATCAATTATTTTGCATTGATGATGTGGTAACATGGATGATCCGTTCGATGGTGGATAATTCGGAGGTTGCCTGACCTGCCATGATGTTTTTCTGTTGTGGATGGTGACTGGCGCTACTCGTGGTGGACGCTTGGTTGGCCAATTGTTAGTTTATGCCATGTGTGTATCTTATGGGGGTTGTTGAATACCATCCAAAAAGAAGTAATAGTTTTTGCCATTCCAACAGTTGGAGTGGTTCACAGCTGGGGTACAGGGGCACTGCCATATGAAGTAATTGGCATGCCACCTTGCCATATCATCATTTACTACATTCATATCCGATATATGTATATCTGAAGTAGCATCCTACTCAGTATATATGATACATGTACACTGGATCAATGATGGGACAAGGACGGAAAACCCATCTCTGCAGAGAGATGCCATGCAATGATGTTTATGTTCAACCACGTTGAGGGTTGCAGCCGCCACTGTCAACGGCGAATATCAATGGGGATCAACCAGCAGCATGTGAGGCCATCTCATGATCAATGTGACCCTCCACCAGAACCTGTTTCTTTCACTACCACCCACCCCACGTAAACAGGGCCCTCCACCTTGTCTTGTTGATCCTTTTCCACCCTCTGATCAATCATTATAGACGTGTCTGAGCCTTGATACAACACTTGTTCAGTCAACTTTCTAGAGGATGTTTTTAGAGTTGATCGACCCTTGCCAGGCTTGGCAATATCTAGCGTGCGATATTATTCAAATTGGGTTTTGATCTGCAGTTGATACTTGTAGACAATATCCTTGTCAAAAGATCGAAGTCATCATTCTGGGCAGCACCCCAGTGGAAACTTGGGTGTGGTTTATCGCTACAGGGTGGCCACCCCCAACAGTATAAGTTGGTTTTAAAATGGCAATTTAACATCATCTTACAACCAAGTTATATATATCTACCATTTGCCTGGTAGTTACCCTTGTTATAACTCAACAGCTAAAGCTGGTGGCAGAACGGGGCCCACCTTCCATCAAGCTGGTGTCGTTGCTTCCGCAAGGCGAAAGATATGTGTCGTTTCGTGGTACCTTGGCGAGAAAACAGTGTGGAAGGCTGCTTTAAACATGTTTTCCCATGTTTTCCCTGATATTTGGAATGGTTGGTTGATCATCAGGGATCATTTATATTCCATTTATTTCAAATATATGGAATGATCCCATAAATAAGTATGGTTGATGAACTAATATTTATGGGATCATCCATCGTGTTACTGGTTGCAGATCATTCCTTAGCTTCACAGAATATCCATCTACAGATGGCTGGGTGTAAAAAAAATACTTCTCGCAACATCCAAACCAAATAACATGTTGTTGGTTGAAGAGCCATCTATTCAATTGTTATTCCATCCTGTTGAGTAGATGGATAGAAACACAACATTACGATATCCATCCGTTCAAGCTGGTGGGCATGGATCCATTCCGGCCGCGCCAACATTGACCGGGGCGGCACAGGTACGGCAGAGCCAAAAGCCCGGTGAAGATATGGGTGATGATGTTCTGAACAATGTTTATTTTTTTGGCACAGATGATTGCTGATCGCCAGGCATATCAAAGAAACCGCAATAGCTTGGATAGAACTTCTATATTCAAACTGGTACCAAAAAAAGCAACACTATGGCACCCTACAAATCAGTACCAGTAGAACAATGACAACAATAATACAAGAATAGAACACTTAATCACCGAAGCAAGTTTTGCGATGTTGATTGCTGATGTATTTTATGTTGTATTTTGATTGCCGCGACTTAACTACAATTACAATGCCAAAAAGCAAACAACAAATGAATCCGTTAGAAATATACAACTACTGCGACAATCAGAACATATTTATATAACTTCCCCTACAACTACAATTGCCGCTGCACCGATGCTTGCTAAGTACAATTGCCACTGATGCCATCAAGTGGCATTGCCATTACAATCCACTACAATATACAACAAGTATTACAACTAATTGCACATACAAATTGTAGATTATAACTACTGATAATATACAACATACAACTAATTATAAGTATAAGTATAACTATAACTACTAATTGATTCGATGCCGTGGCTACAATCCGATGCCGTGTCGGTGGTCTTTCAACCAACCACCGAGGTCAAAGACCGTGCCGGAACGGCGCGGGAGGTCCTGGCGCCCACCTATGTCACTGGTCAGACGTTCCCCTCAGGAGGTCCTGGCGATTCGCCACAGGGGGCAGACATCCCGAGGTGACGGTGAATGATGGTCAATGATAGGGGGATCATCACCAACAAACTATGGTGATAGTTAATTATGGTTGATGATGGTTAATGATGGTTAACCAGAACAAAACACATATTATTTTGTGGTTTCATGGTCAATGCTAGGGATTCATAGTGGATAAGCACCACCTTATGGTGAAGCAGCAAGCAATATGGTGGTTTCTCAAGCTACAGGGAACGCCATTTTTTTTGGTTTATTATTGTTAATGATAAGAGCTGGATGACAATTGGTGGGCACCCCTCTTCCGAGAAACACCCAAATGTGTAATGTACATAGATATGACCTGTGTGATGATTCTAAGTGCATATAGGTGTAGATACATACGTATAGATACACACATGTACGTATATGTGTGTACTTTGTGTGTGTGCGTGTGCCTGCATGTGTACTGATACGCAAGTTTATTGCACAGAGAGAATCATCCCACTTCTGTATCAATGCAACGGTTCGTGATTTACTGACCATTCAGAGGAGTCCGTGGGAGTGTTGCAGGGATGATGCGCAGGATGATGGCTGCAGGGTATCAAACATATCCAAAGATGATGTGTCCATTCTATATCTAGTTTGTTGTCCATAAACGCGGCAACCCCCAACTTGTTTCAAAATGAGGAATCTAAGGGGGCTAGGTCAACTTTTGGGTTGTATACATCCAGCCAAGAAACCTTTCATGACCCTAGTTTGCAACTATTCTATGAAGAGACGACGAAAGGGACATGGGTATTGTTCAGACATTCTTTGGTCAACTGATCATATTGCACCCCAAGACATGTAGCTTTCTTACTATATTCCTACCGAAATGATCGTTAACATGTTTGGTTTATCATGGTAATTTCCACCTGGCTACCTCAATAAATGTGGGCATTCATATCATAAGCGCCTCTCGGCCGAATCAGCGGTGATGACCCCCAAATGGCCGAATCCATTGGAAAGTCAAGTGCCATCCCAAACATCTGTTGTTGTGGTTGGATTGGTAGCGAACAACTAACCGACAATATTCCAAACTACTAGTTAATCAATTAGTTCATGAATTAGTTAATCAATTAGTTAATCAATTAGTTAAATCGATTAGTTAAACAACATTAATCGTACCATTTCATCAGTTAGTTAATCAATTAGTACGGTTGTTGGCCATGGCTCCGTGGCGATCTTTGCTATTGGCGCTATATCCCAGCTGTATAGCTGTTGGCTATGTGAAGGTTGAATTGGTCTTGACGGACATACCCTACAATTGCTGGTTATACTCGTAATACCTATTGGTGATCCCCATTGCCGCGCAGTTGCATGTTATGTGTGTTATGCCCCTACATTGCCTTAGTTGTACGAAGTTGCACGACGTTGTACGAATTCAAGCAAAGTTGGCTGTGTCATATGATCAGTTGACTATACCCTTATACCGGGCTGTGTATGACTGTTAGTTGCCAACTATAAGTTGCATATCTGCTCAATCCCTATGGTTGCATCGAAGTTGGTTGAATCAGCTGGTGTTGGTTGGTGAGTTTCTGCTATGTGTTGCTCATCCACGCTTTCCCCGGATGGTTGCTGAGGCATTCACCACCGGTTGGTGGTGATTCAATGAGCCCACCTGTGGTGGTCGCCGCGCCAAGGCTAGTCCTTTGCGACTGCTCTACCTCTTGGAACAGCGGGCAGGCGCGTTCCCAGCTCTGACAGTGATGATTCATGAGCCAACAATTGGAGGTTTCTTAAGTCATGACCCACCAGTCATCCTCCAGTTTCTCAAGCAATTACGGTAATAAAGCAACCATTTTGGGGGGTCCCCTTTTTTGGGGATACCAGCAACTGTAATGCTGAAATGCCAATCAGTGTGGTTAATCATTGCGCACAATCTATCCGTATTGCGAATTAATCAGGATAGTAAGTGTTGTTGAGCAGCAACAAGCTACTTCACTTTGACTATGGTGGGGTAATTACAACTCAGCAGGGGCTGCCTATATAATTACTCTCCCGTTATCAAGCCCAGACCGTTTGAGTTATAACCCAGACGGCAGTGCGTCGTTTGGAAGATGTCAGTGCCATCCTTCTCGCTGGAAATCACGATTCCTGGATTTTGGGTCCCACGTCACGTGACAAAAGGCTCAATCATGATATGCAGTTGCGCCGCTGATGTTTCAGTCCTTGTTTGCTGGATATCAGATATCCAACATTCCTTGGCGAGGATGCCAGCGATTGGATCGGAAGTTACCCTTTTCTTTTTGTTTTTTTCAATTTCTTGGGGCCGGTTCCTGGTGATTTGTAGATAGAATCTCTCGAAGTGCACAAGAGGGACCTGGTCTATGGAATGATATGTTGCAAGGGTGAAGACATCGTCAACCAATGACTCTATTGCGCTATTTGGCCTGGTAAACGCTCACGTTTCTAATGTTCAATTTGGCATGGTACACTCTTCTAAAGACTAAAGATCAGAAAATTATGTGCACTGCCAATCCACCAGAGCTGGCCAGTGCGAGCAATGGAGTGAAAGACGTATTGATTTTCAAGTATTTCATAGACCAACCATCCAACCAATCAAGCAGCTGGCTTGGTGATGCAGGGGTATCATATGATGAAAACCCAAGTCGATCAACAGTGTTCTTTGAATATGATTGCTCAAAGTAAGTCTCTGTACTCCAAGATTGTGCCATGGAACCCAAAAGACCTGTTTCAGAGGATTGATTTTCTTTTGAAATTGCGTTGGTTTTGGGGTGTGCGGAAAGGAATCAATGTAGCAACCAACAAGCAACACATGCTATAGTTGCCAAATGCCCGTTGTATGGGATTCATGAATCATATACCGCACAGCACCACATGTGGGCAGTAGGTTCATCATCATCATCATCATCATCATCATCATCATCATCATCATCATCATCATAATCATAATCATAATCATGATTGTGATCATGTTCATCATCATCATCATCATCATCATCATCATCATCATCATCATCATCATCAT
>VSDK01005368.1:585748-605549 GCA_009767595.1 Symbiodinium kawagutii | reverse complement strand
ATCATCATCCTCATCATCATCATCATCATCATCATCATCATCATCATCATCATCATCATCATCATCATCATCATCATCATCATCATCACTCATATCAATTAAACTAGTAAACATGATCATTTGCAATGAGTATATAGCAAGATTAGCGATTGTGATTCAATGTCAATATCAATGAACAATATTCAATCGCTGACCATTAGCATAATTCAATGATTTATGAACTACAATTGGTCAGCTACCCTTTAGAACCTTATGTACCATGTACCACCAACACTTGACATTTTTTTCAAGTGGCATATAGCTGTTGTCAACCGGTTGTTCGGTTCTTATCCCTTTTTGATTACTATGGTTACAACGTGTTACAACCCCTACTAACCGCACTCAACCACTATAAACCTACAGAATTCAGCGGCTCATCCAGGACAGGACACAGCCGACCCTCCCGTGAGTTTTCGCCTGTGAAAACTCGACCAGGCATCGGGATGCAGTTTGAACTGGACGCGTGGAGAGCTCAGGGCTTGGGACAATTTCATGGCCAAGAAACAGGTGGTATAGAATATATGTGTTTTTTGAATTTATGTATAATGAATGAAGAAATATGTATATATATATATATTTAAATTTTATATATATATATATATAAGAAAAATACTGTATAAGGTATATAATTAAACAATGATATAAGTTAAAATCGGTTGATTAAAACAATGTGTATGATAACATCGTATCGTATAGTTGTATCTAATATATGTACAGTCGTATTTATGTGTAACAATGATGAAAATAGCTTCTATATCGTGGTTAGGAACTGGTGTTTTTGTGTCACTAACCAGCACTTAAAGAGGACAGACCAGCTATATATGGCTAATCAAATGGGGAGTTCTTAAAATATGAGGATTATATTGGTGAATACCAGGGGTTCATAAGGGATAATCACAAACTACTGCATAAACAACCAAGCAAGATTGTGATTTCATTAAAACGGGGTACCCCAAAGTTATGGTTGGTTTCTTACTAAAATGATTCACATAAAAGACGATGATTTGCGGGTACCCCTATTTAAGAAACCACCGTATGGATGTTCGGTATATAAGTGATTTATTGGTGGTTGAGTAGTGCTGTATTTGATATGATGGCTGGCATGATGTGGGGTGATTTGAAGCGTTGGTGGCTAGAATAGTGAAAATACCAGTGCTATAATCGAACTGTCAGACCATGCTGTAAGGATTGCTGTGGATTTAAGAGTGGTAACATACTGGTGATTATCAAGGTGGTATGTGATACTTTACAGGTTGGCAAAATAAGAGTTGTATGGTTGTTATCATTGCCCAAGGGTTCTTCATCACTGTGTCATTTTATCATAACACAACCGTTGATTTAGTACTAGTTACTAGTGGTTCATATAGTTATACAACATAACATTGATGATGATGTTGACAATCACTATGACGTTGATGACGATGAAAATGAAGAAGATGATGATGATGGTGGAGATGGTGATGGTGATGGTGATGGTGATGGTGATGGTGATGGTGATGGTGATGATGCTGATGGTGATGGTGATGATGGTGATGGTGATGATGATGATGATGATGATGATGATGATGATGATGATGATGATGATGATCGTGATCATGATCATGATCATGATGGTGATGATGCTGGTGATGTTTCTTTTCGGGATATAGCGACGGTAGCTGCTAAGACTCGTTCTTGTATAGTAATGGTTGGTATAGAGGTACCAGTCTACCACAACCATGTCACCAAACATTGCACTGGTATTGGCTAGCCCAACCATGACTGTGACCATTCTCAACCAGACCAAGCGTTTTTAAATTGAGGGGTAGTTCTGGTTGAAAACCAAGGATTACTGTTCGCTAGTTCTAGTTGGTTGATATAGGTTAAGTCTGAAGAGGGGTGGGTCACTTGACAATGGCACACTTAAAATAGTTCATAAGTGACACTTACAACCACTATATGCCCCTCCAAAAGTGATCATATTTTTTCTGTCACTAGTTGTACAAGTGCCTATTTTCAAGCATGGTGTGGTTTTCAAAACTCAGTACTATCAATGATGTAGTAATATGATTGATCATGATTGGCTAATCACTGTTCAGAGCCTCCTGGAAACTAGCATAGCCGCTATCAAATCTTTCAACCTCTATTTGAGGGGATCGGAGTTTGGTTTCCAGATGGGTAACCAACAACTATACCGATGATATGATGACATGGTTTTGATGTTCCAGATGATTATACCTAGAACTTCTGCGTGCTCTTTTTTCAGCCCGGGCTGAAATTTCAGCCCGGGCAGAAATTTCAGCCCGCAGCTGAAAATCCCGCCCGAATGGCTTTCAGGCTCTTTTGTGATATTGAGATATAACAAGCGCCATGATGAACATCATGGACTGTAAGTGAGATCATCTTGAAACCATCCAATAATGGTAACAATGGAATGTTAAATGAATACAATGGTTCCCAAACCAGCGAAGCCAGCAATGATGTTTGATGATATTTAGGAACTTCTCATTCATTGTTTGATTTGATATCTAAGACTCAACTGACATTTCAACCTCTTCCCAGTCCACCCAAATCCATCCGTGTTTGTACCTGCACCTATGTCGCTTCTGCTCCATGCGCGGACAAAGACCACGCCGGCCAGACACTGAGCTCTGGGGACTGGAAGCAAACAAATTAGAATCAACAAATGTTTTATGCTCGCTATCAGGCTATCAACAGGATGGTAAGATGATGACAAGATTGATTCAATTTATCACGCCTTCTTCTTTCCCCAGACTTTCCACCGCTTCGCCCATTGTTTCCTAACAAGACCCGTTTCAGGATCCACACGTCTCTTCAGCAAAATGCTGAATTTCATGAAGTATCGGTGAATCACTCGGAGATCGCAATGTTTAAATCCTACCCGGCGACTGAGGCGACTGATGCGCCCGATGTAATCCTCATTCATGCTGCAGCAGGCGCTCTGAGGGCTGAAGATCAGGGTGGCCCCCTTCTGAAGCTCAAGTTTCAAGGCCATGGCCAGGTGATGTAACGAATGGTGCTTGGGTTTGATCAGAAACGCTCGAATTTGAAGATTAATGGCTGCTCTTGCAAGAACACTATAACCTCGAAGAAGGGTCATCACCGATATGTAAAGAGCCCTTGCACAGGAGCGCTCCAACCAAAGGCCATGATAGTTCAGCATTTGGAGCCCAAGGGCGGCTTCGATGACTTGGAGCATTTGCCCCAACAAAATCCCATGGCCTTGAACTGTTGGGCAATTGATTTCCACTGTCAAAAGAAAACGTAACCACTTCAGAAGAATCAGTGTATCACTTCCTTTGCTAGAGGCCCACAGAGCCGACAAAAGGTTGGTCATATTGAAAAAGCTCTTGGTGAAGCTGCGAAGTCCTGGAGATACTTTCTCCGCCAAACACCAAAGCGCAAACTTGCCATGCGCCCTTGCAAATCTGTCATCCAAATTGAGTGTGCTCCCGGGATAGTCGAAAAACTTGAGTCGCATCAAGACAATGAGCACGCCTCCGATCACATCACGACCAACGCCCAACCGATGGACGTGGAATACATCCAACTTGAGCACTTCCTCAGGGAACTGCGCATCAAAAGGGATGCCCGCCAAGATGGGCGGGGTTTCTGTAGACCATGGTCTATGATCATACATAGTTTGAAGCCATCCCGGGTTCTCCCCAAAATCTTCAGCCGCTACACCGTCACCACCTGCCATGCACAGGTGACAAAGCTCTTTTTTGTTGACAGTCCCAATGTTTGCGTAAGAACGTAAGAGATTCATAGCTTTTTTATGGAAGTCAAGGTCGCCTTTGATACCCAGAATTGCAGCGTAAAAGATTCCGCGTTTTGTCCTCACGCCTTCAAAAAACAGTTTCCGCAGGCTTGCCAAAAGTTCAGCAAGCAAAGCATCGACCACATAGGGGTGTCGCTTGTAAATATAGCCCCCAACTCCAAAACACAAAAAGTGTGATAGATACGAGTGGCCCTTGAGGTTGGTGGTCTGCTCTCGGCAAATCTTCAAGAAACGCTGGTCAACAGCACCCAAGTCTTGCCCATAGGTTGGCAAGCCAGGGCGGGAAGCCAAATCTTCACAACAGGTACATTTCAGATTTGGATCACCCAAAGATCCAAGGGGCGACTCGAAGGACATCACCAAATAATTAGTACGCTTGACAGTTCTGCCTTCATCTCCATGCAAAAGGATGGGGACGACCCTGTCAAGATGCTCATGGTGATGAGAAAAGATCTCATGACTAGGATGCTGTATTTGATACGTTCGCCAGAAGGCCTCAAAATTTGTTTCCGGGCTTGCGTTGAACCCGCCCAACAGATGAGGCTGTTCATCCATGAGATACTTCACCCAGTCTTCTGGTCTGATGTAGTAGGTGGTGAGCGTTCGATGATCGGCCAACTGAAGTTCATGATCCAGCTTACGTATGGGAATTGGAAGGAAGTAACCCTTCTTCTCCACATGCTTGTGAATGAACCGGGATGCGTTGGTGGAGTCAGGGAGCTTTCCGCTCAGGGACCGCAACGACTTGTCGGCACTTTGCGCCGTGGCCTGAGCAAGGCGGGCAAATGGATAGACAAGGCTGCGGGGGATGATGACAAATGAAATTGAGATCCAGACCCCATCTCCCAAACTGTCTACGAGGTTGCCCAGGAAAGGTTCCGGGGCATCAAGACTTTCTCTACCTGGCATGAAGGCCAAAACATCTCAGTTTCTAGTAGCAACAACAAGTGGAGCAACGTAAAGCCAGATGTTATAGAACTCTGATATATAATCTATTAATGCATTTGCGTCCATCAAAAACACATGCTATGCGTTACACATCCATACATAAGATCGATCACATGCTCTGTAATAATAGAGAAAACCAGAAAATACTTTCTATCTAAGCCTTTGATCGAAATGCAAGTATATAATATTTCATTTACATGAAACATGTACATGCCTGCTATGGCATTCACAAGTAAAAACATTCTCATGCATAAGGCATGATTTACAAATACACAAAATACATGTAAATGCTGAATGCATGTATAAAAGGTACATGATGCATCACCATACAACATCATACACACATAAAGCAAAACCAGGGACTCGGTATAGCCATCATAAGCAGTTCATACCATGTCAGAAGATATATTTTCAGGGGAAACAAATCACGTTAATCAAGGGCACCTTGTCAAATCACATCAAATCACAATAACGACAATAAGCCAAAACAAATTATTATGCATGGGAACCATTGTTACGATCGGAAAACCAATCACAACAAACTAAGATCAGAAAACCCTCCTTTACAATGCAGTGTTTGCCAATGTTTTTTGGTCCTCACGAGCGGCATCAAAAGCAACGTGGGTTGCGCTCAGCCGCTTTGTGCGGGCATGCTTCGAGATTGGGTTGGGAAACCAACCTTTGGATCAGATTTGATGTAAATCTGCACCCTTTCTTCAAAGCCTTTTGTAGCGTCGGAAATGATAAATGATGATAGAAAACTTGGATCCCTTTGATGGTATACCTCATTACCTACAACTTGGGAATGGTGTTCATTGACAGGTAAAGCAAGGAACCATGGAAGAACACTCCGGACACAACACGACACAACATCATAGTCACTATGAACTCCGCTTCGGCGCAGGCTTTGGCTTCGGCTTTGCCGCGCCCTTGGCTGATGCTTTGGACGCTGCAGGCTTGGCAGCGGGGGTCCGCTTGGGACGGGCCTTCTCCTTCTCAAGAATGGGCATCCTAGACCTGGGATGGATGCCGCAGAAGTTCCTCATGAATTATTTGGGTTACATCTGAATCTACTTGGGCTCCAGCTTCGCGAAATGCACCAGGGACATCGATTCCAAAAGCCTGATGTGGCTTGATGGAAAGATCAAGACTATCCCTCAACAAAAAAAATTACAGGGCCCAGGCCTCTTCCGGCCGGCATCCAGCTCATCTTTGATTTTTTTTGCAACCTCACATGGACATGGAATGAAAAGAATTATTCAGGATGATGGTTTGACTGCAATATTGTTCTGGTACATGCATGCTGCTGGCGCGCACCATGAACAAACACATAAGCTATAGAACTTTTGGTCATCAATAAATGGGCCCAGAACTAACGTTGATAAATGGAGCCTACCATGGTGACCAATGATGGGATGATTGGTACAGGCAAGCTGCGTTGACCCCAAATGTAGTGAACCTGAAGAAGCCATGTATGATGTCGTAATTTGAGAAAATAAAAACTAACATGGGCCTGGGAATCCTTTGATTGCCCAAACCACGACCACCAATACCTGCACCAATGTTGCAACACATCGTCAAGGGTAATACTGGCAGTATTATTTGATGTTGATCATGTTCTATCGGTTGATGAGCATTCGGTTAACACATGGGATTCCAATTGAATCAGAATGATAACGCAAACAATTGATAAGGAGTCCATCTTAGCTTGTCAAGGAGCGTACGGGTGAATCCCTCCAGGGTTCCTTCTCCATGCTGATCCATAAGTTGCTCATCGTGATGAACAAGGATAGCGCTGAGCTCCTCCAGTTTGGTCTTCATCCTGAGCGCGGGCTGTGATGGTTCAGGCAATGATCCTAATCTAAGTTGATTTGAACAAAATCGTAAGTGGCAACCTCTTCTCTTAACATTGTCTACCATGAGGCTTCCATTTTGGGAAAAGTTTTTCCGTCCTAAGAGTTAGCTGATCATAATATATTATGAGTCCGCTTATCGTCTTCCATGAGGCTTCCATTTTGGGAAACGTTTTTCCGTCCTAAGAGCCAGTCGATGATATATGAATCCGTTTATTGTCTACCATGAGGCTTCCATTTTGGGAAAAGATTTGGACCCCCCAAAAAAGGTCCTTTTTTGGGGGGGTCCAAAATTTTCCTTGGAAAACAATACCATGCAGTATACCATGTGATGTCCAACAAAGCCCGAACACAAATTGAAAAAACCAAAATTGTTGACATCAGAAAAAACATCATAAAGCAATAGACAGAACGGTCGTTCGTGCTTAGCCAACCTTTGGGTGACAGCTAGCATGAAATAGCTGGCCTCCTGTCGGCATGTGTTTTCCCCAACAATTACCATAACCCATGAAATGTTGATACTTTTAGGTCAGCTGAGAGATTTCACTTCTATGTTTTTACATTGTTTACAAACAACTCCCCACAAGCCAAAAAACATAACGTAGCACCCGCTGATAGAAATTGAAACCAACCACTCCCAAGAACCCAGAATCCCCAAAGAATCTTTGACCATGACTAGTCTCCGCGTTTGCAAGGGAGTGAGTCGGCTAACAGAATCACAGCATTCGACCATTGCATTCAGCTTTTGGATTTGTTTCTGTAAGCTAGCACAAGCCTTGGGAACCAATGCCGATGGTGCAAGGTCTCCCTCCAACTCCGGGAAACAAATCTTCTCCATTTCTTTCTTCACCTCCTCGGACTCCACAGCGACAGGAGCTGTGCACTCATCATCGGCATCCAGGGCCATGTCGAGACCTGGACAGGAGACTCATGGAGACTCATGGATGGTATGATTCATGGGCGCGGGCAGCAGGCACGGGTGACATAAGAAGAAACTTAGCACTGAAAGAAATATGCCACAGTGATTCTAGCCTGGGGCAACATGTTGGGAAGGGTCCTTCTCCATAAATCCCCAGTCCAGATTGGGTGTCTCCACAGTACCATCATGCTCTTCATCCCATTCAAGCATCTCTCGGGCAATGTGCCGTTTGGTTTTCCTTAGGCATCCCAGCAGAAGTAGTGAAGCACATAACATGCGCATTTCCAAGGCAAAAGCCGCCCATGTGAACATGAAGACACATGAAGACGCTAAATTTCCACCAAGGGCTCTTCAGGGAGCCTTTGGATCTGACTTCAGTCCAGTACATCATGCCCTCGCCATATTTGCTCAGCCTGGAGCCAAACATGGTCGTTCCAAAGGGGACAGAGTAGGTATGAAGCGGTGTGGTTAGGCATTGGGAAAGACAAGAAGTGATATGTGATATGAAAATGATCGGTGTAGATCTACTTATCAATCTCAACCGTTTATCACGTATGTGTTGAGTAAAAAGCGAATTCAGCATGATGCTTCATGCCCATGATAGCACTATGTACTTTAAACTTGCATGATACCAGCTATGATCGTAGCAATAACATCAAAACATGTAATATGTGTGTTTTTTTTTGCCCAAGAATGGAAGCCACATGTTGAATAGATTTATCCCTTTGCCCCTTGAGGATACAGATATAGAACAAATCAACAATTCCCTACTACTATCTTCAAGGAATCAATTGTACAGTTCCAGGAAGTGCTTATGCTCTACCGCAGTGTTAAGCTCCCACCTTGTCAAGTGTGGGCGAGTCTCACAATAGCGCTGGACACCCTTGATCTTGGTCCTTAGCACATGTGGCAATTCATCGAGAAGGAAATTGACATGGCCGGTTTACTGAATGACGAATTGCCAAACTAACCATTTATGACAGCTGTGATAATAGATTGAAAATGTAATTTAACCATTGACTGATTGATTGACACTAATTGAATTAAGCGGCTCTGAGAAATCGAGTTTTTCCATGTCTGCCACTGTAAGCCACTCACCCTCGATTTCATTGATTTCTTCGTGGATTTTTTCGGTGATGGACTGACACCGCTTGATGAACTTGTCCTGCAGGGCAAGATGTGGTACGGACACCCAAGCTACGAGGATAGGGGTAGTCCTAGATAAAATTTTCAAAAAGAGAACCAGAAATGCTGTATTTAAGGGTTTAAAAACACACCTCATCCGGTTTCAACTGAACCATCATTTTTCAACAAACCAGTCCCGCTTGTAGCCAACTTTCTCGAAAACGGAGTAAACAGCTTCACGGCCACCATGAGTAGTGTCATTCCATTGTTTGACCCATTGATCATCAAGCATGTAGCTTCCGTCTCTTCGCTTGACGAAAATCCGATACAAACGATTGTAGATGGCTTTATCTGATAATTCTTCAGGCGGTAAGGAAGAAGACACATATTCATCACCAGGTTCATCATTGTCATCAGCTTTTCTTTTGCGCTGAGCCCCTGCTCTTGATTCAAGATGTGGTACATCAGCATGTTTGGGTGAGTCATGTGTTGGTTTCTCGGTGTTGGTTGAATCATCCCCGGTGCTGGTTGGGGCTTCAAGCACCGCTTGTTCAACAGAGCTCGCATCAGCAACTGGTTGTTCCGTCCCAGAAGTCTCGGCAAGTGCAACGGGTTGAGCAGGTGATTCAAAACCAACATCATCACCCCACGGGTTCCCTGGCAGCGTTTCTTCCAACGCACCAGCCCGATTGCCCTCTGATGCTGGTTCAGGAGCAGCTGCTCCCGAAAGCGGAGATCCAGGTTCCACGGGTGCGACTCCTGGGCAAGTGATGGATTGGGTGTAGGACTCACTATTGGGATCCACTACTACAAGACCAATTGTCTTATGAATGCCTCACTAACCTTTGGTGTAAGTATGAATCTCTAACCTAATCAGTGCAAGTCCTTTGGTGATACCAAGAAAAACCGACACAAAAGAACCCACGATTGGGCCTTATCGCCGTGAATGGCACAGAAAGGTACGCAAGTGTAAGTTAATCATACTATTCAAAAAGTTTTTCATTCAAAGGTTTTGATGGTATTTATCATCGACTCCTAGGTGTGATATCCTTCATGGCTACCCTGTCCTCCGGAGGATTCAAGTGGCCCTGTTGGCACTCCCGGGTCATTGTTGCTCTTGTCCGCCGATTGTCTAGCTTTCACCATCGCCTCATCGGCAGATTTGGCTTGGGAATGCTTTGCGAAAGCACATGGTGTACCCACTTCTGCGCAAACGATGGGGAAATACGGGGGGTGGTTCCTGCCATGAACAAATCTCAACAAGTTTTTGCTGTGTTGGAAACTTTCTTACATGACTATAGCTGTCAGGTCACCTCCAATCGCTCCAGTTCCTCCCTCAGTTGCTGGGGGTCAGGATCTGACATGGCTGCCATGGACTGCTTGGACGCCGATTCGATTTGGCCTAGCCCTCGGATCAAGGTGTCACTTGACCAAGCTCTGCTGGCGAAGCTCATGTGTCACCGATAGGGATGACTCCAGCCAAAATCTCACGCATTCAAATTGGAAGACGTGCCTGTTTTGCAAAATGGGTTTCTAACCATTAAAAAAAAACAGCCCGAAGCATTTATGTAAAAAAGCCCGAATCAAAAGTGCGAAATCAGCAACTTGCCAAATCCCGCCCGAATCGCGCCAAATCCCGCCCGAATCGCGCCAAATCCCGCCCGAATGGGTTCTGATGATTTTTGTAAATTCAGCCCGATTCAAGAATCCAAGGTTGTGCAGTGAATGGCATTTGCACTTTTTCATCCCCAGGAATTTCCGTAGCTGGTCATGTTGCCAGGAGCTCGAATTACAAATTTGGTTGGTTCACATCGGCTTCCAACTGGCTACTCAGCTGATGTGTTCTAACAATACACTACGGTAGGCTTCGGGAAGTTTGAGATGCTTTGATCCCCTGATGTATTCATAAATGGACCACAATTCAGCATCATCCCAAGGATCACCAGTGGGCATGGCCTTCAGGATTTCCAAGACAGTTCGGTCATCCTTAGGCACCTGAACGGATAGACATAGGAGGTGGCGGTGGCTACAGGATACACATCATTTTCCAACCCAGGAATGGGAGAGATGCGCAGCATAATACGATGATGCTGATAGATAGAGATAGAATAGGTGGATGGATACATAGATAGATTGATCGATCGATACGATAGATAGATAACTAGATAGATTGATAGATAGATAAATTAATAGATAGAGAGATGAATAGAGAAACAAATCAAAAAGATAGATGGATAGGTAAATGGATAAATGGACAGATCAATAGATAGATAGATAGAAAAATAGATGAAAACATAAAAGCACAATTAATAGACAAATTAGATAAGTAGATCAATCGATAAATGGATTGATGAACAGATACGCTAGATAAACAAGTAGATAAGTAAAGAAAAAAACTATATTGATAAAGAGATGATATATTAGACATATAATTTCAACAAATATAAATAGAAAAGGAAACTTGCCGTAGATTGATGGTAAAATGAATAGATTGGTACATAGACAGGTAGATCGATTGGTCGATTCATGTGTCCAACAATGATGCTTTAGGATTTTGCTCTGGGGTGGCAAATAGGTCTCGTACATGGTTTAGTCAACAGAATCGCCTCTGGAAAGGCAGGCGCGTTGTTCAGCAACGCGTCTCCATTCTCCAAGATCTTCCCCACGAAGCGTGGAGGATACAGTCTTAGATGCGTGACATGTCACCCCCATCCAACATCCACAAAAAAGACTAAAGAACACTGGTTCTAATTGCCAACATAGACATGGAATCGACAACAGACCTGAGGGATTTCAAATTGCAAATTAGAAACTGTGTTTGCTTCAGCGCTTTGCCAGTGCCTTTGTATCTGGTTTTGCCACTCTTATCTTTGTATTTTTCCGCTGTCTTCACCAAAGATCGGTGTTTCCCCTTTTGGACACGGCCAAGATCCAAACAGGCGATTGTCCTGGAAGTACTCCAAATCAATGTGCGCTTCAGGCACATGTGTCCGTAAAGCTTCATCCACAGAGCTTGCCTGTACATACCTGAGGCAGCGACGCCCCAGCAGCTGAAGGACAGGAAGTGCACAGGGGCCAAGAGCAGCGGCTGGAGCACTGATGGAAGGTTGACCCATGAGAACAAATAAGATACTGAACAGAAAAAACTCATGTCAGTACACCGAAAACATCATAGGTATGTGATGGTTTCCAGTGGTTGTACTTTTTAATTTCAACGAAATAAGATGTTTGGGATGTTACATATTATCTCTGATCGGTCAATGACAAGTGTGGGTCCAGGACACTATCACCCGCATACATAACCCAAACTAATCCACCTGATTTGAATGGAGCAAAACATATCAGAATCACTTTGTGCAAGCCAAATCCCCTACAACTGAGTAAAGGTTCATCTGATAAAATATTTGGTGGTCATGAAAAACATGTCGTCGAAACACTACATATTTTCCACCGTGATGATGTAAAGGAAAATCATTACATTGCCAGGAATTTGCGCAATGTTTTAGTGGGAAGATTTCACCCAAGCGCATGAATGTTAGTTTTCATTTGTACATTTGGGATGCGTTCCACACCCCAAATGAAAACCACTGGCAAACCTGAGATGTTGAAACTTGGGGTCGTGGCCGTTTTCGGGCAAAGGGCACCACACATTCTTCAAGCAGTGGAAATTGGCAACATGGAAACAAAAACAAACAAGCATGCGTGTTTAAGCCAGCATGCAAATACCACAAGCTCTGAGAAGGGAAACAAGATGGCGAAACCGGCTGTATGCATTGAGAAGCGTGGAACCCGGGTTCTCGATGATTGGCACTCCATCAGCTGCTACGATGAGCAAGATTATCAGCACGCACCTGCCAGGAGTAGAACCTGCTGTGGCTTATTGTACAATGTTGTTAAAATTACCAAACTAGTTTTCTGGAAAAGAGGTGATGGTCAGTGTCCCCATTTGTTCACCACCCATGTCCTACCTTGCCTGCTCAGCCCTTTGTTGGCTCTGTAAACTGCTAGGGATACAGGGCAGCCTTCCGGTAAGAACACACTTCTGAAGGTAGAGCCTCTTGAAATGGCCACAAATGTACTGCAACATATCCCCATCAACGCCAGGAACTCACCCCACCGAGCTTGGAGGATGATGATGCAGGCCAGCCTGGGATGGGCTGCTTTGAGCGTTGAAAACCATCACATTGTCTCCAGCCAACATGAACAATCCCACTTAGGATGGCTGCTAACCTGCCCAGCGATTTGTACACAACTACGGGTGAAACCAGCAGAAAAAAATTGGAACATAGGAACATTAGCTTAGAAACAAAAAGCCTCCACTCGTGTTCATGTCCATGGAATTGTTTTTCAATCTGTTGTCACCATCATCGTAGTCACGGTCCATAGCGGCTGTCTTCAGGCCCAGCCCCTTGGCGAGCTTCACAAGCCGCTGCTCCCCTGCATAGAGCTCGACTACTTGATACTCCGACTTCATCTCGAAAACATCCAGGAAACCAATCAGCAGAATGATGACCAAAAATACCTAGTAGCCAGCAGAATGATTGCGTCAGTTTGGATTGACTTAGTGACATGTTACCTAGGTGATGTAGCGCATCAGCTCACAACTCCGATCTCAATGTGCTTATCCAGGATGATTAATTAGCCCAGATGCCTTTGGAGCACCCAAGCGAATCAGTCGGCGAAGGATGCAATCCATGTTGGGATCCAACTCGGGAACATCAGGTTCAGTTTTGACCTTCATTTGTGCGGTCATTTGACCACGAACCAACCAGTGAAAACTGAAAAGCCTAAACATTGCGGTTGGTAGTGAAGCTCACAGTCCTGACATGTGACCCGCTGATGGGAAATCATGGGATATGGCTTCAACCCGAAAAACCTCTTTGCCCATCGGCAGCAAACTCGCCAGGTGTGCCTTGCGGATCTTGGGCCACCACACCATGCTTGCGGTAGGGGCCCAAGCACGGCCGCCTCCATTTGCGCATGGTACCTGGAGTCAATGGGAATGAGCAGAGTATGAAAACCAGGGTCTCATCATGGATTGAAAAGAACATAAAGCCGGCTGTGTTTTTTTCAACATGATTTCCCCCAGCTGGTGTTCAGCAAGCTGCGAGGTTCTAATCCACAGATTGTACTAAGATTGATGCTTGCACGCACATGGGTCCATGTTTCGCTCGATGATAAGACAAACGTTAGACTGCCAACTTAAAATGCTTTGAGGCAGTGATCAGCATAGTTACACCCAATTCAAATTTAGAAAACAAGAGCCTTTCAAGGACCAAGTGTGCGGACTAGGCAAGCAAGACCCCCAACAAGCGATGGCTTCACTTTGTAGCCTCACTTCAAGTTACCTGAGCGAGCCAGAGCTAAGAGTGACTGTCAGGGAAGAAAGGGAAGGATCCCCCAGGTTTAAGGATACCGTTGATCAACAAAACAAGTACTGCACTAAATGTCAAAAATATACCAACCACGATCTTACACCAAGTACATACCAAGTACCTTGAACCTCCTCCAACTTCAAGAAGGATTCCACATGGCTCTCAAAGAATGACTGGTACTTGCTAAGTTCGATCGCTTCCTTCTCTTCTTTCTCACACTTCATGCAAAAGTTCCAGAACGATACCTAGTGAGGGATTGGAAAGATCAAGGGCATGTACCCGTAATTAATTTCATGTTTTTAAAGATTAAAAAATACAAACTGATTACATTAATCACGCAGCTTTCAAAACTAGTTTTTTTGGAACCTTTGGTTACACCAGCGAGCCTCCATAGCAGAAACACGGTTCAACTTCTGAGAGAGCTGTTGGTTGAAGGTGGCTTTGATGGCTTCCCAACGGCAAACACCCCTTTCACCCGCGGGTGGAAATCGGCGAGCGAAAGACTTCTTCTCTTCCACTTCAGGCTCACCAGCAACAGCTGCATTGCCGGCGCCTCCCCCCTCTCCACCACCCTCAGCACTGGAAGTTGCCGTAGCACCCTCACCTTCAGCCTGATCTTTTTCTTCCGCCTTGCGCTTTTTGTTCTGAGCCTTTTTCTTTGGATCAGCCTTTGCTTTGGCAGTGCCTGGTTTCTCAACCTTTGCCTTTGCCTTTGCCTTTGCCTTTGCTTTGGCAACGCCTGCTTTCTCAACCTTTGCCTGCGCTTTTGCTGTTGCTTTTTTGGCAGCTTTCTCGGCTTGCTTTTGTTTCTTCGAAATCTCCTGGGCTTGCTTCTTCTCTTGTTTCTCCTTCTCTTTTTGTTCTTTCTTTTTCTCAGCAGCCTTTTGCCTTTTGGTCAGTTGACCCTCTTCTGGGTCCACTTCGTTGGTCTCTTTCCTCGATCGTTTCTTTTGGGCCTCTAGGCCTGCTTTCTCTTCAAACTGTTCAAGGCGTGTCACCTGTTCAGTAGCATGGAACAGGTCGCTGGGGTCCTCGGATGGTTCTGGCACAGATGCTGTGGTGCTCTTCGGCTGGTTTTCTGGCAAAACCTCAGCATGGGTGTTCTCAACCTCATTTGTTTTTTTCTCCACAACTTGAATGTGTTCTTCCGCAACCTTGACCTTAGCTTCTGTTTCTTCCTGACTGTCCTCAACAACCTGAACCTTTTCCGCAACTTTAGTTTTTTCCTGGTTTTCCTCCACAACCTTGGAAGCCTCAGCGACAAAGTCAAGGACCTGTGTTGAAGGAAGTCTCTGAGCAAATGGCTGTGGTGGCTTGCTGTCAACGGGGATTTCAGGTGGAGGGTCCTCTCTCCATGCCTTTGCAACCGGTGACAAATTCATCGGCAAGGTTTCTTGTGCATCGGTCACCACATCTCGGGTGTGCATGGGCCGGGGGCAATGCTGAACATCATAGCGCTCCAGCTGTTGCCTAGAGAGGGATGAGTTGGTTGATAAAAAAACCCCAGGGATCTACCAACTTCCGGAAAAAAATAGAATTGATAAAACACACCAACAGGAAACTGATGGAAAACTTCACAGCATACCACCACAGCTGAAAACTTAAGAAAATGATGAACCATGGACTGAGACCTAGCTTAGTGGCCTCAGTAGCCGAATCCTCTCCTGCATGGCCTCTATGTCCATGTTGTCGGGCTGGCACTTGGTCGACGAGGCTAAGGCAGCAGGTGGAGGAGGTGACTCTAGCACCACAATCGGGGCAGGTGGCGGAGGTGTGTCTTCCAACACGGTCGGAGTAATGGGCGGGCTACTCTTATCCTTCTCATCCACATCAGTCTTGGGAGGTGTTGGGCTGTCAATGAGGGTGTCTTGCAGCTCACCATATTCTGGTTCAAGATGAGGCAGGTCTGGATTCATTGCTCCATCATCGGGGCCATCAGTGAAAGAGTCGGGAGGAACTTGTGAATCCGGCATGGGTTCAACTGGTTCAGCCATCATACAAACCACAGAGTATTGATCATCCTTGGCTGGTTCAAGCTCAACCTCATCCGCATCGCCAGAATTCAGACTCTCATCGCTCTTCCCCTTGGCCTTGGGTTTCCAGTACTTCGACATGATATTGTAGAGGGCTTGCACCACAGGATCCTGAGCTCACTTGGAACTATCTTTGAGATGAATCATAACCTTTGATAATACATGACAAACATGTAATACATTTGTGAAAACCTGATAGCGTCTGAACATGACAATGAATGATGGTACCCATACATGATAATACTAATGTATGATGCTGCATGAACACACATGAGCCCATTGCTTATTTCTGCATATGCTATTCTGGTAAAGTTTGATAATCAAAATGTTTTCCATTTAATGGCTTGCATGCTAAAGGCCTCGCAACTGTGATGGCCGATAAACAGTACAAAAACAAATCGCCTCAAAATTTAGATCATAGCGCTGTCAAAAATCTCGCCGGGTGGATCCATTGTGACGACGCACCAAGTACGTCACAAAACCACGGATAGTAGTTGCATCGCAGTCAACTTTGACCAAATCAGGTGATAGGGCAAGCTTCTCACGCAACTTGTTCACCTGGGGGCCACCAAATTCCAAATGCAAACATAAATTTGTTAAACTGTTCAAAAGCCATGAATGTACATTAATCCGGGAACTAAGAATTTCACCGAAACAAAGCTTGCAACATGGTTTTTGGTAACCCCAGCCTCAGCCCGCACATGGTCAATCCAAACAGTCTTGGCGGTGCTGAGCTGTGGGCACCACAAGGTCAATAGCTTCTCAAGGATTTTTCCATTGTAGGAAATGGTTTCGAAAGAGATCACCCCGACCTTTGTTTTCGATGGCCACGTGACAACGCCTTGGTTGTGAAGCACGCTTTCCCTGATTTTTGGATCACCTTCCCAGGCTTCCATCAAGCCTTCCAAAGAAACACCCTCCGGCAATCCCTCCGAGGTGGAAGGGTCAGCAGCCGATGCAGCCGCGGGCTCAGACATGTTCAAGCGCAAGACGGGGCAATCACCACCAGTTGGAAACAAGGTTCACTGTTCGAGCCAAACGGCCTTCTTGATTGAAATGGGTTGGCAATCACTCGCTGAAACTTGATCGCAAATGATGCCAAGCTCATCACAGTGTGTAATATCTCATGTCACATGTTGAAATCCACCGACATTGATTTGATTATGCTGCCCCAATCCAGTGACGGGAGAAATTGAAATTCAGCCTTGGATTATCTTGAGGCCACCACCCAGCTGCGGGGCACTGCTCGCCCATGCTCTTTGATGAGACCATGGCTCACAAACGCTTTGGGCAGGACGTCAAAATTCTTTATGGAGACATACTTGGTTTAAGATGAGCAATGAAACAATTTAGACCAATCCTGTCTATGATCTCTTACTTACTTGGTTGCCGTGGCTGGAACTGAGGCTGACCATCAGTGATTGCGGCCGTGGGATGCTGTGGGTCCTCAATGGACAACATGGCGTACATGTTTGACGCAGGAACGCCAACATCAAGATAAAACAACACTTTCAAATGAAAATGCCACAGGCTGTCATTTTAGTTTCCTGAAACAAACCATTACCTCAATGCTGCTTCGTGGTGCATTTTCAGGCAACAGCAGCTCATAGACTGAAATCCCAGCAATGCGATAGAAATCATTTCAATCACGAACAAGTTTCACCTGGAGAAAAGCGTCGGGCATCGACGCTGTGGGCGGAAACCACCAGTTGGGATTATCATTGTTGGAATGCCTTGGTTTTTAGCGACCTGGTGCACCACTATAAATATTGTGTTAGAACCGTCAGGAACCATGGACCATGAACTATCATCAGCCAGCACATCGATCTAGACTGCGTCATGATGCTTCATGACCCTTAATGTTTGCAAGTTATTTCTGCCAACAATTCCGAAGCCTGTGGGCAACAGCCGAGAAAGATCTATCGCCGAAATCTGTGGTTTACGAGTTGGCAACAAGGATTTCTGTGAATGATCCAATGGCCAAGTGTGGCCATGTAAAGGCAAAGAAAGCGTTAGGTAAGTCAGGGGCATTTCAGTGGCTTTACTGAATCTCAGCACTGCATCACATCCAGCACTGCTGCATGATGTGAAAGATATCAAGGTTGTTCACAACCTATGCCAGAGCCCTGCCACACAGGTTATCAAACTTAGCATAACTTAGCAAAATCAGCCCGTATTCATGATTCTGCCCGAGGGCAGTTTTTCTGCCCGAATCCAGGTTCAGGCTGAAAAAACGCAAAAGGCTGAAAATAAAGGCTTTGGGAAGATGTAGGTATGACTATATCAATTGATAGAAATTATTGTTTGCCATGGTTGTTTTTGTTGAACAGGTGGCTATTATGGTTGATACTGAATGGTTGATATTGAATCATCCTTGTTATGGAAACATGTTTAGTAATAGTGAATGCTGGTGGATGCTGGTAAGCAGTAGCTGATGCCTAATGATAGGGAACTAGCAATGTTCATAATGGTTGATCATAGCAATGTTCGTTCTTACTCGTGTCAACAATCATTTTTTTCACATGAAGACATGCCATTTAAAAAAACACGTTTTCTATGATAGTAAATAGGTGACTTGTTTGGATATGCAACAATTCCTGCAATGTTTTTCAGTGCATACTGTAGAACCATTATATACCATAGAAACTATCACCGACTATTGTACTATTGTTTGAAGACACCAATGACTAAAAACAATCCTGATCACCTTTTCAACTGTAGCTTCACCAAAATTTCGTTGTTACGTGTTTGATTTTGATCATATCAAGATACCCACATATAATGGGGTCATAAGTCTGTGATGATGGACACAATTGGGTAAACAAGTGCGACAAACATTTGCAGATTAATGAGCATCACCATGACAAACGGAAGATATGTCATGTCGCATCACATGTGTTTTTTTCAAATACATTCATCGTTCCAGGATATTGTGTCATGAGAATCACCTTTTCGAACCATTGTTATGTTTCACCATTTCTCACAATTTCTTTCTTCATCATGATTCCAGTACGCATTTGTTTGAGCAAATGGCAATGTTCACATGCCATGGCTATATCTAGCATTCTGATGGTTCATACGTGCCATTGTAACAAGAAACATTTATGACCATTCTCTTTTACTTATCAATCAACCATTGAAATAACAAGTTCTTAACAACTCATTCAAATCACAATTTCTTACCAAAACTGTCAACATCTGTTAACCATGTCTTTATTCATCCCGCATTGGTAACGGAAACGGGTTGATAGCGTCGCCGGGTCCCAAGGCAGACGGGGAAACCCGCGGAGACGTCCGTGCTGGTCTTCATGCCGCCACTTGCAGACCGAGCCGGGGTCGATCCGCGTGGTTGAATCAACCCTGGGGAAGGCTAAGGGAAGACTGGATGATGATACTTGATTCATCTTAATTCTTAATACTCAATGCATCTTACTTGAATATACTTAATACTTATACCAGTAGTACCCGGGCAAGCCGGGGGCGGAAGTTTCCCAAGGTCAACCACTATAAGATCAAAGAAAACGGCGGCCTATAATTCAGAGGCAAAAGTGCCTATAGTTTGTTGGAATGGTTCTTTCAAAAAAATTGTGCTTCCTGTTGCGCGACAAAGCCACCACACAAAACCACCAGCACAAAACCAGCAAAACAAGACCACCACACAAAGCCACCAACACAAAACCACCAACGCAAAACCACCAGCGCAAAACCACCAACACAAAACCACCAAC